>OY744613.1:3197173-3372173 GCA_963556255.1 Allolobophora icterica
GTGAGTGAGTGAGTGAGTGAGTGAGTGAGTGAGTGAGTGAAGTGAGTGAGTGAGTGAGTGAGTGAGTGAGTGAGTGAGTGAGTGAGTGAGTGAGTGAGTGACGTGAAGTGAGTGAGTGAGTGAGTGAAGAGTGAGTGAGTGAGTGAGTGAGTGATGTGAAGTGAGTGAGTGAGTGAGTGAGTGAGTGAGTGAGTGAGTGACGTGAGTGAGTGAGTGATGAGTGAGTGAGTGAGTGAGTGAGTGAGTGAGTGAGTGAGTGAGTGAGTGAGTGAAGTGAGTGAGTGATGTGAAGTGAGTGAGTGAGTGAGTGAGTGAGTGAGTGAGTGATGTGAGTGAGTGAGTGAGGTGAGTGAGTGATGGTGAGTGAGTGAGTGAGTGAGTGAGTGAGTGAGTGAGTGAGTGAGTGAGTGAGTGAGTGAGGAGTGAGTGAGTGAGTGAGTGAGTGAGTGAGTTGAGTGAGTGAGTGAGTGAGTGAGGTGAGTGAGTGAGTGAGTGAGTGAGTGAGGTGAGTGAGTGGTGAGTGGGTGAGTGAGTGTAGTGAGTGAGTGGAGTGCGGTGAGTGAGTGTGAGTGAGTGAGTGAGTGAGTGGTGAGTGAGTGAGTGAGTGAGTGGTGAGTGAGTGAGTGTGAGTGAGTGAGTGAGTGAGTGAGTGAGTGAGTGTGTGAGGGTGAGTGAGTGTGGGTGAGTGAGTGAGTGAGTGAGTGAGTGAGTGAGTGAGTGAGTGAGTGAGTGAGTGAGTGAGTGAGTGAGTGAGTGAGTGAGTGAGTGAGTGAGTGAGGTGTGAGTGAGTGGTGAGTGAGTGAGTGAGTGAGTGCGTGAGGCGACTAATGCCGTCGGTGGCGGCATTGACCGGGTGCGCTGACGGCAGGGGACTAATGCCGTCGGTTGGCGGCATTGACCGGGTGCGCTGACGGCAGGGGACTAATGCCGTCGGTGGCGGCATTGACCGGGTGCGCTGACGGCAGGGGACTAATGCCGTCGGTGGCGGCATTGACCGGGTGCGCTGACGGCAGGGGACTAATGCCGTCGGTGGCGGCATTGACCGGGTGCGCTGACGGCAGGGGACTAATGCCGTCGGTGGCGGCATTGACCGGGTGCGCTGACGGCAGGGGACTAATGCCGTCGGTGGCGGCATTGACCGGGTGCGCTGACGGCAGGGGACTAATGCCGTCGGTGGCGGCATTGACCGGGTGCGCTGACGGCAGGGGGACTAATGCCGTCGGTGGCGGCATTGACCGGGTGCGCTGACGGCAGGGGACTAATGCCGTCGGTGGCGGCATTGACCGGGTGCGCTGACGGCAGGGGACTAATGCCGTCCGGTGGCGGCATTGACCGGGTGCGCTGACGGCAGGGGACTAATGCCGTCGGTGGCGGCATTGACCGGGTGCGCTGACGGCAGGGGACTAATGCCGTCGGTGGCGGCATTGACCGGGTGCGCTGACGGCAGGGGACTAATGCCGTCGGTGGCGGCATTGACCGGGTGCGCTGACGGCAGGGGACTAATGCCGTCGGTGGCGGCATTGACCGGGTGCGCTGACGGCAGGGGACTAATGCCGTCGGTGGCGGCATTGACCGGGTGCGCTGACGGCAGGGGACTAATGCCGTCGGTGGCGGCATTGACCGGGTGCGCTGACGGCAGGGGACTAATGCCGTCGGTGGCGGCATTGACCGGGTGCGCTGACGGCAGGGGACTAATGCCGTCGGTGGCGGCATTGACCGGGGTGCGCTGACGGCAGGGGACTAATGCCGTCGGTGGCGGCATTGACCGGGTGCGCTGACGGCAGGGGACTAATGCCGTCGGTGGCGGCATTGACCGGGTGCGCTGACGGCAGGGGACTAATGCCGTCGGTGGCGGCATTGACCGGGTGCGCTGACGGCAGGGGACTAATGCCGTCGGTGGCGGCATTGACCGGGGTGCGCTGACGGCAGGGGACTAATGCCGTCGGTGGCGGCATTGACCGGGTGCGCTGACGGCAGGGGACTAATGCCGTCGGTGGCGGCATTGACCGGGTGCGCTGACGGCAGGGGACTAATGCCGTCGGTGGCGGCATTGACCGGGGTGCGCTGACGGCAGGGGACTAATGCCGTCGGTGGCGGCATTGACCGGGTGCGCTGACGGCAGGGGACTAATGCCGTCGGTGGCCGGCATTGACCGGGGTGCGCTGACGGCAGGGGACTAATGCCGTCGGTGGCGGCATTGACCGGGGGTGCGCTGACGGCAGGGGACTAATGCCGTCGGTGGCGGCATTGACCGGGTGCGCTGACGGCAGGGGACTAATGCCGTCGGTGGCGGCATTGACCGGGTGCGCTGACGGCAGGGGACTAATGCCGTCGGTGGCGGCATTGACCGGGTGCGCTGACGGCAGGGGACTAATGCCGTCGGTGGCGGCATTGACCGGGTGCGCTGACGGCAGGGGACTAATGCCGTCGGTGGCGGCATTGACCGGGTGCGCTGACGGCAGGGGACTAATGCCGTCGGTGGCGGCATTGACCGGGTGCGCTGACGGCAGGGGACTAATGCCGTCGGTGGCGGCATTGACCGGGTGCGCTGACGGCAGGGGACTAATGCCGTCGGTGGCGGCATTGACCGGGTGCGCTGACGGCAGGGGACTAATGCCGTCGGTGGCGGCATTGACCGGGTGCGCTGACGGCAGGGGACTAATGCCGTCGGTGGCGGCATTGACCGGGTGCGCTGACGGCAGGGGACTAATGCCGTCGGTGGCGGCATTGACCGGGTGCGCTGACGGCAGGGGACTAATGCCGTCGGTGGCGGCATTGACCGGGTGCGCTGACGGCAGGGGACTAATGCCGTCGGTGGCGGCATTGACCGGGTGCGCTGACGGCAGGGGACTAATGCCGTCGGTGGCGGCATTGACCGGGTGCGCTGACGGCAGGGGACTAATGCCGTCGGTGGCGGCATTGACCGGGTGCGCTGACGGCAGGGGACTAATGCCGTCGGTGGCGGCATTGACCGGGTGCGCTGACGGCAGGGGACTAATGCCGTCGGTGGCGGCATTGACCGGGTGCGCTGACGGCAGGGGACTAATGCCGTCGGTGGCGGCATTGACCGGGTGCGCTGACGGCAGGGGACTAATGCCGTCGGTGGCGGCATTGACCGGGTGCGCTGACGGCAGGGGACTAATGCCGTCGGTGGCGGCATTGACCGGGTGCGCTGACGGCAGGGGACTAATGCCGTCGGTGGCGGCATTGACCGGGTGCGCTGACGGCAGGGGACTAATGCCGTCGGTGGCGGCATTGACCGGGTGCGCTGACGGCAGGGGACTAATGCCGTCGGTGGCGGCATTGACCGGGTGCGCTGACGGCAGGGGACTAATGCCGTCGGTGGCGGCATTGACCGGGTGCGCTGACGGCAGGGGACTAATGCCGTCGGTGGCGGCATTGACCGGGTGCGCTGACGGCAGGGGACTAATGCCGTCGGTGGCGGCATTGACCGGGTGCGCTGACGGCAGGGGACTAATGCCGTCGGTGGCGGCATTGACCGGGTGCGCTGACGGCAGGGGACTAATGCCGTCGGTGGCGGCATTGACCGGGTGCG
Organism: Allolobophora icterica; assembly: GCA_963556255.1. Classification (NCBI taxonomy): domain Eukaryota; kingdom Metazoa; phylum Annelida; class Clitellata; order Crassiclitellata; family Lumbricidae; genus Allolobophora; species Allolobophora icterica. Next base: position 3,200,730 of record OY744613.1, read on the forward strand.
CTGACGGCAGGGGACTAATGCCGTCGGTGGCGGCATTGACCGGGTGCGCTGACGGCAGGGGACTAATGCCGTCGGTGGCGGCATTGACCGGGTGCGCTGACGGCAGGGGACTAATGCCGTCGGTGGCGGCATTGACCGGGTGCGCTGACGGCAGGGGACTAATGCCGTCGGTGGCGGCATTGACCGGGTGCGCTGACGGCAGGGGACTAATGCCGTCGGTGGCGGCATTGACCGGGTGCGCTGACGGCAGGGGACTAATGCCGTCGGTGGCGGCATTGACCGGGTGCGCTGACGGCAGGGGACTAATGCCGTCGGTGGCGGCATTGACCGGGTGCGCTGACGGCAGGGGACTAATGCCGTCGGTGGCGGCATTGACCGGGTGCGCTGACGGCAGGGGACTAATGCCGTCGGTGGCGGCATTGACCGGGTGCGCTGACGGCAGGGGACTAATGCCGTCGGTGGCGGCATTGACCGGGTGCGCTGACGGCAGGGGACTAATGCCGTCGGTGGCGGCATTGACCGGGTGCGCTGACGGCAGGGGACTAATGCCGTCGGTGGCGGCATTGACCGGGTGCGCTGACGGCAGGGGACTAATGCCGTCGGTGGCGGCATTGACCGGGTGCGCTGACGGCAGGGGACTAATGCCGTCGGTGGCGGCATTGACCGGGTGCGCTGACGGCAGGGGACTAATGCCGTCGGTGGCGGCATTGACCGGGTGCGCTGACGGCAGGGGACTAATGCCGTCGGTGGCGGCATTGACCGGGTGCGCTGACGGCAGGGGACTAATGCCGTCGGTGGCGGCATTGACCGGGTGCGCTGACGGCAGGGGGACTAATGCCGTCGGTGGCGGCATTGACCGGGTGCGCTGACGGCAGGGGACTAATGCCGTCGGTGGCGGCATTGACCGGGTGCGCTGACGGCAGGGGACTAATGCCGTCGGTGGCGGCATTGACCGGGTGCGCTGACGGCAGGGGACTAATGCCGTCGGTGGCGGCATTGACCGGGTGCGCTGACGGCAGGGGACTAATGCCGTCGGTGGCGGCATTGACCGGGTGCGCTGACGGCAGGGGACTAATGCCGTCGGTGGCGGCATTGACCGGGTGCGCTGACGGCAGGGGACTAATGCCGTCGGTGGCGGCATTGACCGGGTGCGCTGACGGCAGGGGACTAATGCCGTCGGTGGCGGCATTGACCGGGTGCGCTGACGGCAGGGGACTAATGCCGTCGGTGGCGGCATTGACCGGGTGCGCTGACGGCAGGGGACTAATGCCGTCGGTGGCGGCATTGACCGGGTGCGCTGACGGCAGGGGACTAATGCCGTCGGTGGCGGCATTGACCGGGTGCGCTGACGGCAGGGGACTAATGCCGTCGGTGGCGGCATTGACCGGGTGCGCTGACGGCAGGGGACTAATGCCGTCGGTGGCGGCATTGACCGGGTGCGCTGACGGCAGGGGACTAATGCCGTCGGTGGCGGCATTGACCGGGTGCGCTGACGGCAGGGGACTAATGCCGTCGGTGGCGGCATTGACCGGGTGCGCTGACGGCAGGGGACTAATGCCGTCGGTGGCGGCATTGACCGGGTGCGCTGACGGCAGGGGACTAATGCCGTCGGTGGCGGCATTGACCGGGTGCGCTGACGGCAGGGGACTAATGCCGTCGGTGGCATTAGTCCCCTGCCGCTGACGGCAGGGGACTAATGCCGTCGGTGGCATTAGTCCCCTGCCGCTGACGGCAGGGGACTAATGCCGTCGGTGGCGGCATTGACCGGGTGCGCTGACGGCAGGGGAAGGAAACCGGGGTACAGAAATTCACTAGGTAAGACGGAACAGACCCAGTGATGCAGTTGCGCACGAGGGTGATGGTTTTGAACTGACTTCTCTGTTGGGCAGGAAGCCAGTGGAGGGAGTCACGAATAAAGGCAGAGATGTGGGCAAACTTAGGAATAATCACCTATAAGCCGAGCAGAAGCATTGAGTATAGACTGAAGTTTGTGCATATTGGAGGAGGAAAGGCCAGTGTACACAGCATTACCAAAGTCCATCCGAGTGCAGATCAAGGCGTGGACCAGTGTAGAGACAGCATGGGCCGAAAGAAACCTGCGAATGGATCGATGATAAAAGCAAGATCGCGATAAAAGGTTAACTTGATCAGTGAAGGAGAGGGTAGAGTCAAGGACAATCCCCAAGTCACGAACAGAGGAGGAGAACTGAATGAGAGGAAATCTGAGATGAAGAGATTCAAAATCAATCTGGCTGAGTTGGAGGCGAACATCAAGCCAGATAAACTGAGCTTTATCAGGGTTCAGCCGCAAGCGATTAGAAGAAAGCCAAGCATCCAGAGCAGAAAAGGCTGCAGGTACGTTCAAGTTCAACCATTTGGATAGCAGAGGAGGCCGGACCATGCAGCAGAGATTGGGTGTCATCCGCATAGTGGTGGGATGAAACCACAAACGGCTGTAAAATCCCCTCGAGGTCCGAAGTATAGAGTATGAATAGCAAATGAGCGAGAACAGAGCCTTGAGGGAGACCATAGGGGATAGTGACCCAAGGAGTGCGATGTGTTCCAAAGACCACAGAGATAGGTCTGTCAGAGAGGAAAGAGCGGAACCATAAGAGAGCACTGTCAGTGATACCAAAAGATATAGATAGCCGGTTTAGGAGAATAGAGTGGTCTACAGTGGCATGGGCTGCACTTATGTCATAGAGAGCTAGCAAGGTGACATGACCACGGTTCAAGGCTTGAAAAAGATCTGCCTACATTAGGCCGCGCAAAGCAAGATTGTGATTATTTTAATCGATCGACTTTCTATAGCCGTCTCGGTTTGTTCGTTTCTTCGTAAGTATATGCAATCCTCATGGAAGGAATTTGTTTAATTTTTATTTCGCTTTTACGATTTTCTCACGAATCGCAACACTTTTGAAAGACATCATGGATTACGATAACGTTGAAAAAAGAAACGTCGTCAAGCTAAAGAGCAAAGATACAGATAACGATTGAGCCAAGATTCTAAAAGCAGATTTTATCAAGAAACTCAAAATCAACACCATTTACAACGGCAACCAATGCAACCATCCACAAGTGGTCAGTCTGCAAGTGCAAGATCTAAGGCCAGAAAGAAAGAACGAGAAACAACACCCGAACGACAAGCGTGACTTGCAGCAAATGCTCAGTCTCAGGAGCGTCGAACATCACAAGAAACGACACTCGAAAGAACAGCTCGACTTGCAGCAAATGCTCAATCTCGGCGTCAGCGACGCAGTTTCTTCACGCAAGAACAAAAGCAGCATCAACATATTTTCAAATGATTTTTAAACCGTCTTAGGACGGGTAAACAACTAGTAATCATAATAATCAAAGATTTTATTTTTGTAAAATATTTGCAAAACCCAGGGCCCCTCCTATGAGTTTCATAGTCTTTTATCTTTATTCTTGCTTTACAAAAATAAATAGAATGTGCGTTAGAAGTAATAATTCACGTGATTCGGACTCTGATGAAAATAAAAACACGTATATGAACATTTTTAATTTACTTTTAATATTTACTAATAAATTTTAGCAATTAACGATTACCCATAAAATTTCTAAAAATGAAAGATGGAACAATAATTATGTTTATTACAGGAATTGGTACAATTGTATTATGTTATTATCAGGGCTGTAGTGGTAAAATTTGAGGTGAGTATACGCTACCGGTGACCAGCGGCGTAAAAAAAAATTTGAAGACCTTTTTTTAGGAAAAATTTCTGACTTTTCACCAATTCTCAGAAAATTTTCAGACTTTTTACGATTTCGTCTCTGAAAAAGTTGATGACCTTTTTTTTTTTTTTTTTTTTTTTTTTTAGTCATTCGCCCTAAAAACCGTTGAAAACCTCTCTTTTTCGGAAAATTTTATCTACAGAGGTAAGTATACGCTGTATACCCGCGTATACCCTCATGGGTATACGCTCTCAAATTTCTCTAGAGGTAAGTATACGCTGTATACCCGCGTATACGCTCGACTACAGCCCTGGTTATTATTATTTTATCTTATAATGCGTTATTAATTTTAAAAGTCTGCAGAAAAACCACCTTGGGTTTACTTGGGTTTTTTCCATGTCCTAACTTGGGTTTTTCATTTTTTTTTTTATGAGTGGTAACACTGATAGTGAATTGGGTCGGCCTTGAAGTGCTTGTAAAGAACCGGGGATGCAGAAATATAGGAATTATGATTATTTATCTTTTCTTTTGCCTACATTCAGTGTGTATTTCCGAAACTCTTGTTCAGTATTACACTATAAGGAACATTCGGAAATTTGAGCTGTGCGTGCATTGTATTTATCGCGTTTAAGGTAAAGACTATTATCGCTCGTCGGCGATCGCATGGTGCCACCGATTTTCTTTTGCTGTACCTAAATTTTGAAACTCGCTTTCTATATCTACTCATTCTGCTCAGTCGCTTGTTTTTGTCATTTCGTTCTCAATTTTAAACTTATCTGTGTAAAACTGCGTATCCGATATGGGCTGATGGACCTGTTAACTGCTTGGGGTTGGCGCGCCATCCGTTGCTTCCTAGAATTAATAATAATTAATTATTCAGAGACCATTTCTTAACGTCTGTATTTCACCTTCGTCTCGGAACAGTCATCTGCTGCGAATATGCGCCTTTGCGTTTGACTCTGTTCAGAGAACATTTTTGAACATTTTTGGGGGGGCCCGATAGCGCATTGGATAACATCTGGCGTAGAGTGCGAGAGGTACAGAGATCGAGTCCCATAGGCGGACATGCTTTGTAGGCTGCAACTTGCGCCGTGTATTGCAGGCTGTCTGTTCTGTTAGTAGTTAAGATTTATCGCATAACATGTACATGTACAGCGCAGTGCGTTTGCAGGCGCTTAATTAAAGAATAAATATTATTATTATTATTATTATTAACTGTCTTAAAACTGATTCCCTGCATGCAGTGCGTTTGAGATTTTTTAAAGGAGATGTATTCAGTATCCATACAAATACATATGCATTTATATATATATTTATATATATATATATATATATATATGCATACATATATGGGTAAACGTACGCTTTAGCGTAATTAATTATTGGCAGGATTTCGAAAAAACGAATAGCATAAATAATTATTTAATCCACCTTCCAGCTTCTAGTTCAGTTTAATATTGGGCACGGGTAAAATGCTGATTTGCTGATTGCTGATTTGCTGATTGGCAAAGGGTAAAATGCTGCTTGGAAAAATGCTGATTGGTCATGCTGATTGATGGGTAAAATGCAGATTGGAAAAAATGCTGATTGGTCATGCTGTTTGATGAGTAAAATGCTGTTAAAAATGCTGATTGTAACAACAGAATGTAACAAATCGATCTTTATCATTATGATTATTAGTAATCAGTTACACTGATTGGTGTGTAATCTGCTGCTATGAGAATATGGATTGTTTTCTACTAAATATACAAAAGTTAGTGTAGTTTCTTGTCGTTGCCTTTGCATTTCCATGCGCAAAATTAGCTGCGACTTTCTCGTCACCATTGTAGTTGATGACGATCCTTTTGGTGAAGCACTTGCTCCATGACCGTCAAAGATCTGGAAATACATTCTGTCCCATAGACCACTGCCACGTTTTCTTTCTTTTGCTGATCCACCAAACCGCCAACGATATCCATCTACTTTCCAATCATCCTTAAAATCTTCTGACCATGAAAAATGAAGAATTGATCCTCCTGTCAGTTGATTAACAACTGCATTTACTGATTGACTATTAAAACACTTATGACTGCAATTATTCCAATCCAATGTATGTGAACTCTCCAAAATTTAAAACATAATAAGCTACACAATTATTTGGGAGTAATTATAGTGTTTTAAAAGTTTGTTGATTTCAATTAGCATTTGTTAATTAAAACAGTATTGAAAACAACAAAGTGTACTGGGTTCTTTGATCACTAGTTGGGCCTGGATTTCAATTAGCATTTGTTATTTTAAAACAATATTGAAAACAAGAAAGTGTGTTGATTTAATTAGATTTCAATCAGCATTTTACCCTTGATTTGCTGATTTGGCTGTGTGGGTAAAATGCTGACCAATCAGCATTTTCAAATCAGCATTTTACCCCTTGCCAATCAGCAAATCAGCAATCAGCAAATCAGCATTTTACCCCTGCCCTTTAATATTAGACGTTTTAATCGTTCATCCATCCAGCTTCCACTTTTAGCTCATTTTCATCGCAAATCCAGCTTCTATTTTAAGTTTTACTATGAAATGTTTTCATCGCTGATCCACGGCAATGATATCGGCGTTAAACGATCATAGTTTCATCGCAATTCCAACTTCTAATTTAAGACTTATTATGTAATATTTTCATCATTTATCCAGCTTCTAGTTTCAATACTATTTTCATCAATCATCGAACTTGTAGTTTGAGTTATATTTTCATCAGTCTTCACAATTGCTGATAACTATCCACTATAACAGTGTACATATAGGCCTAATGAACGCACCTAACGTGGAGGATTACCTTCTTTGCACATCCAGCTTCTCGTTTGATGTCCATTTTCATCGCTAATCCAGCTTCCAGTTTGACTTATATTTTCATCGGTAATCCAGCTTCCAGTTTGATTTGTATTTTCATCGCTCATACAGCTTCCAATAATTAATTACGCTAAAGCGAATGTGGACATTTCGTCCAATAATTAATTACGCTAAAACGTACGTTTACCCATATATGTGTATATATATATATACATATATATGCATAAATATACGTTATAATATGCAGCACCATGCTTTTTCTGTTGTTGGGCCTTCAGTCTGGAACGGGCTCCCTCGGACTCTGTGCTAGTCACCTAGTAGGGTTTAGTCTGATACGTTTTATTGCAATCTTAAGACACCTTTTCAGCCGGGGCTGTGTTGCGAGCACTCCCGAGTAGTTATCTTGAAGGGGTGTTATATAAGTTCTTTCAATGAATCAATGAATTAATATTTATGTATATATACATTAACTTTTACAGTGTTGGTCCAAGCTGACATTGACTGTTGTTTTATTTTAGATAAACCAACTGTGTTGCTTCAAATGACGGTTATTCAATTTGCTGTAGTACATAATTGAGATACATTAGTTGGAAGAATACTGGCTGCTCAGCATTTCACGATGAATAGACAAAACTGTGATACGTTAACTGCAGTAAAAGTCGTAGTTGTTCTGAAGACCATCTGTGACCAACAAAAATACTCAAGCTTCGAAGCGGAATTACAAGCGACTATGGTTGAAAATGTGATCTTCAAAAGTCGAATCAGGGATGGTTGCGTCATTGTTAACGGAAAGAGGCAGAGAGACAGATTTGCTCTTCACTCAGTCAGAGTTTGTGAAGCTGTTTCCGCAGAGGGTGGTGCACTTGACGGGCGCATGGGAAGTGTAACACGAATTGAAATTCTCGACGTGACGAACGTTGAAGCCGAACTTGCCGTGCGGAAATACGAAAATTCCGATCTGTTGAATGAAGAGTTGCGGCTGCTTTTGTTGTGGGTGACGGACCAACGTTTTTCCGATCATCTGCGGAGTTTTCTTCTGTGGGGTCTCGGTTCGGACAAGGACTCGATTGTTAAGTACATTGCCGCAAAATCCAATGTGTGGCTGATACCTTTAGACTTCTATTTGATTCGGGAGAGTTCGCGGTGTGATCTAAAACTAAGGGAAGCGATCGATAATGCAAAGAACGTGGCTCGACATAGGCTGTGCATGATCTACATCGAGGAGCTTGATAAATTCTGCCAGTATGCAAATCCGCTGACTTTGGCTTACTTAGAAACGCTCAAGGATTTGGACTGTGCCGGAAACCTTGTATTTTGTGCAACCACAGAGCTTTTGAGTGACGTTGATGATGAGTGGAGAGCTGCGTTCGGGAGACGGGTAGGGTTCTTAAAAAGTTGTTCTTTTATTGGAAGTTTCTTTTGCAGAATATAGGAGTATTAGTAGTCATGATGAAGTAACTTTCAAGAGGTTTTAGAAGGAATTGTGCATATCTTCTTCAAGCTGGCACTCCTCATGTACAGATCACGTGCAGGTCATCTGCCATCCTACCTATTGTCCATGGTCACACCTTGTAACTCTGTTATAGGTCGATCCTCTCGTCGATCAGCATCTGCTGGAAAGTATGTTGTTCCTGGTACACATCTTGTCTTTGGCTGGCGTTCATTCGCAGTTGCCGGTCTCTCCATCTGGAACTCTCTACCTCTTCATGTCCGCAACTCCTTTAGCGAGACTGTTTCGCTCGAAACTGAAAACTTACCTCTTCCAGTCTACCTATGGTTCTTAATAGTTGCCTGGCTTCAATGTGCACTTCTGAACTTCTTAAGGAGGGCATTATCAAACTACAGTTGTATTGTATTGTATTGTATTCCAGATACAAGATAAATATCCTTTTCAACAACACGTGCTTGTGCACACATGTGGATATATCTGTAAGCAACCACTACTATTAGGCGTGTGATTTGATTTGGATTTGAATTCTAAATCAGATTAAGATTTGCCAGTTCACTTCTAGATTGGATTTAATTGACTGTTTAACAGGTCCGATGTATGCTTGTGTATGCATGTATGTATGTATAATGTATATATATATATGAGCAACTAGTTGATGCATCAAAGTGTCATGAAGCCTGTGCATCACTGGTGGTATGCTGAAATTGTTTCCTAAGAATCAGAGAAACCTCATCCAAGTTTAGTTAAATTAGTTGCTGTTTAATGACACTGTGTCATAGCAGAGATGATCAGCGTCACCCTCCTCCTTTCTTCAGGCTTAGGACTGGCACTACCAGAGTACAGGCAGTGGCAAAGTTTAGTTTAGTATGAATACACGATATGTGTATGTATTGTATGTGTGCATCTGAAAGTGCAAACTTAAGTGATTTAGCACGAGTGTTGAAACCGTAAGGTGTTTCTGGTTTCTGCAGATATGTGTTCAAGGACTCAATCGAGCTCAACGACATCAGGTGTTGGAGTATCTGTTGCCGGAAGAGAAACGTGCCAGTGATCTCTGCTTGGAGTCTTTGTCCGATGCGACAGCGGGAAGAACGGAACTGGAGCTGAGGAAATTGGTGCTTCTTGCGTTGCATAATCACCCCGAGGTAAGAAAATCGTGGTAGTCTGGATGTTGATGATGAGGGCTTTAACAACCCTGGGCTGAATAGAAATATAGTGCGTAGTTCTATTGATATTGTGGGTATGGTAGTGGGCAGACCTGCATATATGGAGTTAACTGAATGATGGTTTGGTGTCAACCAAAATGACCCAATTGTCAGTGTATTGTTGGTGTTAATTAATGGTGTTTATCTGTGTTAATTAATGGTGTTTATCTGTCTGTGCAAGAAACAATCTCTTTTGGTTACTAAAGAGAAAGAGACAGAGGAATAACAATAATAATAATTAGTAACTTCTATCGCACCGGTGTCTAATGCACAAGGCATCAACCAATGGCACACTAAAACCAAGCCGTAATCAGGTCAGTCTTCAGAAGATCAGTCCGTAAAACAGAGGGGCAGCGTATGGTGGATAAGTAGTTTGAAAGAAGTAGTGGATCGATCACATACTGAGAGGAGATTCCCTACTGAGAACTGTCATGGAGGAAAGACTGGATAGAAATAGAATGGGAGAAGACCTAGATGGATGTTGCTGGACTGGACGATGGTGGATGGGTACGGTGAACTAACGGAGGAAGTCCAGCATCGAGAGAAGTTTGACTTTTGAATCTTCCTGAGGGCAGAGAACTTGAACAGAGAAGATCCATCCCTAATGTCAGATAAATATTACTATCTAGCAGGACTTTTTTGTACGTAAACAAATTTTGATTTCTATTTCACGTGTGTTTCATGTAGAGAAGAGGTTTGGTGACGCAAGAAGACTTCGAATCTGCTTCTGACGAGATTTCTTCACGTCCAAAGAAATCGGAAAAGAAGTCTGCGCGTTTGAACGAGGTTGGAGGTTATGATGACATCAAGACACAATTGGAACAGGTACCAATGCTCACATTAATATGGGTGCCACAGGTACAGTGTGAGTCTGTTAACATGAAGTCGAGGGATGCTTTATGATACAGCGTGTAGGCTAAGCTGGGTGTTAAAAGGAGTAATGCTGAAAATGCAAATTCATGATGGTTTTATTAGGTATGATTAACCTTTAAATCTAAAAGTTACTAAAGGCTGAAGTAGAAAAATTGACATTCATAGATCAATTGATAGTATGATTGGATACTGTAGTATCATTATAGGCGTAGACTCTGGGGGACAGCCGGGGCATGTGCACCCCGCCCCCCAATAATTGAGATGGACTGTACACCCAATGCAACAAGTGTAGAATGAATAACCAAATCCCCCCAACCCCCAATATTTTGGACAAGTTTACGCCAGTGGTATCATATCATATCTGAGAATTTGTAAAGTACCACTCACAGTATAAGCTATTCAGAGGTGCTCTCAGCGTGACAGCCCCAAGGGAATAAGAAGGACTTCAAGCAGTGGAAAGAAGAGGATTAGGTCGCCACCAAAATCTGATTACGGATTGTAGTGCTGTATAATTTCCTTTATTATTGTATACTGCCATGTAATAATGAATTGAGCAGAAAATTGTGGTCTCTGTGAATTGACGCAACTTTCCAAGCCAAATTTTTTAATGCAGCCAATTGCTTCAGAAATGCATAGGATATTTAACCTGATAATTATTTAACCTGATCCAGGCGATGAAATTACTTGATAAGACATTTTCTTGCTGTTTCTAGGCAACTATCTGGCCTTTGACGAATCCAGAGATATTTTATCGTTTGGGTGAGCAGCCCCCAAAGGGAATTCTGTTGTACGGACCCCCTGGGTGTGGTAAGACGAGTCTTGTCAGATCAGTGGCTCTGTCGAACAACATCAACTTCTTTGCTGTCTCCTCCGTCCAGATTTATTCGCCGTACGTCGGAGACTCGGAAAAGAAACTGGTTGCGGTTTGTGAAGAATATTTTATGCATTTTTCTACTGAAGATTTGATGACCTTGGTTATTTAAAATTATGCTTTAAATGGTAATTTTGGATTGTACGTGTTTATGGATGATTGCTGTTGAAATTGTGATGTCTTGTGGGTTTCTGCTGTGTTATTTTATTGCTAAAGTCATGCGGTTCTGGGTTAAACTCCATTCAATGACCGTTGGCAATTTGGTCTGCACAGATGTGCCTCTGACAGTAAGTAGTAGATGGTGTTACTGGTATATGTCATGGCCCAGTCCTGTGTCTTTGTGAGTACTGGCCCTTCATTATGGAATCAACTCCCCCTTTTGTCCGTACCACCCTACTATCTGGTGGTCCTGCCACATTTTTCAGCTGCCTTGAAACTTGCCTTTATTTTTGGGGACTTTCACTTTGGGAGCAACTCTGATTGGTGGGCACTGGGTAGAGGCACTTTACAAGTTTTGAAATACAATACACTACAATATGCTGGGGAGTAAACGGTATGTCCTGTGATGCACTGACCTGTGTCCAGACCAGAGGTTTCATCTACTGATTGCTTAAGGGCCTTCGAAATGGAAAAACAGTTGCCTTCCCAAGTCCCAGTTTGGGGCATAGAACCTTTATGTAATATTTAAATTATTATTGTTATTATTACGCATCATGCATCAGTCGATGGCACTGAGCAGTTGTGAGTGAAAGACTTGCTCAAGGTCGCTGCACAGTAACCATCTCAGGTGAGGAGGTTCGAACCCATGCTCTCCGCATTACGAGGCAGGCGCTCTAACCAATTGGCCTCTGTGGTTTTGAATAGTGTTTTGTCTTTGCAGCTTATGCAGAAGGCAAAGGCTTGCGCTCCATCCATCGTCTTCCTTGACGACATAGACTGCATCATCGGAAAGAGGGCATTGTCGAGCGGCGAAAGTGAGCGTGGAGGATGTGGAGCTCAGGAGAGAGTGATCTCGTCGTTGCTCAACTGTTTGGATGGAATCGGAAATCGTGTGACGGAGCTTCAGAGGAGCTCTGAAATGTCCGAAGTGGAGGTGAATGGAAGGAAGGTTGGTTAGTTTTACTTATGTAACTTATGTAAATCTGATTAACATTCAGAATATTGGGCCACAGAGACAGAAGACCTATAAGGATGTTGAGCAATTGTAAACAGGCAAGTTCTAAGTTTATAAATAAAATTACACGTGGCAAATGAGCAGAACAAGCAGGTACAGATAGAGAATTACTCAGTAACTTTCTCTCTGTCTGTTTGTGTGTCTCATCGTATATTCATCCATCTGTCTATCTTTCTCTCTGTCTGTCTGTCTTTCTCTTTGTGGTATATCCATCCATCTTTCTATCTGTCTCTCAGTCTCTATCTGTGTCTGTCCTCTCTCTGTCTCTCTGTGTCTCTGTCTGTCTGTCTCTCTCTATGTGTCTCTCTCTGTGTCTCTGTCTGTCTCTCTCTCTCTCTCTGTGTCTCTCTCTGTGTCTGTCTTCTCTCTGTCTGTCTGTCTGTCTCTCTCTCTGTGTCTCTGTCTGTCTGTCTCTCTCTCTCTGTGTCTCTCCTCTCTCTGTCTCTCTGTCTCTCTGTCTCTCTCTCTCTGCATTACAGTACTACACAATGGGGCTACCATATCATAATACTCCTCAGATATAAATACATTAAACAAGTCGATCAATGATGTAAAATTATGCATTCATGATTTAAAGACTTTGTGTTTTTAGGTCTGCTACAACGAACAATTTGAAGATAACGTTTTATTGGTGGCCGCAACTAACGAACTGGACATGGTTGACAAAGCGCTTCTACGACCGGGGCGCGTCGATGAAGTCATTCACGTTCCATCTCCAGATTTTGAGGTTTGTTGTTCGTTCAGATTATCCTTACAACCCACAAGTACGGTGGGACACAGTAGGCGATTGGTTATGGTGCTCGCCTTGTAATGTGGAGTGTACAGGTTCGAGCCTCCTCCCCGAGACAGTTACTGTGTGTGGACCTTGAGCAAGTCCTTCACTCACAATTGCTCAGTGCCATCGATTGATGCTTGGTCGTTAGATAATGGAGCTTAATAAATGTGTAATAATTATATTAATTTGTATTTTTTCTTGTTTGTGTATATCTACGGATATTTAGTTAAATAATATATTTTGCTTTGCCTTTATTTATATTGCAATTACTAGCTTCTACGACTCAATTATCTTGAAAATTCTCTGTCGGACTTCAACCTGGCTTTTCCAATGGGTTATGATTTTTATTGTGATTCTACTCAAAGCAACCACCTTTGACGTTATGATAAGATTAGATTAGGTTAGGTTAGAAATTTCAACATATTAAGCAGGTAGTACTTGTGGCTCTAAACTGGTAAAAGAGCCGAAATTGCTTAATTGTGATAAATGACACTTCCTGGAATCATCCACGGTGAAATGGCAAAAGATTTCCAGCAACTGGTATGAATTGTTGTGGAAGTCAGAGAATACGATCCTGGTTTTGTGCGCAGCAAACTGGATGGAATTAAATTGTATTCAGCAATGTTAATAATTAAATTATATATTTTCAGGGTCGAATCCAGATTTTAAGAAAGTACGTTACCAACGACGATTTAAACTTCAAAGAAATTGCAACAAAGACGGCAAACTTTACGGGAGCTGAAATAGAAACCTTGTGTAATCAGGTGAGAATTGTTATACTTCAATTTGTTTAACATAGATAATTTTAATCTGCAAATTTCCCACGATTAGTTTGATCTGAAATTATGTCTAAGATGTTTATTTGAGGAATTTGATGTGTTATTTATGAAACATAGCCACAGAACAAAGAATCCTTAGCTGAGTTTAACAGTTTAACGACGAGAATGTACTAAAAGCGATTGAGAAACCAATGCAGAAAGTGTTAAACATATGATATGATGTACAAAAATTCTTAAATTCGTATGAAAACACATGAAAGTTACTTCAACATTGAAATAAAATTAGACATTTTTATCGTGTGGTGAAGATTTTTTTAAACGTTGAATAATGATTTGTTGTTGGCAGGCATACCTGATTGCATCAAGAAATTCTTCCGATAACTTCGAAGTCGAAGACAGGCATTTTAACGAAGCGCTTACAAGAAGGAAAAGAACTCAACAGCGATAGGCAGAAATATTTTTAAAAATAATTTTAGGAAAATTCTGATGATTTGACGATACTTTCAGTTTGTTTGGAGCTGAAGTCTTTCTGTCGGTCACTTATAGTTTGCCAAATATCGATGAAGTTCAAATACATTTAAAATAGATTTTGTTTTTCTGTGTTGATTTTACGATGCAGAGATTTGGTTTTGAGATTTCTGCTCCATTTTCATCCCCTAGCCAACTCGGCTATAATGAGTACATGGACCATGCAATCTTGGTGGGAAGATGGGATGGTCCCAAGCACCCATTCCGCCACATTTTATTCAAATCTCAAGACTGTGCTCTTCAGCCGGGGTTGGGTCGGGAGTGCTTCTGAGTAGATAGCCTTGAAGAGGCGCTATATAAATTCTCCATATGAATGAATGAATGAATGGCGAGGGAGAGGACTGGCCACCAACCTTCATATGCTGAGGATAAGAAAATGAAGTCGCTATACCCATGGCTGCTCTTCTCTTCTTATTGTCAAGGTTGTGGCATTTTAACACCTACAGTCCTGGCTTTTCTTAAAATAATCCAGCTTAAGCGATTTTTATGGGCAGATTTTCTTAACTTTTAGTATATGATTGCGGATGATCAGTCCTCTCCCTCGCTGTCTTCCCACAGTTTATGGTAAGTGTACTCATTATAGCTGAGTTGGCTAGGGGTGGCACACGGAGCAGAAACCTCAAACTGAATTTCTGCCGTTGTGGGGATGAAAACTATTTTGATTAGAGATTTCTGCTCCACCTGAACCACAGTTGAAGGTAAAACTTGGGAAAATAAATGTTAGGGAAGACGCACAGGCGTGGTCCAGAGGCGGTTGGTTGTTAAATTCCCTCTGACCACTTGGGGTGCAATGCAGAATAGATGTATGAAACTGCGACTGTCATTCGATAGGGGGCGGGGGTTGATTCCAGATACGGGAGGGTGTATCTATAGGTGTGCGGTGGATCCTCCTATCTCGTCTTCAGAATCTTATCACCGTCTTTATTGTTTTTATTATTATTTTGACTGTCGATTAGGGAATGATCTGGGCGTTTGTTTGATGCGAGAGTCGTATTCGGTCGAGGAATGAGAGCGACAGAATGGAGGAGAGGCGAGGAAGGAGATCTCGGAAGGGATGGATAGGGAGGGAGGGAGAGAGAGAATAGGAGTGATAGACAGGGAGAAAGGGATAGACCGAGGGAGGGATAGACAATGAGATATGGTGGAAGGGAAGGATAGAGAGGGATGGACAGAAAGACAGACAGAGAGATGGGGAGAAGGACTGCGAGAGAAAGAAAGCGCAGATGGTAAATTAGGATGGAGAGAGAGATTGGGATAAGAATGCAGAGAAATTGTAATCGCGGATTTTTGTAGCGCTTTAAAAGTCTAATGCCTACATTTGAAAATAAACCTAATTTGATTTGTCACTTTAAATGCCTTGCTATTAAATAATTGAAAGGCATATATGATATGTTTTCAAGTTTTGTGAGACCCTCTGCTTTAATGTTTTAACAAGGGCCTTCAAGCTTTACATAGTTTATGGCCTCACAAGTCTAAATCCGGCACTGTTGGTAATTGGTACAATTGTCGACCCCTTCGGCTCTTCTTTGACAGCTGGAATACTGGGTTGAAAAATGAGTGGAACAGAATATTTTTGATTGTTGTTGGATTGAGAGAAGCGGAAAGGAGCGGATTGAGTCGATGGGGGAAGAAAGTATGCAAAGAGGGATTGGGAGAGAAATGACTTCGGTGGTAGAGAGACGGAGGAAGACACGGAAACAGGCAGGCAGAGATACAGACAGACGCAGGATCCGATAGGGAAAGACATAAACAGCCGGGATCAACGGAGACAGGAAATCGAGTGTAGAAGCAGAGATTGAACGACTGATACGCTGACAAATTCAAAGAGATAGACAGAGGTACAAACAGAAGGACAGGTAGACAGACAGACAGACGAGAAGCCGTCTAAGAGGTGGCGTGCAGTCTTTTGAGATGCCGCCGATATCGCACGAGAGCAGGAATGCTTATCAGAATGACAGACAGACACACACACACACACAGTCCTCTGACTTACTGCCTCTCTGTCTGTCTGTCTCTCCCTCCCTTTCTCTCTGCGTTTGTCTCTGGCTCTCTCTCTCTCTCTCTCTCTCTCTCTCTCTCTCTCTCTCTCTGTTTCTCTCTCTCTCTGCCTTTGTCTCTGGCTCTCTCTCTCTCTTTCTCTGTCTCTTTTTGTCTGTCTGTCTGTCTGTCTGTCTGTCTGTCTGTCTGTCTGTCTCTCTCTCTCTCTCTCTCTCTCTCTCTCTCTCTCTCTCTCTCTCTCTCTCTCTCTCTCTCTCTCTCTCTTCCTCCCATCCCCATCCATCACGAAGTGCCTGTGGGTTCCACACCAAACATCAACAAACAGGGTGTTGACTGAGCGGAGATGGAGGGGTACGGAGGCTGCGGCAGAGAGAAGAGGGGGTTCGAAAGGGCAATCGGGGGTTAAGCACTTGCCGTGTGTTCCGCTCGAAATTCTCCCCGATTTACGATTTGGTTCAGTCACAACAATAACTGATTCCGTTCAGAGATTTACTAATATTCCAGATCCATATCGATTGATCGCGTTTTCGTAATAACAGAAGATCACATGAAGTGGCTGAAGAAACATATCTGTTGCTTGTATCTGTATGTATGTCGTCGCCTGAGAATTATCTTGGCGTATCTCCATTTTCCAAAATTCCGAGAGAAACGAGGTAGAAGTTTGGGCGGCATTTTGCGGAAAAATGAGAAATTCAATGCAATAAGTAGGGCATTGTCAAATTACAGTTCACACACAGACGTCATATTAAAACATCAACATTGCATAAAGATTTTGCATTTAAAAAATTAACAATTATAGTTGTTATTCTGAAATTTGTGAAAATTTTGTATAAACTGGATTTACAAATATTACAAACCATCTGTCTGAAAACAAAGACATGAAATGATTAAATTAAGCAACGACCAATTATTACAGAGTGTTTTCGTTAAAATATTCATTTACATAGTCCGGATTTTTAAAAGAAAAACTTTTAATTGTCTGGATATGCGACACTATATTTGTGCTAAGCGCACAGGTTTATACTGCTGTATCTCCTGCGCGTCCAATCAGCGACGAGCTTTCTGTGGACATACAACAACAGAGACTGCTTCACTATGAATGCTGTATGGAGATACGATAAAATGTTTCTGAAAACAGGACATACGACAGTATAGTTTGTTGAATATCTTTAAAACGACCTATCGTATCTCCTAGCCATTGAAACTGAAGAAAGATCAAAAAAACTCTGCTACAAATCAACTCTTAACTACTTTTCGAAAAAAAGTGGAGATACGACAAGATAATTCTCAGGCGACGATGTGTTTATGGATGTATATGCAAGTAGTGTTTATAAGTATGTAGGTATGCGCATCATCAGCGTATGTATATATATGACATGTATGGGTTTATTTGTGCGCATGCATGTAAGTACATGTACGTATTTATATATGCATGGAAGTGGATGTATGTATGTATGTGTATGTATGTTTTTATGTATGTGTATGTATGTATTTATATATGTGTATGTATGTATGTGTGTATGCATGCATGTGTAGTTTGTATGTATGTATATATATGCTGTTTGTATGTTTGTTTGTATGCATGTGTATGCATGTATTTATATATGTATGTATGTATGTATTTGTATGTATGTGTATAATGTATTTATGTGTGTATGCATGTATGTTTGTGTATATGTGTGCATGTATTGTATGTAAGTATGCAACTGTGTATGTATGTATGCATGATTGCATCTACGCATGACTATGTATGTATGCATGAATGTACGTTTCTGTGTGTATATATGTATGCATGCATGTGTGTGGTATGTGTGTGTTGTGTATGCAGGTTTTGCGTACATGCACACATTTAAACATAGGCCTACGTACATTGTAGCTATATCGAAGTACATGAAAATGACTGATGCACACTTCATACCACTTTAGGAAGGTTTTACCACCGTATAAGGTAACAAAGCGAAAAAGGTCATTAATACCACTTAATACCATCGGAGCCACGACTTGTTTTTCTAGCTGTTCCCAATTACTCGTTCATTCGTTTACCGGGTAGTATCGCGAATCGAAATCGCTGACGCCAGGACTGCCGCTGCTGCATATAGGCTGCCACGTTGAAGATTTGTTACCGTATACTATTTTCCAATTGTCGGAAGTCTGTTATTTTTTCCCTCTTAATATTCGTCTTTATTTAAACAATCTAAAACAAATTTCCTCCGCAAAATCGTGACTCAGGCGCTTAGGAATTGTCGGCCTGTGGGGCGAAACGTTTTCGGGGCTTGTGAAAACAGTCCACGGTCGAAACCCGAGCCCCGCAAAGGCAACCCTCGTCGTCCACGAACGCCAGGCGGCGCCAGGCACGGAAACAAGATGGCTGACACCCCGGTATAGAGTCACCGTTTAAATAATAACAGCGCCTGACACTTTAATATCTCACTGACAGGTTTTGTAATTGCCGACACGGAACGGCGGCGGATCTACGCAACCGGGTAAACGGCTACTATTCTGTCGGTTGAAATGTTTATTAAGCTCAAGAACATTGCACGTTGCTGTGTATATTTATGAATGCCAGAACCAACAGACGTGTGTATAAATATACATCCTCCGTGGATAGATAGTTTATCGGAATTTTAACTGGGCAAGTGTATAACTTTGTATCGGGTTGTTTTACGGATCGGTTTCCCCGATGTGTGTGTGTATGTGTGTGTGTAGGGCCTATGCTTGATGAAGTCTTGGTCGATAGGAGAGGGTAATAGAGTTTCCGACAAGGGTTTTCAACGGGAAAACTCCGTGAACGTTTAATCATCATCTTCATCGTCGTCGTCATCATCATCATCATCATCATCATCATCATCATCATCATCATCATCATCATCATCATCATATCAACGTCATCATCATCAGTTACAGACGCCAACCATTTGGTGGCGATGGGTACGAATAAATGATCTTCCCTCTGCTCAGGGCTAAACTAATGACTGGCTTTTCCTCATCGGTCTCGCGTTCCCTAAAGGCATTTCTGTTTTCCCCGGGGCTTCTGTGCTGAGAGCGCCTCTGAATAGTTATTCTGCGAGAGGCGCTTTATAAATTTCTAGATACAATACAATACAATACAATCTCCATTGTCCTCGGTCATTTGTCAATTCAATTGCCCCCCCCCCCCTATATAGTGTTAATCCAAGTGATGTTATGTCCTCATTTATAATTATCATCTATCCAGCGTAGTTTTGGTCTGCCTTTGTTTAGAAGTAGCGTTTTGCAAGGGATAAAAAACCCTGCCGCCATATCAAGTTCTGCCTGCCAGCTGAGACCCCAGTGGGTATACATTCTGGTAATGCCCCACCATAGACTCATATGCGAGGGTTACAAGGGTTCACCGCATGTGTGCTACCAAGATCCGCTATAGAACTGTTATTGGTTAATGACATTAAAAATTAGTGTCGCACATAACCAAACAATCGGTTTAGGCCTATATTTGTTAAAGATCAACGTATGTATGTATGTATGAATGTATGTAGGCTATGTATGTAGGCCTACGTGTTTATGTTTGTGCGTATGTATGTATTTATGTATGTATGTAGACCTATGTATGTTTGTATGTATGCGTGTATGTTTGTGTGTATGTATGTACGCACGTACATACGTACGTATATAATTTGTATGTATGTATTTATATATGTATGTATGTATTGTTTATATATGTATGTAATGTATGTAGGTAAGTATGTACATGCATGCGTGTATGTTTATGTGTGTGTATGTATGTACGTACGTTTGTATGCATGTCTTTATGCATGTATTTATGTAAGTATTCAACTATTTATGTATGTATATCTGTATATCAGTGAATATATCTGCGCATACGTTCGTACTTCGTAGTGTCTTTTGAAAGTAGCACCAAAGAGCCCTTACAAGAGATTCTTAAGATGTGTTTATGTAAAGGAACTATTCAACAACAACATCTCCAAATCTCGTCGGCGTTCGATATCTTCGCGAGAATCGTTATCCCGTCGCAAGTGATCTTCATCACGCGCCGAGCGATAATAGGTCGTTTCATTAGAACGGGCGATAATGGCGGACGCGGGCCGAGATAAGGCCCTATTTAGTTGGCCACTGAGTGATAGAGCGATAAAAGGTGAAGGGGTTCTAGATAAGGGGTTCCTCGCTCGGGGTCGGCTTACCGAGAAGAGGGTGAAGCGGCAGGTCAAGAGGTCATCTAGGGGAATTGGTCGGGCTAAGGCGGGGTGATCGTTTGAAGCATAAACATCTTAGACTTCAGGGGTACGACACAGGTTCACACTCAATTCACCCTTTAGGGGTTTTATTTCTCGTCTTGTTCGATTGGGCAAGACATCTCTTCTGCCAATAACCCCGATTGGAAGGAAGTTAATTATTGCCCTTTCACCCTCGTAGGCACACGCTGATAGCACACTTTAGGCGTATACGTCAGTTTATGCGTTGCTATCATAGTTAGCAGCAGAAGTATAGTAGTGCCTAATCTTATTAGTAGTAGCAGCAGTTGAAGTAATTGAAATGGTGGTGGTGGTAGTAGTGGTAGTGGTAGTACTGATAGTAGTAGAGGTAGTAGTGGCTCAGTGGTAAGTTCGGCGCCTTGTGACCGGAGGGTTGCAGGTTCGAATCCCACTCTAGCCGCTGCGTACGGACCTTGGGCAAGTCCTTCACTCGCAATTGCTCGTGGCGCTTCGGCGTGAAAACTCCGACACAGTATACCAATGCTGTAGTCGGGAGCGCCTCTGAGTAGTAGTAGACTTGTGGAGGCGCTATAGAAATATCCGAAATAAATAAAATAAATAATAGTTGTAGTTATAGTAGTGGTACTAATGATCGTGGTAGTAATGGAAGCAGTGGAGGTAGTAGTAGTAGTTGTTGTAGTAATAGTCGCTGTAGTAATAGTAATTCATGTAGTACCAATTTAAGGGAAAACAAAGCACCAATCGAAGGGTTTTGTTGCACAGGTGTCGCATGGAACTACAAGACGAGGGAGGCTTCAGTCGTTATTGTTCCTGGTTTTAGACTTCATAGTGTAGTGGTTAGCGCGCTGGACTGTCAACCGAGCGGTCGAGGGTTCAAATCCCCGCCAGGGCAAAAATTTGTTTCGAGATTTCATCTCCACCTGCGCCCCCTAGCCAACTCTGCTATAATGAGTACACTGACCGCACACTGTCGATGGGAAGATGAGACGGTGAGGGAGAAGACTCGCCACCCGCCCTCACACATATTTTGTTGAAACATACACCCACAGTGATGAGTATCCTTTGCCTTTCATCGGGACTCGAGCTGTCGACACCAGGTGTCACCACTGTATCATTGATACGGTTTACACTTTGTTTAGAAGTGGAACTAAACCAAACAAACGATTAACGATTGTTTATCTATAAACGGATGCTGCAGTCTTATCACAACTTAGTTTAAACAGATCGAGAAAGCGGGGCACTTATGGCTGCTTAGTGCGTAATCAGTTCGCGATGGGGGACGAATTTAGCAACGCCCTTCAACCGGGGAAGACCCTGCCATCGGAAAAACCGTGGCCTACTGGTTAGAGCGCTCGACTTGAAGCACGGAGAACACGAGTTCGAACCTTCTCCTCTGAGGCGGTGACTGTGTTGTAGGGACCTTGGGCAAGTCCTTCACTCACAATTGCTCAGCGCCATCGATTGATGCTTGGTCGTTAGATAGTGGCGCTTAATAAATGCACAATAATGGTGATGACGATGATGATGATGATGATGATGATGATGATGATGATGATGATGATGATGATGATGATGATGATGATGATGATAATAATAATAACAACAACAACTACAACTATAATAATGGCAGTATAACAATAATAATAATACTATTATTATATTAATAATAATAGTAAGAGTAACAGTAATAATAATAATAATAATAATAATAATAATAATAATAATAATAATAATAATAATAATAATAATAATAATTATAATATTTACAGTTAATTAAAAACAGCCATTTTAATAAGTCTGTTTATAAGTTTTTATAATGATGATGATGATTACGACGACGACGATGACTGTGCTGATGATGATGATGATGATGATGATGATGATGATGATGATGATGATGATGATGATGATGATGATGATGATGATGATGATGATGATGATGATGATGATGATGATGCTGATGATGATGATGATGATGATGATGATGATGATGATGATGATGATGATGAGGATGATGATGATGATGATGATGATGATGATGATGATGATGATGATGATGATGATGGTGATGATAAATAACAAGACCAGTTTTTATAGCACATGTAAGTAACGATAGTCAGTAAAGACGAGAAGATTAGGACATTGTAGGCGAAGTCACTAGACGCGCTGTTGTTGTTGTTGGCGATGATGACGACAACGACGACGATGATGATGAAGGCGTTGGTGTAATTGTCGAAGTCGTTGTCTGAGGATCCGAGGATCGCTTCCCTAGCAACGGATGCTGGATCTGGAACGATGACTTCCGGAGATTCGAAGTAAAAGGCCACGACTGAAAGAGATCAAAGGCAGCGAAAGATCAAAGAATATGCCGCAATCAGACTGTGTACCCTTCTTCTTCTTCTTCTTCTTCTTCTTCTTCTTCTTCTTCTTCTTCTTCTTCCTCCTCTTCCTCCTCCTCCTCCTCCTCCTCCTCTTTCTCCTTCTCCTCCTCCTCCTCCTCCTCCTCCTCCTCTTCCTCTTCTTCTTCTTCCTCCTCCTCCTCCTCCTCCTCCTCTTCCTCTTCCTCTTCCTCTTCCTCTTCCTCTTCCTCTTCCTCTTCCTCTTCCTCTTCCTCTTCCTCTTCCTCTTCCTCTTCCTCTTCCTCTTCCTCTTCCTCTTCCTCTTCCTCTTCCTCTTCCTCTTCCTCTTCCTCTTCCTCTTCCTCTTCCTCTTCCTCTTCCTCTTCCTCTTCCTCTTCCTCTTCCTCTTCCTCTTCCTCTTCCTCTTCCTCTTCCTCTTCCTCTTCCTCTTCCTCTTCCTCTTCTTCTTCTTCTTCTTCTTCTTCTTCTTCTTCTTCTTCTTCTTCTTCTTCTTCTTCTTCTTCTTCTTCTTCTTCTTCTTCTTCTTCTTCTTCTTCTTCTTCTTCTAACCGCCATAAAGTTCCTATAATCTGATTTTATCGATTCTAATCCCTTATATAGCACTGCTATAAAAAAACGATCAAGGCAAAACTTAACATTTGCTGCAAGTGAGTCCGTTTTGTAACGGAAATAACACAATCGATAACCGGTTCGTTAGAGAAACCTCAACAAAACTCAGCGGCCGTTATCTCTTAAGTCATTCAGGCCATGGCTATAGCGGATGGGCGGAAACTCCAAAGACCAACAGATCACGTCGCTCAACGTCTAAATACCTATGCACACCATTGCGCACCTGTATCGCATTTTCACCTGCATTCCGATGTTAGCGGAATGTGAGTTTTTGGTTGGAATTGAGATGTCCTATCGGAGCAGCGGTTAAGGTAACGCCTTATAACGCGGAGAGTACGGATTCCAGCCTATTCTCTGAGTCTGCTATTGTGTAAGGACCTTGAGCTGTCCATCAATCACAAATGTTCAGCACCATCGATTAATTTGTGGTCATTAGTTAGTGGCGCCTAATGACGATGATGATGTAGATGATGCTGATGATGTAGGCCTAGATGATGATGATGATGATGGTGATGGTGATGATGGTGATGGTGATGATGGTGATGATGATGATGATGATGATGATGATGATGATGATGATGATGATGATGATGATGCTGCTGCTGCTGCTGCTGATGATGATGATGATGATGATGATGATGATGATGATGATGATGATGGTGATGGTGATGGTGATGGTGATGGTGATGGTGATGGTGATGATGATGATGATGATGATGATGATGATGATGATGATGATGATGGTGGTGATGGTGATGGTGATGGTGATGGTGATGGTGATGGTGATGGTGATGATGATGATGATGATGATGATGATGATGATGATGATGATGATGATGATGATGATGATGCTGCTGCTGCTGCTGCTGCTGATGATGATGATGATGATGATGATGATGATGATGATGATGATGATGATGATGATGATGATGATGATGATGGTGATGGTGATGGTGATGGTGATGGTGATGGTGATGATGATGATGATGATGATGATGATGATGATGATGATGATGACGACGACGATGATTATCATGATGATCATGATTGATGATACGCTAATAATGATGTGCGCAGGTGTCACCAAATGAAGTCGACCATTGCTGTCTCTTCGTTGAAGAGTAAGCCGTCAATGATTTCGTGGTTTTCGTTGTCTTTGAAGGAAAGGGTTCGTTAAGGAAGAAGGTCATTGAGTGCGATTTCTCTCGGTGCTCTCTAGGTTCACGACCTAATTAAGCACTAGTCAGGGTTTTGGAATTTTTGTCTAGTCAGGTTTTAGTCGGTCAATCCTGAGATGAGATGATATGAAGTGAAATGAGATGAGTGATTGATTAATTGACTGAGTGACTGACTGACTGACTGACTGACTGACTGACTGACTGACTGACTGACTGACTGACTGACTGAGCGACTGACTGACTGAGCGACTGACTGACTGAGCGACTGACTGACTGACTAACTGACTGACTGAGCGACTGACTGACTGAGCGACTGACTGACTGAGCGACTGACTGACTGAGCGACTGACTGACTGACTGACTGACTGACTGACTGATTGACTGACTGACTGACTGACTGAGCGACTGACTGACTGAGCGACTGACTGACTGAGCGACTGACTGACTGAGCGACTGACTGACTGACTGACTGACTGACTGACTGACTGACTGACTGACTGACTGACTGACTGACTGACTGACTGACTGAGCGACTGACTGACTGAGCGACTGACTGACTGAGCGACTGATTGACTGAGCGACTGACTGACTGACTGACTGACTGACTGACTGAGCGACTGACTGACTGACTGACTGACTGACTGACTGACTGACTGACTGACTGACTGAGCGACTGACTGACTGACTGACTGACTGACTGACTGAGTGACTGACTGAGCGACTGACTGACTGAGCGACTGACTGACTGAGCGACTGACTGACTGAGCGACTGACTGACTGACTGACTGACTGACTGAGCGACTGAGCGACTGACTGACTGACTGACTGACTGACTGACTGACTGACTGACTGACTGACTGACTGACTGAGCGACTGACTGACTGAGCGACTGACTGACTGAGCGACTGACTGACTGAGCGACTGACTGACTGAGCGACTGACTGACTGACTGACTGACTGACTGACTGACTGACTGAGCGACTGACTGACTGACTGACTGACTGACTGACTGAGTGACTGACTGAGCGACTGACTGACTGAGCGACTGACTGACTGAGCGACTGACTGACTGAGCGACTGACTGACTGAGCGACTGACTGACTGACTGACTGACTGACTGACTGCGCGACTGACTGACTGACTGACTGACTGACTGACTGACTGACTGACTGACTGAGCGACTGACTGACTGAGCGACTGACTGACTGAGCGACTGACTGACTGACTGACTGACTGAGCGATTGACTGACTGAGCGACTGACTGACTGAGCGACTGACTGACTGACTGACTGACTGACTGACTGACTGACTGACTGACTGACTGACTGACTGACTGACTGACTGACTGACTGACTGACTGACTGACTGACTGACTGAGCGACTAGCTGAGATGAGGTGAGCGAGCGAGTAAGCGAGCGAGTCAGTCAGTCAGTCAGTCAGTTAGTGAGCGAGCGAGTCACAGAGTGACTGACTGACTGATTCGAACGAATGAGCGAACGAAGGAACGAATAAACGAATGAATGATGAACGGATTGATTGATCGACCTATTGATTGATTGATTGATTGATTAATTAATTGAATTGATTGATCTCTCGATCCACCAATTGATTGAAGACATAAAAATTACCAGATTTATCGGATGGATGTCATCTGAACTCAACATCCGGTCGCAATCAGACGACATAGACCGGAAGTGTCCGCCATCTTTGTCTGCGATCGTCTGCTTCCTTGCCTCCGTTGCTCCTCCGTCCGTTCCTTCAGCTCCAACATCCAGCTGTCGTCTCAGATGAGCGATGTACCGTGACGCCAACCGTAGCGTGTCCAGCTTCGACAGTTTCGTGTCTGGGGGAACCCAGGGTAAGGAGGTCTTCAGTCGGACGAAGGCCTTGCTCAGCACCCGCATTCGCGCCCTCTCGCGTTCGTTGGCCGTGTTGGATCGTAGGGCGTCTGAACGGACGAACGTCTTTCCCATGTAACCTTTGCCTTCCTCCGAATCATAGGTGGCGGATTTGCGTCTTCTGCCCATCGCCAGGTGGAGGCTCTGTCGAGTCTTCTTCTTCTTCGTCACAGCTGTAGGTCACAAAGAATGTCGGTCGGTCAGTCAGTCAGCCGGTCAGTCAGTCAGTCAGTCAGTCAGTCAGTCAGTCAGTCAGTCAGTCAGTCAGTCAGTCAGTCAGTCAATCAGTCAATCATTCGGTCTGTCTGTCAGTAAGTCAGTCAGTCAGTCAGGTTATCAGTTAGTCAGTCAGCGAATCAGTCATATAGTCGATCAGTAATTCAGACAATAAGTCAATTAATCCATCAATACGATAGTCAGTCAGTCAGTCAGAAAAATAGTCAGTCAATCACTGAGTCAGACAAGCAGTCAATTAATCAGTCAGTCAGGTAGTCGGTCAGTCAGTCAGATATGCAGTCAGTCAGGAAAATAGTCAGTCAGTCAGTCAATGCAAACAAGTTTTTTAGCTGCAAAGGCGAGTCTGGTCCAGGTCTTGGAACTTATTTAACGCCTTTTAAAGTTCAATTAGTCGAAGGAGCTCCAAGTAGTCTCGAAGTCACGTCTGTTAGGCACGAACAGTACGATACGATGGCGTGTACACGTATTCCGATAATAACGTTTATGTAGCACCTCGAAACCTTTCAACAGTTGACCTTTTTCTACGTAAGTGTCTAGGAAAGATTTTTATAGCGCTATTAGTTGAGCGTATACCTCGTTATAGATACTACATACCCTAATTTAGGTATTATCTCTTGTTTGGATCAGGACTGTGAATGCAACGTTGGAGGTTTTGTCAGTTATATCCCAAGAACAACAGTTCCATCATTGCTTCCATCGTTTTTCGCAAACAAGTTGAACATAAATTGTTGGGGGCCACGGTTTTTGCTTTGACGATCTTTCCTCGAATCGTTTTAAATTCTCATAGACGTTTTAATTAACGAACATTTTAATTAAGGAACGTTTTAATTAATTATTGGATGTGCCTGAACGAAGTTCGTTAAAACTGTGTAGAGACGGTTGCAAGCCTGGAGTTGTTCATGCGTGAAACGTCTATGTGCAAAGGATGTAGAATCAACTGACGATGACGGATATGCATGAATGACTTTTCCTTGTTTCTCGTGTGCGTAGGCCTACTCATGCAGATCGGGTTGTTTCGGTAAAAGGGAACAGCTCAGAGGTTCTCATTTGGTTCAAGATATCGAATGAACTTCACGAATCAGTTTCTACAGAATTTCAAGTAAACTTCCGAAGGTTTTCCGCAAAGAATTTGCTTTCACCTAGAATAATTATAGACTAGCTATTATTATCTTCGATGTGAATTTCCTGACGATATTACGACACGAATGAATAGAAATCAGACAAGAACTATTTTCTCGCACAATAAGATGCTAGAAGTTCAGACGTCTCTGATCATATAGATGTCCACCAAGTCGCGCAAGAATAAGGCATCCAGTTTGCGTTGTAACTCAGGCGACCGAAATCACTTTTCAAAGTTCACCAGTCGCCTATTCCACGCTCCTCCTTTTCCCAGTGGAAGTATCCGTAGCTGTCCTCTCTCTTCCGTCTCCCTGCATCCGGATCTTGCACTCCCTGCAGTATGTCCAGAAATACCCCACTACCTTGACGCAGCGCTCGTGAATAAGCTTGTGCCCTGGGCTGGGCTTTTTAAAAGCGCTTCTGAAATTTCTAATATGCGATTACGATAAGCATCACTGACAGCTGTCAGCCTCCGAAACTGTGCGGTTGCTGAGGAAGAAGAGGCCACGCCCCTCTGGGTTTCTCCAAGAACGGGACGCCAGCCAATGCCATCGGTTCCTCTGCGTGAAGTTCTTATCTCGTCCACGCTACCCTATCGCGTTCCGAGTCCTGTCGCCGAAACAATGAGTAATCCGCATCGGATGTAGTAAGATGCGTTTCTCTGTCAATTCAGATTTTCAGTTTGGATGTTCATTGCTAATAATCAAATATGCGAAATACCTAATAGCAGAGTTAAACTGATGGATCAGTCGTGTGAAAAGGGTTATCCTACGTGAACAACTGTTTTCTGCTAGCAGGATCCGATTTCTATATCTAAGTATACAAATAGCCTCAATGGAGTTACTTCAAATATCCTTTCCCCTCAGAATACTCAAATGGACCTTCCGTCGATGTTCGTACTATATCGGGCTTTTTGAACAACCCCCTCTTTCGAAGATTCGGGCCTAGTCCCTCGAATTTGGGAGCCGTATATACAGGCCCAGACATGGTCACGCCAAGATACACCAAGATAGAACACTTCCTTTAGGCCCCTATGTTTGCTCTGTTACTCACGTGCACGCTAGGCCTACATTGCCTGTTACATAATTCGGGAGAGAACTGTCGTTAAAGTTTTTGACAATGATTTCGACGTTCGCCTTTTTTACAAGCTATTTGCTATGATTTGCCTGTGAATAAGCTGGTTCCCGCGACTTCGCTTTTTTGGGCGCTGTAGAAATCCGGAGATTACGATTACGATTACCAAGAACATTATGCTCTTTTCCAAACGCAATCCCTGTAACTTTCTTCCGAATGAAATGCTAAAACAGTTCATGTTCCGTGTGACAGAGCTTTGGCTCAGCACCGATACTTATCATGCATAGGCCTACCATCCAATTTCTTTTTTCGGTTGCTCGAAATTTCAGCTGTGAATCAACCAGTTCCGGCGACGAAATATTTTTAAACTATTTAACCAAGAAATCTATAGGTATACAGAGACAGCATGCAGTACCTAAACTATTCAGAAATGTCAGCTGCACACTCTTCCTCAAACTGTACTTGAAATGGTAAGTAAAATTTCGGGTATTAGAATGAAATCGTATGTAATTACGTAGTTGACTTGAGATAATCTTTTGAAAATTCATACTACATACTGCACACTCCAGGCTAGTCAACTGCACACTTTGCGTCCAAGACACACTATTTTAAGCCCTAATACAGATGAATTGTAACTCCTGAAAATAATTGTATATGCGGTTGCGTGGCTTAATTAAAAACTAAAAATGATTTAAATTAGGTGGGATGGGGCGCCAAAATGTACACTTTGCCTGGAGCATCACTGAGGTTATAAGATCGGTCCTGAAGAGGCTGAGCGTATACCACACCCGATGCGACTTATCTAGAGCTGACCTTCCCCATACACAAACAACTCCCCTCCTTAAATAAACGGACCCATCGGGCAGTCCGATGTCACGATATAAAGTCTCCCCCAAAAGCATGGTCTCCCGGACTTATAAGTGATGTCTCTTTCCAACTGCCCTCACAAATTTTATGCCATCGTTGTAACATTATAGCTAAAAAAACTAAGCAGTTAAAAGTGAAGTTGTTTAAAATAATCATTAACTTTAGCATTTAACAGCTGCAAATAATCATTGACTTTGACATTAACAGTTGCTTAAAATAACCATTAACTTTAAAACAAACCTGACTGTAGGCCTATCTCTCAAAGAATGAAATCTCCCTGTGAGAGATTATTTAAACGGATGACAAAAATTTTCTACCTCGAAGAGTTTGTTTTAGGATAATAGTCTCCGACGACGAATTCATTCTAAAACAGATCCTCCAGGGGGAATCTGTTCCAGAATAGATTCTCCTGTGGGGAGACTTGCCGGGGAGACCTTGTTTCGGGGTACCGGTATTTGGGTAAGCTAATGGGACAAACGCCGCGAGGGTGTGCACTATCTCCGTCAGCCCGTGGCGCTGAAAGCTGCAACGCTAGGCTCGTGCGTAAACCCCTGTACATACCCTAAACTTAATGTATACAGAGGTCTATGGTTCGTGATCTATCAATCCGAGTTGTCCCGCGATTTGTCGCCTGTAACTTAATAACCCCTTATCTCCGGTGACTTTAATGAATTCGTTGGGCCGTTCAACGCCAGCCCTGTCCTCGGTCCAGATAACATTCTCTCCACTGTTTACGCCACTCGGTCCTCCCGCCGCCTCTCCGCTGCCTTCAGATAATATTTTCCTTGGCGTATGCCATACTTCCACGGAGTTAGTGGCTTCCGTCCTAGTACCGTTTGGCGTTTGCTTAGCAGGTGTCTTAGATAGTAGGCAGGGCTGTCTCTTGTCTGATAATGTTAGGCCTATTCAACCAGATAGGACACTGTAGGGTCTTTTCCATATGGGGGCCTTTACTCGTTTCTTCGCTGCCAGCATGCACACACGGTGACGCGGAGCCCGTATGTATGCATGAGTCATATTCACATATCGAACCGTATAGAACACGTATGGGGCATTTCTAATGCCCATTGCTCCACCACTGCTCGTATTCTGGCAGTGCCAGTCCCAAGCTTGGAGAAAGAAGGAGGGGCATCTTCCTCTTCTTATTGGCTGTAGTTATTTCTTGGCTTTTCATCCAAACAAATACTACGCTGATAGATAATATAAATGAGGACATAACATCACTCGGACTAACACTAAGGGGAATAATGGACTTGACAAATGACCGAGGACAATGGACATCATATATTCGTACCCATCGCCGCCAAATGACTAACCTCAGAAACTGATGATGATGATGACGACGACGACGACGATGATGATGACGACGACGACGACGACGACGACGATGATGATGATGATGATGAATATATGTATGTAGAGACTTAATATACCGCCTGTTAAATATATATCTCACAAAACCGATGCCTGCGCAAGCCTAAGTAATACCAAAGTCATTAATGAAAAACGTTAATCAATTAAAGTGAACAGTGTTCAGATGACTATAGAAGAGTCATCGCTGGCGAGCCCCCGCAGACACGTACAGACAAACCGATGGATTCTCATTCAGAGCTGTGCATAGACAATGTGCTGTGTCTGTGTATGTCTGTCCATCCGTCTGTCTGTTGTCTGTTTGTCTGTCCGTCTGCACGTTTGTCTGTCTCTTTGCCTGTCTGTCTTACTGTCTATCTGTCTGCTGTCTGTATGTCTGTCCGCCTACATGTCTGTCTGTCTGTATATATGTCGGTCTCTCTATATGTCTGTATGCCTGTGTGTGTGTGTGTGTGTGTGTGTGTGTGTGTGTGTGTGTGTGTGTGTGTGTGTGTGTGTGTGTGTGTGTGTGTGTGTGTGTGTGTGTGTGTGTGTGTGTGTGTGTGTGTGTGTGTGTGTGTGTGTGTGTGTGTGTGTCTGTCTGTCCGTCCGTCTGTCTGTATGTTGACTGCAGCTCAGTCATCAAATTTTCGCAACAGATCCTATAAGCCATGGCTACGGATTACAACCACACGGATTTTGTCCATCCACCCAGCGAGCATCCGTCGTCTGTTGAAGCGCCAAGAACAGTTAGTTGACAGGTGCGTTCGACCAACAATCTATCATCACAAGGGTGTTCTTCACAGCGCCACAGCTGACGTTACGACAAAGGGTCTCCCATGCATCAACAAATACTCTTCGCGAATGCTTGCGTCTGATTTGTGTGTCTTAAACCATCTTTTCATAACCTGATCTGTCGCGAACTGAAGGATTTTCATTGTTTTGCGTGGCTTAATTAAAAACACCGGTGATTAAAATGGTCTGTCCGACGTTACTCTTGTGCGACGCTGAGCATTTAGGACGAGATACATTTACATTTACTCTCGAAGGCGTGATACAAAAGTCTGCGCTGACTGAGAGGAAGTCTTCTTGTTTCAACCGGTGAGTATACATAGGTATAATTATGTTCTTATGTTTCCACTCGGCTGTAATTGTTCCTCTGACTTCTGTCTCTGGACTCCCTGAAACCCGGACTTAGATCTCCTTTTGACTATATCCTCTGAACAACCCCTCTGCCTCGACGAAGCGCTCGGAAACTGTGATCACAAATTGATGTAGCGTCTCTTCAAGAGACACTCGTCAGTCTTGGTCAGCCTTCTTTCCTTTCTATGATATATTTTCTATAATATTAATTATAAATATTGTAACACTTTTATAATCTATTGTATACGGCCTATAATATTTTGGGGAAAATAAGTCTAAAGCATTTAAAACTCTGATCGAAGGATTTTTTTATCGTATTCTTTATATGAAAAAGAGAAAGATACACGGCAAACTTTTCTTATTTGCGTTTTAACGCATTCAGTTCTGCGTGGTTTTTCCGTAAAATCCTCAAGCCTAAGCAACGCGAATTTTGTAGGTAGATTCTCTTAACCTTTAGAATTTTTTCCACATCAAGGGTAAGGATCGATCCCGTGGGTAACACAAATACCGCGGGGCAACCCGTGGAGAAGCCAGAACAAGCCCTGTATCTTCTCCCAAGTCCAACAATCAGTTCAATATCGATGTCCTTCGATAGGGGACGTATCAGATATTGAGCTGATAAAAATAGATACTTTTTATTTGAATAAATGTAAAAATATTAACAAGCAATTTGCAACATTCATTAGCATTCTAAGGAGCATCTCTGGATAATACAATGGCTGGTCGTTTTAGATTGTCTACGATACAACTTTCCATACCATTTTATTAAAAGAGGTGTGCTTTTCATATTGTTTACAGAATATCTACCTCCGATGTTATGAGATACGACCTTTAATCCTCGCTCGTGCAATAAGTTCCAAAAAAGTTGTGATTTACAGTGTCATAAAAAAGAACTGATACTGTGTTTAACGACGTTAAACTACTGTCTTTTTCTCAGGCAGTAACATTTACAGCACGATTCTGATGAACGTATTATAATTGACCGCTGAAGAGCTCCATAACATCTCTTGCCTGCCTGCCTGCCTGCCTGCCTGCCTGCCTGCCTGCCTGCCTGCCTGCCTGCCTGCCTGCCTGCCTGCCTGCCTGCCTGCCTGCCTGCCTGCCTGCCTGCCTGCCTGCCTGCCGACCTACCTACCTACCTACCTGCCGACCTACCTACCTGCCGACCTACCTACCTGCCTGCCTGTCTTCCTTCTTGTTACGTCCTGACTGCCTGTGCAGGTGCCTGCTTCTCCGTCTCCCCTCCTGTCTGCATATGGCTATGCCAGCCTACGTGGCTCTGGTTCCCACGGTCATCGTCTTCGGAGGTCTTCTAGCCAACTGCCTCGTCATCGCAGCCGTCATTAGAAACCATTCCCTCCGCGAAGACATTGCCTCGACGGCCATCATCTCCCTCTCCGTCTCGGACGCCGCCTGCTCCGTCCTCCTCGTCGGGGCCAGCGCCCTCATCCTCTGGCTAGAACCAACGACCCTCCACCCAGCCGTCGTCTACTATCACGCCATCCTGACGGGGTTCTTCAGCTCCTCCGCCTTCTGGCACCTCGCTCTCATCTCCGTCTTCAAGTGCCTCGTAATCTGCAAGCCCCTCGACTACCACCGCCACGGACTCATCGCCTCCGTCTGGTCGCTCAACGTCCTAGTTGCGGTGATGAACGTGCTCATCGGTCACCCGAACTTCACCTACTTTCTCGGGATGTCGCGGCTCGATAACTGGCCGTACTTCCTCGGGGTTCTTGCGTTTGGATTCTTCCTTCCGAGCGGCGTGGCACTCCTCTCCAACCTGCGGGTGTTTCTCGTCGTCCGAGAGGCCAAACGGTCCGTGGATGCCACTCCCCAGGCCGAGTGGAGTCTGACGGTCAAGAGCATCCGATCTGCGAGGAACATCTTCATTATGTGTTTGTTCTTCTGGGCGTGCTACGCTCCTTCGTTGATCATGTTTGCCCTCAAAGAGCGACCGCCGTCAGGGTACGTTTTCTTCGCCATGTGGCTGTACCAGTGCTACCCGCTGCACAATCCGGTCCTTTACATTGCGCTACATAAGAAGGTGCGCGTTGAAATCCGGAAACTGGTTCCGGCGAGGTTCAGGGTGGCACCGGAAGTTGAGGATCAGTCTGCGGCGAAATGAGTCGGCGGAACGAGAAGAGAAGATACTGGATGAGGAGCTGGAGAAAGGCGTTTAGGAGGAACAGTGCCATAGAGGGTGGAAAGGTTTTAAGAAGACGACTGTTGATACAAAGATACAGACACATATTGAAACAGAGATACAGATAGTGAATGAGTGAGTGAGTGAGTGAGTGAGAGAGAGAGAGAGAGAGAGAGAGAGAGAGAGAGAGAGAGAGAGAGAGAGAGAGAGAGAGAGAGAGAGAGAGAGAGAGAGAGAGAGAGAGAGAGAGAGAGAGAGAGAGAGAGAGAGAGAGAGAGAGAGAGAGAGAGAGAGAGAGAGAGAGAGAGAGAGAGAGAGAGAGAGAGAGAGAGAGAGAGAGAGAGAGAGAGAGAGAGTAGGACAGTGAGTTAGAGCGAGTGAGAGAGTGACAGTGAGCAACAGTGAGTTAGAGCGATGATGGTCAGGACCCAGAGGGGTCAGGCATGTAATTCCCACTACCGTCCTTATCACTACAGACAACGACAAAGTCGTCGCCGTCATCATCATATAACTGATACCATGTCGTCATTATTGTCGTCATAATCATTCTCGTCGTCGTTATCATCATCATCATCATCTAATTGTTGTATTTTCTACCGTCATCATCGAGGCGTCGAGTAGTTTGGCCTTAGACGTACAAGTACACTGAGGCCTATTCCATCGCTACTCTGAACACCTTCCTTAGAAACTGATATCGCTAAACCAGTCTCTACCGTGTCTGTCTGTCTGTCTGTCTGTCTGTCAGTCAGTCAGTCAGTCAGTCAGTCAGTCTGTCTGTCAGTCAGTCAGTCAGTCAGTCAGTCAGTCTGTCTGTCTGTCTGTCTGTCTGCCTGCCTGCCTGTCAGTCTGTCTGTCAGTCAGTCAGTCAGTCAGTCAGTCAGTCAGTCAGTCAGTCAGTCAGTCAGTCAGTCAGTCAGTCAGTCAGTCAGTCTGTCTGTCTGTCAGTCAGTCAGTCAGTCAGTCAGTCAGTCAGTCTGTCTGTCTGTCTGTCTGTCTGCCTGCCTGTCTGTCAGTCTGTCTGTCAGTCAGTCAGTCAGTCAGTCTGTCTGTCTGTCTGTCTGTCTTTAACTGAGTATGTAACTAATTTCCTCTTTATTCTTTTGATACTTGTTGATCTTTGACATATTCATCCATTAGCCTGAAAGCATGCACGACGATAAGAAGACTTAGGATCGTCTACAGAATACTTACATGAATTTACGCGATCATGCAGCATATATATATATATATATATATATATATATATATATATATATATATATATATATATATATATTAAATGGCGCGCTCGAAAAATTAGCCCAATTACATTGGTTGTAGTAAGATTACTACGTATACTAAAGAGCGGTTCAGGGAATAACGTAGGCACGTATCGCTTTCGTTGCATCATGTTTTTGTCTTCATCGTTATCAAACGAGACCAGTTTCTAAATCATACCGTTTATACTGCGCCTTCATTTGTTAAAAGGTCTCTTCATTCGGAATCAAACGGGAGTTTGCTCGAAGCACAGGACATGCATCTGACCACATTACGGTCAGTAATACCTTTGACACTGCTTTAATGTCCACCGCAGGCTCTCTATGGCTTTGCAGAAACTGATCTTCTGTATGACGAGCAGTTTATTAATTATTATAGTTAAGGCCTAGTTTGATTTCACGCCATTCAGGTGATTTTTTAGTGACTTCAGTATGGTATTGTATCTCGGAATAGAGACAGAAAGAGACAGACAGACAGACAGACAGACAGACAGACAGACACAGGGGCGTAACCTTAGTCTAAAAAGTGGGGGGTACCAATTTCTTCTCCACTTTAGCTTTGCGCATGGCGCCCATTTTGAACATATTCCCTGTCAGTATTCTCATTAATTTTGGCTTTCGGTTAACCTGTGTATCTAAGTATTTTCGTATTTTGGTGGTGACTGCGTTCTCTGAGAAGGCACAATAATAAAATATTGCTTGACATTGTTTAAAAAGTGGGGGGTACAGTACCCCCAGTCCAAAAAGTGGGGGGTGCGGGTACCCCTCGTACCCCCCACAAATTACGCCTATGGACAGACAGACAGACAGACAGACAGACAGACAGAGAAGCCTTGGAGAGATTATTCAATATGCCATGTAGGTAAAAATCATATTTGTCCCATACACCTACAGGTCTTTGTAAATGTTACCCGATATACAAAGGGGATTATTATCTGTTTTTGTCACCAACACAAACCTCAATGACAAAACCTGCTAATTCCAGCCTTCTTGCAGATGAAGAATACTTTAAACGAAGATAATCAAGTGATTTTGCAGTCTAGCATTTTCCTTAAAGAGTGCCGTTAGAAGTCTTGATACACATAATATGCTTACAAAGCACAACTAGCCTGAACAGCTGCAACTGCTGGAGCAAATGATGAAAGTAACAAAAGTAACATCATGTCTACCACATGAAATTTTTTAATAGACAAGAAATTATTGTTTCGCAAACAGCAACAAATGATCATTCTGTGACATATGAAATCATGATGACACGTTCAACTCAACTCAAAGCAGGGCCTAATTCAGATTCCTGCATCTAAGCTTTGCTTCTATAAGCACAAAAAAACAAAATGTCACCACATAACTGAGTATTTTAGACAAACTCAATGCACACATCAGAAGGTCAACAAACAAAATGTATGCACTATGCTAGTGCCATATTTTCAAGCTGTGTACACTGTACAAGGCAGTATTGTTGGTCACACGAGATTAGCGACCTTGTACGGCTTTAGAGACTATTAAGATCAAAATTAATCTACCCTCTTACATAAATTGTATTTGAATTATTATGAGGGCCTCCTAATAATGAGCTATTAAGGGGTTCTCAAAATATACAAGCTTTGAACAGCAGCATGTTAGATGTTTGTGACACAAACATACATACACCCATGCAAGCATACATATATACATACATCCATATATACATACACCCATACAAGCATACATATACACAGATACATATCTAAATACATACATATATACATACATACATAATTACATACACATACACATATATAAATACATACATATGTAAATACATACATATACATACATATATAAATACATATACATATACACATGCATCCATGCATACATACATACATGCATCCATACCTAAAAACAAATACCTATGTACACATATACAAATGCATACATGCAAACAAACGAACATACATGCACACACACACATATACACACATGCATTTCAAACAGCTACCAAGATGCATAGCGATTCTGATATGTAAACGCAAAGAGAAATAAAAGCATGCAATCGTCATCGGCATGCACAACATAGGAACCAAGATCTCTGGTAAAACATACACTATAAACTAAAACTGTCAAGATCTCTGGTAAAACATACACTATAAACTAAAACTGTCAAGTCATGGCAGAGCTTCCTTAATACTTGTCCGATGAATGGGATCCAGTTGAACGAAACGTGAACTAACGTCTCCCACCCCGTGCTTCACCATCCTCACTGCTTCCTGCAGTTGCCGTAACAGTCAGCTGAAAAATTGAGAAAACAGACAAAGATCGTTATTATAAGAATTTGTAGGTAACACCCTTTCAAGGTAAGATCGCCTACTCGAGAGCGAGAGATCACCTCGAGCTGCCGAAGCTGGTAATAGCAACTGTTGGTAAGAATATTTGTATAATGTCCTCATTCATTAAAGTGTCAGAATTTATAAATTAATGCTTCACAGTTTCACCGACTTCGAATAACAGTATTATCAGATCAAAACATATCACGAACTTCTAAAATATTTATGCATGAGCATGTTAGCTGTATATTCCTAGACACAAGTTATTTATTAGTATAATGGTACCAAGAGAAAAATAAACAAGAGCCACACCACAAACGGTATTGTTCAACAGAATTTTATCATCTATGTTTAAGCCCGGAAAATTTTACCTGGGACTTGATTTTCTGCAACAGATTTCTGGCAGCATTCCGTTTGGCCTTATCCTTAGCCGTAGCCACACCAACACCTTAATGAATTGAAAGTATAATTATTCTCATTGCATTCTTTCATTAATTTTTAATTCAAATAATGGCAACACATAAAAGACATAATCAAAAAAACTATAATCAAATCAAATCAATTTTGAATCGCAAGGACACGATCATTAACAATATCAGTGCGTAACAAACGGCAATAAAGAACAGATCATAATTCTATGTCCTAGAGCAACTTTAAGTTATACTTAGATTTATTAGTTGAAACCAGTACCACAATCGAAACACGAGAAAAAACTGGATCAGCTTATTGGGTCCATCCCCACTGAATTTTTTGACGAGATAACTAGTTTGCATAAGAGTTCATAGGACACTTAGGTAGAATCAATCCTGACACTCACAAGTTAATGATCAATCAAGAATGATCTAAAAGCAGGTTTGAAAATTTTATAATTCTGTAAATCACGAATCTCAGCATCAAGAGAATTCCATAGTTGAGGGACTTAAATTCTAATAGCAGATTGTTGGATCTTGGTCCTGTAGATCCCAGGCCGATAATTGTGCCTCCACCTGGCATTGTAATCATGTCTGTGTCATTCTCAATAAAATAATTTGAAAACAATGTTGGAAGAGTTCCAGCATGGTGTCGGAACATCAGAAGTCCTAGCTGGACTCGCCATCCCATCACTAGAGTTCAACATGAAGAAAACAACCCTGAAAGTTACAGCAACGATGCAGTAACGATTCAAGAATAACCACCTGTTTCACGGAAGCCCATCGCATGGACGGTACACCTATGCCGAGAATCAGGACATGTGGCGTAGCTGTACCTTGGCCCGGTCATCCTTTGGCTTACTTTCAGGAGCAAGCCCGCATGTTCGGACTCTTCTGTCATGCTACCAAACAAAAATTCAAATTACATTTGAATTTCTCCATTTCTTTCACCATTTCCTCCACCTTTTCCTTCAGTTATTCATATGGTTACTGAAAATTAACGGTAATGTATGTATTTCCAATGTTATATACTAATGTTTGAACTATCAAGATTTGAAATATTATCAAGATGGAACTAGGTTGGATCGATACAGAAGTCGAAGATTAAAATTCTTAACATCTTCAGGTTAACATCAAAACACCTGCCCTTTGACACAGCTCAGTTCATTCAGCAGACTACATAATTGTTATAGCACCAGTGCAAACACATACAGGCATCAATCGATGTCGATAAGTAAGTAAAACCGAAACAACAACACAAATCTAGGACCAGTAATAACGACATGGCGAAAAGTGAACCGTCTTCTCGTATCTCATCGATCCCAAAAGATCAAGCTTCCCATACCTGTTCAGACTCTCTCGAATTTCGTCAACGATATCTTCACCCACTTCACACGCTACAAAAACACAAGAAATACCACATACGCTAAACGCTTCACTTTAAGACAATCACGACACTTTGCTCCATAGGTGTGGTCACGTTTTAACCACAGCTTCTACTTTTGTAGCCTCACTTCTGAGGCAAGTTTAGCACATCAATCATTTGTAAACGTAATTGGAACATTATACAGTGCCACTTCAATATAAACTAATCATGCTATGGCACTATATAAATCGTCTTATTATTACTATTATTAATCATAAATATATCATAACATATGCTATATATTATAAAACAACACTGCTTTTGACACCAGCACTACAGAAGTTTGATCAGTACAAGAATTAGGGATAGATGGTAACACTCTTGCTCGAAGAACATAAGATCTTGACAGATGCAGTTCGATAACCGTAAGCTCCCTCTAGGTCGACTCATCCTTCCACTCCCTGTGGGGCAGCAGTAAAATTAACGGGTGCCTAACATGTTGCCAATAAGTGTGTTCTATAAGATCTTAATAATTGTAGTCATATGTTTCAATACGTTACTTACTGCGGTTTGTCAGTGAGCTTGTCAATAAACACAAATTATTTCTCTTCACTGTTTCAGTCCAGCTGTTCATGTTCTTGGAGAATACTGTTTTACTTAGAGAGCTGTAGCTTTCTGCATTAGAATAATGGTGCTATATAAATTAGATAATGGGCTAAACAAGATAAGAACACTGAAGGTGCATACTGAAAATCTGTCGCTGTTGTGCAGCACGCCCCCTTTCTCTCGTGTCCATCAAACGCTCCAGGCCGCCGTACTCCAGCTTTTCCTGCTCCAAGAACCTAACCACTGAAAGGAAACATCAGGTCCAAGCTTTACTGATCACCAAATACAAGTTCATGTTACATTTGTGGCAGTAGTTTTTGCAATCAATGGGTAACCCAACAGGAACAATATTGTGATGCTGGCACGCGCTTATAATAACGCAAAATTCATTAAAGCGCTTCATCTGGCTTTCGAATGATCTGGCACTTAAATGATCTGGCTTTCAAATGATCTGCTTGTTAAACAATCCGTCTCTCAAATGATCTGGTTCTTGCAACGAGGTTGCACTGTAACTGCCATTAGCACAGATAATGATAGATAAATCCCTTTACCTCAGCCGATAACCTGCACTTCTGTGTAAACCTGATATGTTCGCATAATATATGGTCAAGGTCACTATAGAGGCACTGCACGAATGGGCACCTTGAAACTACCTTCTGACCTGGCTGGACTTGAGCTGCCTACCTCAGTGATAAAGAGGTTGCAGATGATGAAAATGATGATGACGATTATGATGACAACTAGGGATTGACCGGAAAGAGATTTTCCACCGGAAACCGGAACCGAGTATTTGGATGAACTATTTGCCGGAAACGAACCGGAAACGAACCGGTACCATTTGTTCCATATGCGAAGCTTCACATTTTCAAATTTTCATGTTGTTGTAGCTAGCCCTAAATTACCGCTACAATATGCGACGCCATTTTTGGATCAGTTAATAGTTAATACATTTCAAGAAAATGGAATTGAATGCAATGGATGTTTAATTGTTTTAAGGCTGAACATTAATAATTTTATATACGTAAGTTTATTAAATAAATTCTGAAAGAAACAAATTTTTTGCAACTATTTGCGTCTACAATATTTGCGAGGCGAATACTTCCGGAAACGGGATTTTCGGCCGAACCGAGTATCCGAAACGGTTTCCGGTCAATCCCTAATGACAACGTAATGTAATGTAATATAAAACATCTGTAAAGTGCTCCTCGCAGCAGAGCTATTCAGAAGCGCTCTCAAGATGATAGGCTCGTGCAAAAAGAAAAGTCTTGAAGCATTTAAGTGAAGCTGGTGAAGACGCCTCGAGCATCTTGCTCCGGATCACAGAAGAGAGTTTATTCCAGAGTGAAGGGTCAGCCACAGGAAAGGCCCGATGCCGAGTTGACGAGATTCGTGAAAGAGGTACAAACAAGTCCAGCAGAACAAAGGGGAGACAGTAGCGTGAAGAGATTGGTTTGACAATGATGGTAACGGTGATGAAAACAGGCAATTACGATTGTAACAGATAATGATGTGGCTTACTTTGATCAAGCTGTGACCTCAGCTGGTCCCTGTCACTCTGCAGAGCAGTCTTCTGAGCGTCCAAAACACAGATATCCAACTCTACGCTTTGTCTAAACGCCTTCTCAGTTTCCATAAGTCGATGCAAAACTTCGACCTTCAGCAAGGTTCAGAACAGGACAAATTTAGAGACCTATCCCCAAGAACATACCAACAAAAGTAGCCACTCCTTCCTGCATGGGCGGCGATCCCGAGGGTCGAGGGGGACAAGACCCCCACCTTTGGCAGTGGGGTGGACACACGATACATTTGTCCCCCACATTTTGAAGAAACACCCAAAAAGGTCAACTAATTCTACACACGAAAATTTTTTGACCTCTTATTTGACCAGATCAGTTCAAAATTATATTTTTACCAGACCAGTTCTAAAGTCCCCCCCCCCCCACCTGTCAAAGAAGATCGCCGCCAGTGCCTTCCTGAATTACCAAGGTAAGATAATATAATGGAGTTGAAAGATATTTTTCACTAAGACCTACCACACTATGTAATCAAATAAAACTGAATGACTTATAGACTGTCATTTTCATAATGCATGAGGAATCGATTGATGGTTGTAAAAATTGTAAAGCATTCGAGGTGAAACCACAATTAAAAATTATAATCTGTTCGACAATCGGATAGGTCATAAAAACTAGAAACGAGGGCAGAGTGGATAAAGATGAGTTTAAGTTTAGATGTAAATGACATTAAAGAAATGACAGAAGGAGTTGTTTGTTTGCACAAACCCCAACAGGCAGCCATGGGTATGAAGCGTTAGCGACTTCATTTTCTTAGCCTATGTATACGAGGACGGGTGGCCAGTCCTCTCCCTCGCCGTCTCATCTTCCCACCGACAGTGTACGGTCAGTGTACTCATTATAGCTGAGTTGGCTAGGGGCGTCAGCGAAGTAGAAACCTCTAAACAAATTTCTGCCATGGCAGAGATTTCAACCCCCGACCTCTCAGTCGACAGCTCAGGACACCAACCACTACAGAACTGGTTGAACGGTCACTTAATTACACAACGGTCAGCACGCTAGACAGCTAGCTATCCAACAACTGGACGTGGAAATACATGTACGAGTTCAGTTGTTCGACAATGAATTTCTCAATTTCACACATGATGCATTGAGATAATTATATGACCTTTACACTCATATGCAAGAGTCAAACATCTCAGTTTGCGGCTGGATAAATGCATACAAAAATCAAAGCTAATTACTCAACAGAATGCAAACAGTTTAATAAAATCAAAAACATTGCAAGTCACTTACATAACAACAAACCTACAAAGAATAACCTGTATTTCACAAGGAAACAAATGACTGATACCTCCTCCACTCAGAAGCAAGAAACAACAGTGCAGAAATAATTAATACCAGAAAATAACATTTATAGAGAGGCATCTGATTTTCATAGACCTAATATGGGCCTCAAACTGTCATGGGCACCTGGGAGGGAAGAGGGGCATTTGCCCCCCCCCCCCGGATTTAGCAAATATTTCACAAAAACAAAATCTTTTGATTATCATTATGATTATTACAACAGTCCCAACAAGATTTTCAATGCGAAAAACACTTAATTATTTAGGTAAGGACCTTGATCAAATTTTTCCTATGCAAAAACGTTATTTCCCCTCAATAAAAAACTTTTGCCCCTACAAAATTTTGCCCTCCTAAAATTTTTTTACCGCCCATGCAAACTGTCACAGTCCTATATAAACAAATAATTGACTTTTTCCAAAAAGGATCTGAATCATAGTAAGATAACAAAACATTAATCC
The DNA here is from genome assembly GCA_963556255.1 of Allolobophora icterica. Lineage (NCBI taxonomy): Eukaryota > Metazoa > Annelida > Clitellata > Crassiclitellata > Lumbricidae > Allolobophora > Allolobophora icterica. Next base: position 3,244,351 of record OY744613.1, read on the forward strand.
ATTCAAGTTCGACTTACACGGAAAAACAGAAAAATAAAACTACCAGTATAATTCATCTCTCAGTACGGTATGTCACAAAAGCACTGCATAGTAGGCCTACCTGTTGATAAACCTTTGAAAATAATAGATGAATTAAAGCAGCTTACCTGCTTCCTAGCATCGTTTAAGTTCTGCTGGTCCTTCACACGACCTTCCTCAAGCAGACGGACCTGGTCCGTCAGGTCCTGGATCTGTCCATCTCGAAAACGCAGCAGGTCCTCCACCTCAGCGCTCATCTTAACAATAGACAAATTATTCTTTGTTCGCAAGACTTGTCTCAAGCAGACTCACGTGCTTTTTAAGTCTGAGTGACTTCGAAGACCCCCTGAATCAAAATTAAATTAAACTTTAATTAATTTAAGTTCTATGGTTCGTCAAAGTCCTTATGCTATTAATTGTGAGATTTAAAATATAAAATAAAGCCAATACAGGCTGATAAACAAAACTTATATGGTAGCAAACTTGCGTTATTAAGTTTTACAAGTAGTTCAAAGCATAACTCTTCAGTTTGGGGATGTGAAATCAGTTTCAAATATTTCCCACAAAATATTAATGTTGTTTACTGAAGCACAGTAGCAAAATCAATAATTGGATGAGACAGTCCGACTCAAATCTGAATCCTAAGTAAATTAGGTCAATAACGTGCAATGCAGAAGTCCATATAAAAACCAGTTTAAGGGTGGTAGAGCTAAGAATTAAATGTGATATTAATAACCAATTAAATAATTCAATTCAAAAACCTATGCGATCCAGTCTTTCATTGCATTTACATACCTGAATACAGTTTGCGAACACTTAAACTTCTATTTCGATTTAGACACGAAAGATTCGCCACAGTATAACCTAAGTTAGCCTAACACCAATAAACTTAACCTACGGACGGCCTCCAACTCTCCACTGACCCCTTAGCTTTTCCCGTCACCACGCGCCACCAAAGAACGCGGGATCCGGAACTGACGTCACTCTTTCGCGCCGATACAGGCCTCGCCCAGATGACTTCGCTGGCGCCCTCCTACGACAGCTGTGGCATCAAAGGGTGTCGCGTGGGAACCAACTCGCGAAGATGCGTTTCTCGGCAGCGCCGATATATTATTGCCAATTATCTAATGCTAGGTCCTTCTCTTTGATCTAAGCGTGGGAATAATACGCGAAAGCAATTACCCCTCTCCCTTTACCGACAAACAATGATGTGATCTCCACGGACGACTGTCGCAACATTCAGACGTCGGTCTCTACGTAGGGGAAACCAGTTCGTCAATTTCGCTAAGCATTTCAAAGATCTGAAATACAATGCAATGCAATACAATACAATGCAATACAATACAACTGTATTTTGATATTGTCCTCCTTACAAAGTTCAGAAGTGCACACATAGGCGTAGACTCTGGGGGGTCAGCCGGGGCACGTGCCCCCCCCAATAATTGAGGAGCCGGGGCAATGACCCCCAAAAATCGAGAGGAAAATTTCTTCAAAAATTAAAATATGTTTCAATATAGACAAATTTCTTCAGAAACAGAAAAACAGAGACACAGAACTGAAATAGGCCTACTATCAGAAATTCATAATGAAAGCAAAGATTTATTTTTATCTTCAATTTCTTCGATTTGAAAAAAATTTACGTGTAAAAAAAATAGCCCCATTTCATACGCATTAACGTAACACCGGAAGCCTCTGCTGACTGTCCATGTCCAGACCAGAGGTGAAAAAAGTTTTTTTCGGATTTTGGTTTTAAACAAAAAAAGGAAAAGAAAACTACAAAATTTGTTTTTTGCTTAAAATAAATAAATTTCTTATTTTTGTAGAAGTTATCTTAATAACATTGATTTAATGATTTTTAATTTTCGGAAATCGCAACTGAATTAAACTATGTTGGAGCTCTTGTTAGTTATGTCTTAATTGGCCATTTTTCACGATTTCTATGATCCGAAAATCTTAAAAACAACAAAAACTATAAAAACGAAAAAAAACGAGAAAAAACCACAAAAAACCCACTTTTCATCTTGAAAAAACTTGTTTTTGCCCCTCTGGCCCCTACCCCTTGACCCACCAATATTTTGGACAAGTTTACGCCAGTGAGTGCACACGACCATACGACAGAACATCGATGGCGCTGGGTCGCTACGGAGCGGCTTGAGATAGATTTGAACCTGCGACCCTTCGGTTACAAGGCACCGAACACATCACTACACCACCGCGTACCCGAAATGCCGTCCAATAATAATTAGTCTCATGCTAAAAGTCACCAGTGTTAGCTATAGTTGATTAGACACCTCATAAGTACATTACTTATCATCATTCGATAGTAAAGCAAAAGCGTACAAAATTTGTACTGGGCAATGGATCGTAATATACTAAATGAGGGGTCTTTCTGTGCAAAACAAGCATACAGACTTTGTATGGGTAATAGATCCGAAAAACGTAGGCCTATAACTAGAACAAAAGCATACACAACATTGTACGGGGCATCAGATCTTGACAGTCTGCCTAGTCTGCCTCATTGTCGCCTTTGCATCTTAACCTGTTACCGATTTAGGCCTATAATTTGACTGAGCGCCTGTGAACAAGGACTTATTTTTTGGGCGCTATAGAAATCTTTAGATCACGATTACACAGACAACCTAGTCGGCCTTCTTGTGTAATGCAGATTTAATAAATCTAATCAACACCCTTATAATAAACTTCGGCTGCACAGTTCACTGGTCTGAAAATCTTACAGAAAGGCTGCTCCTTAGACTAAAAGGCTGCATCGCTAGACTAAACAATTGCGTTATTATAGCGGCAGCTATTAAGCTCACTAAGGCTGTACGATTCGCTAGGCCATGAAAGCGATCCATTTAACTGTGGATACAAAGAAACAGACACAAATTGTAACAGAAATACAGACAGACAGACAGACAGACAGACATTGACAGAGAGTATGTGTCTGAGTCCCTGCTTGTCTGTCTGCCCGTTTGTCAGTCTTCTTGTCAAGACCTTAAACCTCAAGACCTCGAGGACACAACCTCTTGTTGTATTCGAGACCTTGGTCTCGAGGACAACAAGACTGCCGTTTGTCTGTGTGCGTGTTCGTCTGCCTGAGTGCCATCTGCCTACCTGTCTGTCTGTCTATCTGCTGCCTACCTGCCTGCCTGCCTGTGTGTCTGTCTGTCTGTAACTGTTTGTAACTCGACTGTCTGTCTGTCTGTCTGTCTGTCTGTCTGTCTGTCTGTCTGTCTGTCTGTCTGTCTGTCTGTCTGTCTGTCTGTCTGTCTGTCTGTCTGTCTCTCTTGCTTTGCATCTTCTGGATGGTGACCAGGTTGCGGTTTGGTTTCGTGCGCAATCGGTTAATTAATTAATTAGTGACTTCCATAGCGTTGGTGAGCAGGCTATTTCACAAGGTATCAACTGATGGCGCACCAATTTCATCATCCCGTGTGCAGTGATGTCGCCAGACTTAAATTCAAGAGGAGGCAACATCCAGGTGTAGTGAGGTCTTGGGAGGGGGTACTTGGGGTGCGGGAGTATAACTTACTGAAAAATTTTGAAATCTAAAAAGCAAGAGCCCTCTTGCCTCAATTTAGCTACGCCTATATGCCCGTGCGTGAGGATCTCTTAGCGACGACCCACATGAACAATGAAACCCATCAAAATCTAGCCTACTAGGCTGCTAACAAAGCCTAGCTATTATCCGGCCATGCTTTCGTTACACGCTGACCCGTAATTAGTAGACCTGTTGGTCGTACGCTGCAGATCTGGTCGGATCATCCGATAAGGCAATGATTATAATTAGCTGTTTAGTGTTTAGAATTATTCTAAGGATAGCTGCTCTCCGAGTCGTCTGGTTTCATCTCAGGCCCTGTGTGTGGATGTATATATTATGTAGGCCTAGTATACTGTATGTAGGCCTATGTATGCATGTGTATGTGTATGCTTGTATAGATACGTAGTTGATACATAGACTATATATATATATATATATATATATATATATATATATAATTATTATAATATATATATAATTATTATAATATATATACAGGGTGGTCCAAAATAAACCGCACAATGATAAATTGATGGTACTTTAGTCAGACCAATTCAAATATAACCGTGAAAATTCACAAAAACACAGCAATTATTTTTACTGTAACATTACATGGATGGATTTCGTTACATAAAATGTTCAATGTGTCCTCCTTGCTGCTGGACAACGCATTGAAGCCGACGACGCCATTGATCAATTGATATTTGCATCTGTTCGAGCTGATTTCGGACGTCCGCTACCCGGCTTCCTAGCTGTGGTACCTTCGGTATCAATTTTTTTTAATGAGGTTGTGAACTGTGTTTTGTGTACAGTCTTGCAGTGCGAGATATTGGCGTATATATTTAGTGCGCTTACTTTAGTTTCACGTGTATATGTATATATGATAGATGTATAACGTTTAGTCTTAGTGACACGCGCGGCCGGCCGATATCGGCAGCGGCGCGCTATATGTATATTATTAGAGTTCGCTTATGCGCACAGAAGACAGGTGTGTCAAGAGGCGCGAAGAATTATGCTGACTAGAGAAGTTTGAATTCGAGTGTGTTCGCTGTAGTAGTGTGGCTGACTAGTTGAGTTGTAATCGAATTGAGTTCTGTCTGTTTGTTTCTTATTAAACTAGAAGATATTAAACTGTGTTGCTGATTAATTCAGGTTATACTTATACGTAGAATTAGTGTTCAAAAGGTGAACGTTAAATAGGCGTTAAGTACGAAGAGAACAAGGATTTAATCAGAAGGATTGTCAACGGAAGGATTGGGTTGACATTTATTGGTGGCAGCGGTGGGATAAAAACTCACGGTGGAACAGCGTCGGTGTGGATAAATACTCACGGTGGATATAAACTCACGGTGGATTAAAATTCACGTTATTACCTCCTTCGGCGGATAGAAGAATCTACGAAGGTGATAAAAGAATTTACAACGGTGATAGAAGAATCTACGCGTTGTGTGCTGTGTGACGAGTTTACATATCAACGACGGTGGAACACGAGAAACGGTATAAAAATTTCGTTGTTTTCCACGAACAAATACAAAAGAAATCCCGTTTGTTTATCGATTCACACACCAAGAAAAACTGTGACTTCTTTGAAAAGGGAAATCACCAAAGTAAACAAGTAAGATGGAGAAACTAAGTGCTGAAAGACAAGCAGATATTAAGAAGATGTCTACGGAAAGGCTGAAACAGCGTTTGTTGAAAGCCGGTTTTAAAGAAGAACAATTAGAAGGTATGTCACGTGGTGACATGATGCAGGAACTCGCCGATGTGTGGGTTAAAGAAGAAGTCGAAGAAGAAGGTGCCGTTGGCGGTGCCGTAGAAAAGGCTATTGAAAAACCTCCTGCGCCTATGTCTATGGAGATGTTGATGCAGTGGATGATGATGACTAGGCAGGAAGAGAAGGATAGAGAGGATAAACGTAGACAGGAAGAGAAAGTGCTGAGACAAGTAGCAGAACGTGTAAGACAAGACGAATTGCGCTTGCAGAGAGAGAAAGAAGAGAAAGCAGAACGTCTGCAGAGAGAGAAAGAAGAGAAAGCAGAACGTTTGCAGAGAGAGAAAGAAGAGAAAGAATTGCGCTTGCAGCGAGAGAAAGAAGAGAAAGCGGAACTTGCAAGGCAAGAGGAATTGCGTCTGCAAAGAGAGAGAGAAGATAAAGCAGAACAAGTGCGTAAGGCAGAACTTGAATTGCAAAAGAATCAGTTTGAGATTCAGTTAGAACAGTGGAAAAGAGATAGGGAAGATGCTGAAAGAAGAAGATTGGAGCAGATGATTGAATTTGAAAAAGCTAGAAAAAGTGATGAAGAGGTACGTCAGCAACAGATTGAAGCAAAGAGAATGCGTGAAGAAGAAAAAGAAAAAGCGCGAACGTTAGAGTTAGAACGCGCCGAACAGATCAGACAAGAAGAACTCAAATTTCAGAAAGAAAGTTTGGAAAAGGCAGAGACAGAAAGACAGGAACGTCTGAAACTGGAGAAATCAAAATTGACATTGAAAGAAACGCAAATGAGAGAAGAACGGGAAGCAGAAAGAAGGAAACAGCAAGAAAGTGAAACTTTGGTGTCAAAAATTAAGAAAATAGGTGATGCAATGAAGCATGTATTGCCTCAAATGCCAACTGATATGATGGAGGTGCCATTATATTTTGAAACAGTCGAGAACGCGTTTCGTAGCTTTGCTGTGGAGAAGCCGTTTTGGGTTAAATTATTACTACCATTGATGACGCCGAAAGCTCGAACTGTTCTGAATAGATTGTCATTCGATGATCTAGACAATTATGATAGAGTCAAGCAGCACTTATTAAAAGAATTTAAATTGACCTCGAGAGAATACAGAGCCAGATTTGTGGACGCTAAGAAGACAACAGAAGAGACTTATACGATGTTTACGGCAAGACTGAAGAACTTGCTAAACTATTACGTGAGAAGTCGAAACGTGAACAGAGAGTATGATACGCTCTTTGATTTGCTGGTAGCGGATAAACTAAAAGAATGTTTACCGCCAGGTCCACTACAGTTTGTATTGTCGAAGGAAGGAACTGACTGTCTCCAAGCTAGTGCAGTGGCAGACCTAGCAGACATTCATGTAAACAATCGAATTGGGTTTGCGATCCCAAATATAAACAGTTATCCTTCTCAACGTTCCGTAAACCAAAGCCAGAGTGGAAAGTGGAGAAGTAATCCAGGAACAGGGAATCAGTTCAAAGGTAAAGAAGTCAAGGCTAATGTCCCTGTACCCAATGAGACCAGAGAAGTGACGTTTGGTCGTCAGGGATTTAACAAATCGTCAGCGCCGTTTGCCAAGAGGGAAGGCAACACATCGTTTACGCAGTATAAGAGATATGAAGGCAATGAACAACGAGGCAGGGTTGTGAAGCGTTGTCACAACTGTGGTTCAGACAAACATTTGGTTAAATTTTGTCCAGTTCCAGTGGCAGCAGCTAGTTCTAGCAGAAATCAAGAACACACAAGGGTGAATTTGATTCAAGTGGTTAGTGATACAGATAATCAAACCGCAAGTCAAGAAAACCAAGAGACTGAAGTAAAGTCAGTAATGAAATGTGGTATTCAAAAAGAAATTCTATTGGATGCTGAAATTCAGAGAGAAGTCATAGGAAAAGATGACAGTCGAATATTGAAGAAATCGTTCTTGCAATATGTCGAGGTTGAAATTCGTGCAGTAGACGGTAAAGAGCCAGTGAAAGTCAAAGCACTGAGCGACTCGGGAGCAGAAATTCCGGTGATTAGTGAAGAATTACTGGAAGGCATGAAGGTGGAACAAATTGGAAAAGTGAATTTGCAATGTGTGGCAGGAGATGCCATTCCTGCGAAGTTAGTGAAAGTCGATGTTAGACTGTGTGGTAGTGACTTGGAAGAAGAGGGATTTCCGCGTAAAATCCAGTGTTCACTTACACCTTATGTCACCTTGATGTGTGCTAGTATTGCAAAGATGGGCAGTACAGAAAGATTCTTGTTGCATCCAGAGATAATTGCCGAATTAAAAGCCGTACCACAGATGAAAGTTAAAACGATACAAGGAGATGTGAGTGTACGAGCAAATGTAATGACGAGAGCGCAGAGTCGGAAACAGGAAATGGTAGATGTTAATGAGAAGAGTGAAACTGAAAGTTCCAGTGATGAGGAAAACGAAAGTAATGAGCAACGAAGCTTATCGCGAGATGGTGTAACATCAGAGATAAACGAGCAAGAGATGGCTGCATGCGAGAATGGCACATTAAATGAAACTGAAGAAGACAATGAATGTGATGTGGGGATAGGAGACTTGTATAGAGACGAAGAGATGGATGAAGAACAAAAGGTGCAGATTGCCGATTCGAAGAAGTTCGAAGAGCAACAGAGAAAGGATGAATCGTTGAAGCCGTGGTGGAAGTTAGCACAAGAGAAAGAATCTGAATTCTGTGTGATCAACGGTTTATTGCATAAGAAATATCAGATATTAGACCAGACGATATATCAACTAGTGTTACCAAAAGAGAGACGAATTAAAGTGATGGAATTGGCGCATGAATCAGTGTTTGGAGGACATCTAGGAGAAGAGAAAACAAGAGAACGAATAAAATTATCTTTTGTATGGCCAAAGATGAGAAGAGACATTGTGAAATTTTGTAAGTCTTGCGAGAAGTGTCAACTAAAGGCAAGGAGTCTGGTGATGGATAGAGTGCCTATCACTCCTGTCTCAAGAGAAGAGGTCGCCTTCAAGAGAATGACGATGGACCTCGTTGGCCCGATCGATCCAGTATCTGCTGCAGGTCACAAGTATTGTTTATGCATTGTGGACTCGTGCACCAGATGGCCTACAATCTTTTTATTGAAATCGCTGACAGCGAAGGCTGTGTGTGAAGCGTTGATGGAACTATTCATGAACGTTGGTGTGCCGTCCGTGATTACAAGTGACCAAGGAACGAACTTCACAGCCAGTTTGACAAGAGAATTTCTCAATTTAATGGGCTGTAGTCCACGATTCGACACACCAGGACACCCAGAGGCTGCTGGATTAGTAGAAAGATGGAATCAGACATTTAAAAAGATGATCCATCATGTGATAATAGACAACCCGAGGAAATGGCACAAGATAATTCCTTTCACAGTGTGGGCATTACGAGAAGTGCCGAATGCAACTACTGGAGTATCACCATATATGCTTGTCTATGGGAAAATTCCGAGAGGACCATTGGCAATATTAAAAGAGAGTTGGACTAGAGAAATAAACTTACCACCTCACGTTGGAGTTAAACCAGAAAAGTATTTGAAAGAACTCAAAGAAAATATGGAGAAAGCATTATTGTTTGCAGAATCCTACTCTCGAGAAAAGCAATTACAATACACGAATCAGTATAACAAGAGAGCAAAGCACAAAGAATTTGAAGCTGGTGAGAAAGTCATAGTTTTGTATCCAACGTCAACGAACAAACTTATTTCTCGATGGCATGGTCCATGTACGATCATACATCGAAGATCAAAGTACTCTTATTTAGTCGATATGGGTGAAAATGGTCGAAAAATAATTCACGCCAACAAGATCAGAAAATATGTAACTCGAGCATTAAGTTGTGGTCTAATCGTTGAAGAAGATGAAGATTTTGGTTCAGTGGTTGAATTACCAATGAGGAATGAGGTTCAAGATGACAAGAATTCACTTAACCTCGATCCTGAACAAATTAGCCATTTGACAGTAACTCAACAAGAACAGTTGTTGAACGTTTTGAACAAATACTGTGACAGATTTTCAGAAAAACCCGGATTATGTACATTGGTTGAACATGAAATTGAACTAAAACCAGGATTTCGTGGAAAGGAATTTGCAGCATATCGAATTCCTTTGATTTATCGATCAGAAGTGGAACGTCAGATCAAAGAAATGTGTTTTGTAATAGAATTTTACCTCATTCTTACCTGTAAGGTTTATCGGTCATGTGGTTGGGTCTGGTAAGATAAAGATGAATCCAGACAGAATTGAAAGTTTGACTAATTTGAAGATCCCAGAAACTAAGAAGCAAGTTAAGCAACTGCTTGGATTTTTTAATTATTACAGACAGTTTATTAAGGACTTTGCACAGATTGCGAAACCTTTATCTGATTTAACTAGTAAACGTGTTTCTGATAAGATTGATTGGACTGTTGAACATCAGCAAGCATTTGATTTACTTAAAGAGGCTGTGCGATCCAAAGTAGTGTTATATGTTTTTGAAGTGGGAAAACCATTCAATTTGTACTGCGATAGTAGTGACTTTGCAGTCGGTGCTGTTTTAACACAGATGGACGACAAGGGAATAGAACGCCCTGTGTCATTTATCAGTCAGAAATTAACTGATACCCAGAAGAGATGGGCTACTGTGGAAAAGGAAGCCTATGCTATTGTTTGGGCTTTAAACAAGTTAAAAGAAATTATAATTGGATCAAAAATTTTCATTTTTACTGATCACAATCCTCTTACATATTTGACTGAGTCAATGTCTAAGTCTGCTAAACTTGTGCGTTGGGCGTTAGCCTTACAAACTTTTGATGTTGAGGTGAAGTACAAGAAGGGCAGATTGAATGTTATTGCTGATTGTTTGTCAAGGTTATAAGTAATCGTAAGACTGTTTATTAATTAGTTAGATATATATGTATGTTTCATGTATTTTGGTAATTTCGCAAATTTTGAAATTTAATTTGCTCTATTCCAGAAAAAGGAAGGAGGTAATGTGAACTGTGTTTTGTGTACAGTCTTGCAGTGCGAGATATTGGCGTATATATTTAGTGCGCTTACTTTAGTTTCACGTGTATATGTATATATGATAGATGTATAACGTTTAGTCTTAGTGACACGCGCGGCCGGCCGATATCGGCAGCGGCGCGCTATATGTATATTATTAGAGTTCGCTTATGCGCACAGAAGACAGGTGTGTCAAGAGGCGCGAAGAATTATGCTGACTAGAGAAGTTTGAATTCGAGTGTGTTCGCTGTAGTAGTGTGGCTGACTAGTTGAGTTGTAATCGAATTGAGTTCTGTCTGTTTGTTTCTTATTAAACTAGAAGATATTAAACTGTGTTGCTGAATAATTCAGGTTATACTTATACGTAGAATTAGTGTTCAAAAGGTGAACGTTAAATAGGCGTTAAGTACGAAGAGAACAAGGATTTAATCAGAAGGATTGTCAACGGAAGGATTGGGTTGACAGAGGTCATCGATAGTACTGTGGCGGACTGGCCACAGGTCTTGATTGTAGGTTTAATCAATAATAGCTGTGTTGTTGACGCGGTATCCGGCGACGTAGTGCATCAGCGGCCGATGCGTAAATGGTAGCGTGAGGTCGATGTAATAATAGCCAATATTTAAGTTTTAGCTTGTTTTTGCCATTTAAGCGATTCAACTGATTAATTAGAATAATATTATACGCTTTCAGGTCCAATAAATAAGGCCTAAAGCTAGGGCGGCGCTTATTATCATAGGTTGATTTCGATACCTTGGACACCTGTATTTGAGAAGGTGTGCGTAGGCTAGTATATAAGGAACAAGCCACGGTATAGTGTGGCGAGGGATAAGTATAGGCTGCCTCACAGTGTTTTGCCTATATTGTAGAGCGGCGGCGTTGCGCTCTACATGTACACGACACGGTGCTTTAGTGCCGTTGTTCGGTGAGTGTTTCGATCGAGTCCCGGTTTCGGTTAAGTTACGAATGATTTTACGGACACGGCGTCCGGTACAAGGCTAATCAGTGCGCTCCCGAGTGACAGCCGCTCCACAGGCGGTCTGACCAGTGCTGGCAAAACGCCGATCCAACGGAGTAAGGGCCCGCTCTGTTGTAGATCGCGAGCAGTACCGAGTCTGATCATGGAAGGCTGATTCGGGGAAAGACCGATCGTGAGAGATAAAGGCTCACAGGTCTGTTTCGGTAAAGTTCGGGGAAGGTGACCCCGCTGGTAAACCGTTCGATAGTCCGGGGAAGGCCCCGGCGGCTCCGTTCGATAAAGACTGGGAAGCAGCCCCAGTCGGTGGCCGTTCGGTAAAGACGGGAAAGGCGAGCCCGCCGGTGACTGTACGATAGAAAGACGGGAAAGATCCCGTTGGTATCTGGTTCGCGTTACAGGGAAAGACCGATCGTGAGAGATAAAGGCTCACAGGTCTGTATCGGTAGAGTCCGGGGAAAGGCCCCGTTGTTGACCGTTGGATATATACGCGGAAAGACCGCGCTGGTGACCGTCTGATAGACACGCGGAAAGGCCCCCGCAGTTGACCGTCAGAGATACACGCGGAAAGGCCCCGCTGTTGACCGTTAGAAATACACGGCCGGAGATACGCGGGCAAAGACCCGGTGTTGACCGTCAGATATAAACGGGCAAAGACCCGGTGGTAGCCGTCAGAGATACACGCGGAAAGGCCCCGCTGTTGACCGTTAGAAATACACGGGCAAAGACCCGGAGATACGCGGGCAAAGACCCGGTGTTGACCGTCAGATATAAACGGGCAAAGACCCGGTGGTAGCCGTCAGAGATACACGCGGAAAGTTCCCGCTGTTGACCGTTAGACATACACGGGCAAGGACCCGGTGTTGACCGTCAGAGATACGCGCGGAAAGACCGCGCTGGTGACCGTCTGAGATACACGGGCAAAGACCCGGTTGGTGATAACTCAGTTCAAGTATCGTCCATGAAAAGCTAACCAGTGCGATCCCGAGTTACAGCAAAACTAATCACTCTTGGGTGATGGATTGACCGCCGATTCGACAGGGCTGGGGCCCACCCTGCCGTTAGATCGCGAGCCGGTCTGAATTCCGATTGTGGAAGTTTAACAGGCTGAGTAAACCTCGGGAGAGACCGATGTTGAGTGATAAAGAAAACACAGGTCTTTATCGGTAAAGACGGGGAAGCAGACCTCGTTGGTGACTGCTCGAGGTGTACGGGAGAGTTACCAGGGTGATTCCGTTCGAAAGTACGGGGAAGCAGACTCCGTTGGTGACGTTCGATAAAGACGGGGCAAGACCCCGGTGGTTCCGTTCGATACACAGGTCTGTATAAAAACGGGGAAGGCAAGTCCCCGATGGTGACAGTTCGATATGTACGGGGAGGGTGACCCGTTGGTTCCGTTCGATAACATCGGGTAACTTACCCGCCTTTCTTTTAACTCGCGGGACTAACCGCAATCTCTCAACTCGCGGTCAAACCGAAATAGCTCAACTACCCATAAAAGCCTATACATATTAAAGTTACAATAAACAATTATACATTTACACGCAGAATCTTAACTCGCGGTCTACCGACGTTTCTTTCCTTCATTACTTTACTTCCGTCATAGTTACTCCCGCGGTTTTCCCGCATATCTTTCTTCGGCCTACCTAACTCCGGTCTACCACAAAATCTTGGCTCGCGGAACTAACTGCAAACTTCTCAGTTTGGGGAACTCCCCAAACAATCTGACCGTGGTTCGTTCAGGTGCGTGGAAGACAGGAAACTTCCCGCAGTGGGAAGTGAAAACACAGGTCTGTGTGAAATAATGGGGTAACAGTACTGATAGTTACTCCATTGGTACCGTTAGCAGAATCGAGTCTGTGTACTCAGAGATGAAGCCTACGAGTCTGTGAGCTCCCGCGAAAACACAACCGTGTAAAAGGTTATGTAAACCGGGTAGGGATACGCCGCAACGAGAAGATACAGCGGGCCAGATCCCTAGGTGAAGAGTACGCGAGTTCCAGGTAAACAGAGATTAAATCAGACCAAGAGGAAGAGATTAACCTCAGTGTTCGGGTCGGGTAGTCGGGTACCCAGGTCCGAAAGAGACAAGTTCGCGTTTTGCTAGCCGAAGTTCAGCTAGTCAGAGTCCCTATGTGGGGAGTACGATAATCCCATGTATGAAGGGAAATAATAAAGCAGACCAAGAGAGCGATACGTGAAAGTCCGGGTAGTCGGATACCCAGGTAGAAACATATTTGCTTGTCGTAACACACAGCTCTGAGGACTGACTGAAGTGCGAGGCGGGCCCCCTCGTGCGTAGGTCGGAACAAAGTTCTGTGTGTAGATAGCGAAGGTTAGAAAGAGGACCTTCACTATCAGAGTGCCATGGAGACCCTTACAGTTATCTTTCGAAGCAGAATTTATCACTGTGTTGGTCGATAATTGCCAACACAGAAGACGGGTAAGGAAACTTACTTCGTAAATGTGGTGCATGACAAAATACGTGTGAGGCCGGTATGCCCTGCACGGATATGGAGCGAGAGATACGTACGGTGGGAAGACGTATGGACAGGTGCCTGGACGACACGACGTAGAGAGTTACCTTTGACAGTTGCCCAATAGACCGGTGTCTAGGACGATGTGATGCAGAGACTTGTCGCATGTATTCCTTGTTTCCGATACTTAGAAAACGTTTGGTGTCCCTTATAAATGGCGATAGTACAAGAGTCACGAGATGTAGAATGGTACGTCAAAGTTCAGATCATGTGGAGAGTTGGAGGAAGCCCGTAGCTAAGAAGGCACACAAAAGAGGAAGACTCCTGCTGGTAAGAGAACGAACCCTGTTCTGAAGGACGGCCATCCTGCAGGACGTTGCCCATCCGGCGACCGCGGAAAAGAGCAGAGTCAGACCCCGAGATAGAACGGTATAGTGTTGCCTTTCTTAAGCGGCCAATCCTGAATCTCCACTATGGGAAGAGAAAGAGAACACCCATTTTACGGTTAAAGTACACAAGGCAGAGTGACTCTGGTGGGGCTCCAGACGGGCAGTGGGCTGGAGTCACCACCACACGGAAACCCGCCCGGCGCGACGAGAGTGCAGGCGTCCGGGCGGGCGCAGAACGCCACAACTGGTACCAGAAGTGGGGTACCAGCGTTTTCTTACTGTAGATGATAGGAAATTCTGGAAGATACAGTTGACGAGTCGAATGATGTTACCCACTATTTGCAAAGATACGGCGGAATATGTGGTAGTATGAATCGGTTGCGCCTGGTGCGCTAGTCGAATTGAAACGGAAGCTGGGCCCAGATTGGCCACGTTAGAGGAACGTTTTCTCACTGGTTTTGTGGAATGGGCGAGATTCGTTCCACGGACTAATGTGTAGATGTCTAAAACGATACAAATTACGAGTTTGTCAGTTCTGGTAGCGAACTGTAGAAAAGACCGAGCTTGATTTATCAAGGCCCTTTCGATAACGTTAGAGTACCGCGACTTATACATGGGAAAGCGGTAGAAGGCATACGAGGATCCCTTGAGCTGGTTCAAGTACTTAGTTTAAATACGGTATAAATCTATGCGTTTGGGTGTGGCGTATAGTGGCCGAGAGTGTATGAGGAAGGCGTTGTAACAGGACCAGAGTTTTCGGGCATCGTGTGGAAACTCGAATCGTTGCAGTATTCGGATAATGCGGTAGAGTTTGTTTTTCTCCTCTTTCTGTTTCTGCGTTTCTGCTAGTTGATGTTTCGGTAGTTCGCGCTGCCGTCTGCCGTTTTCATCTCGTTGGTGTTTTCGGGTGATTCCGGAGGCTAGTATTCGATGCGACTTCTCGTTGTTTTTGAGTCTTTCCGAGGTTGAGTACCTAGTTCTTGTGGGAGTTGTTGGTCACTTGGTTCCCAGGTTTCATTCGTTGTTTTCCTGGTTTCTTACCGATCGTTTCCCTAAGTGTTGTCGCTTTCTTCGCGTTTGCGTGTTTCTTTTCCCCTTCTGTCAGGTCTTTTGAGAAGAGTTGGTCATTTGTATGTCCACGTTGCGTCTTTTGGTTCCGAGACTGCTTGGTAGTGATAACCGGTCCATGTCTTTTTCTTCGATGTTTTTGGTTAGATCGTTTCTGCTCCTTGGATGATTTCCTAGCGGTTGGTTTTTGTGTGTTCGAGAACCGCGTTATCTAATTGGAGATGTCTTTACACAGAAGGCGAATCCTTGGTGTCAGGTTACCGGAGAGAGATGATATTGTATGTCCGATTTCAGTGGCTCGGGAACACAAATACGAAATACGAGGCGTAGATCGGGGAAACGGCAGAGTTCGATTACGCTGTAATACGCTGGTGAGACTAATAGTTACGAAAGTGATAGAGAAACAGAGACAGGAGAACGGGAACGGATAAGAAGCCCAACTTCACCCTCGGTGGTGGGTGTGAAGTTAAGGCAGTTGACCGACAGTGAACAGTGACTCGGCCGAAGACTGTCTTGACAGACTATAATCGTTTCATCGGGGCGGCGGCGGCAGGTGCCGTTGACAGCCGATGGGAACATTTCCGTATGTACAATGAAGCGGAAGTAGTTAAGAAGCCTACGTTGACAGATAGTTCTGAACGAGGTGGTAATTTGACCGATCGTGAAATACTGGTTAATCCCGAGATAAACGATTGAAGGACGGTAGTTGCCGTGTTTTGACTGTTGACGAAGTTCAAAGTTGATCTCGACAGAATTCGAGAAGTGACCAATAGACAGGTCCATTATGATACGTTTTAAGGGTCCATCTCAATTGTTGTGAGATATGGTTTATTGAGAAATGTAACTTGGCAAATGAAGAGATTAACGCTATTTGCGGGTCCGAATACCAGAGAAGCCTAGTTCGAATGAAACTTTGCACTAAGGGGCAAGCTCATGGAGAAAGTCTGAGCAATGTAGTGCAAGAGATAAGGAGGCTGATGGCTCTGGTGCATTCAGGACGAGTGATATTTTCGAAACAGTTGCAAGCGATGCATTTATTGGTGCGCTGGCCAACCTAGTCTTAGCATAGAAGGTGCTAGGAAGAGAACCGGGTAACCTTGAGGCAGCTTATAAGAGTAAATAAGCATGCGAAACAGACCAAGTATGGCCGAGGAACAGTTACAAGAGACAACCGGAAAACCAACGTTGGGGACCGAGAACGAGATCGTCGCTTGGCATTTCTTGAGGTCGAATTCGAGAATGCGATAAAGGACGAGAAGTTGATGAAGGACGACTGGCGTCGAAGCACGATTCACGTTATTGATCTCTTGCACCATTAAAAAGGCTGTCGTCAGCACGGTTCGCAGGAGATGGGCTTCTCTACGGTCGCAGAGTGTTTGCTCGCACCAAGGATTATTGCTCAGGCTATCATCGTTGCTTGGCGTTCGTGCGGGGTTGCAGAGATTAAGAAGTTCGCAGTAGAGTTCACCAGGTTGGAGGCAGTGGGTAATGGGGGAAAGAGACCCCTGGAAGTGCATAGGAACCGTAGGAGCCCGGGTAATTTGGAGAAACATTACGTCGTGTGTCAGTGTGGACAAAAGGGCAAATGAGACGGTGGCGTGCACACTGCACAGAGAGCTGCCGGTGGAGGTGAAGGTGCGGATCTTAGGTAGGACGTTGAATCAGTTGAGGCAAGTGTTGTCGTCCAGGTAGTTCCGAGCGTTGAGGTGTAGCAGTGTGGCTTATGTCGCGGTCATTGTGGAACGCGAGCCACAGCGTTGTCTCTTGGTTTCCGGAAAGGAAAGGTCGGTGGTCCCATGTTGTTTCTTTGGGGTTAGAATTGGAACCCACAGAGTGTCGGTTGTTCGTTGCCGACCCTAATAAGAGTGCAGTCGGCGGGTAACCACTCTGAGAATTCGCTCGTATCCGCTACCGAGTATAGTTACGAGTTAAGTTACCA
Source organism: Allolobophora icterica (assembly GCA_963556255.1). Classification (NCBI taxonomy): domain Eukaryota; kingdom Metazoa; phylum Annelida; class Clitellata; order Crassiclitellata; family Lumbricidae; genus Allolobophora; species Allolobophora icterica. Next base: position 3,261,467 of record OY744613.1, read on the forward strand.
AAGTTCTTTTGGGTCTTGCGAGGCTGGGAGGGAGTACAGCCTGATAGGACTTTGCAAGCAGCACTGTCCGCTTACAAAACGAAGAGAAACAGAGTTGCATCAGCAGTATGATGTAGTGTCCGCTTAATTGCGGTGGTTTTCTGAAATGACACTTTTGAGTTTACATTTTGATGAGAGCGTTTCTTTTGGACTGTGTCTCGTAGAATACAGTATAGTGACTTAGCGGTACTATTGCCGCTTGATTGCGGTGGTTTTTGGACTATGTCGAATGACTCTTTTTGAGTTTCCATTTTGATGATGAGTTTCTTTTGGACTGTTTACCTAGTACTGGTTACGTTTTATTTGCGGTTCTTTGTGGACTGTTTGGAAGGACGACGAGTATCTTTTGATGAGAATCCTTTTCCCTTGAGTGTTGGTATCCGGTTTGATATTGCAGTTTTCTTGAAGTGCGATCTTTGGAAACGTTCTTTTGACAATGCTTTTGTGTAGAGCACTTCCAGGTTGACAATGTTTCGGTGATGCTTATGTTTGATATCGCATGAGTTACAAGGCAATCGGTGATCCTTGTGGTACAGTTTAATTGCAGGAGTTTTCTTGACAGTTTCCGATGGTGATTGCTAAGTCCTTTGGTGAAACGACGATATTGGTTAATATCGCATGTATACATGTGTGCTGATACTGCGGTATGTCTCGTCGCTTACCGAGAACAGTGTCTTGTAGAGTTTCGTTTCTTGTTGAATGATGACGGGTAGAGATGATAATTGTGCAAATACGAAAATATGTTTGAAAAGAAAACTACAAAAAAAATATTAAAAAAGAGATTAACACAAAAAAATACATGATCACAAGCGGCTGTCACTTCCAATGTTCGATTATTTGTGTTCCGTTGTTTTATTTTGGAGGTGTGCGTGACGTGAAGGAGTTGACGTTTATATACAAGATCGGGAGATAGTTGGTGACTTTTCTCTCCTAGGTCTCCTGGCCATTTGGGTTAGGTAGAGCTCAGGTTCATGACAGAGGGCCGGTTAAGGTTGGCGACTTGGTGGATTAGACAAGTTGCCAGTAGGGTGGTGGTTTGGATCTCTAGCACCATTAAACAGGCTGTCGTCAGTACGGTTCGCAGGAGATGGGCTTCTCTTAGATGCTCAGGCTATCATCGTTACTTGGCGTTCGTGCGGGTTGCGGAGATGGATGGGTCTGGATTGAGTACTTGACCGAGTAAGTCGTCCAGATGACCGAGGTATTCCGCCCTATAACCAGTGGTACAATGGTTCCTTGCTCTCTAAGTGGATCTGGGTGGGAGATGTTTCTGTGTCACGAGTGATTAAGGTCCCCGATTTTGTCAGAGATGCTCCGCATCTAAGTAAGGTGGGGAGAGTGTGGCGGACTGGCCACAGGTCTTGATTGTAGGTTTAATCAATAATAGCTGTGTTGTTGACGCGGTATCCGGCGACGTAGTGCATCAGCGGCCGATGCGTAAATGGTAGCGTGAGGTCGATGTAATAATAGCCAATATTTAAGTTTTAGCTTGTTTTTGCCATTTAAGCGATTCAACTGATTAATTAGAATAATATTATACGCTTTCAGGTCCAATAAATAAGGCCTAAAGCTAGGGCGGCGCTTATTATCATAGGTTGATTTCGATACCTTGGACACCTGTATTTGAGAAGGTGTGCGTAGGCTAGTATATAAGGAACAAGCCACGGTATAGTGTGGCGAGGGATAAGTATAGGCTGCCTCACAGTGTTTTGCCTATATTGTAGAGCGGCGGCGTTGCGCTCTACATGTACACGACACGGTGCTTTAGTGCCGTTGTTCGGTGAGTGTTTCGATCGAGTCCCGGTTTCGGTTAAGTTACGAATGATTTTACGGACACGGCGTCCGGTACAAGGCTAATCAGTGCGCTCCCGAGTGACAGCCGCTCCACAGGCGGTCTGACCAGTGCTGGCAAAACGCCGATCCAACGGAGTAAGGGCCCGCTCTGTTGTAGATCGCGAGCAGTACCGAGTCTGATCATGGAAGGCTGATTCGGGGAAAGACCGATCGTGAGAGATAAAGGCTCACAGGTCTGTTTCGGTAAAGTTCGGGGAAGGTGACCCCGCTGGTAAACCGTTCGATAGTCCGGGGAAGGCCCCGGCGGCTCCGTTCGATAAAGACTGGGAAGCAGCCCCAGTCGGTGGCCGTTCGGTAAAGACGGGAAAGGCGAGCCCGCCGGTGACTGTACGATAGAAAGACGGGAAAGATCCCGTTGGTATCTGGTTCGCGTTACAGGGAAAGACCGATCGTGAGAGATAAAGGCTCACAGGTCTGTATCGGTAGAGTCCGGGGAAAGGCCCCGTTGTTGACCGTTGGATATATACGCGGAAAGACCGCGCTGGTGACCGTCTGATAGACACGCGGAAAGGCCCCCGCAGTTGACCGTCAGAGATACACGCGGAAAGGCCCCGCTGTTGACCGTTAGAAATACACGGCCGGAGATACGCGGGCAAAGACCCGGTGTTGACCGTCAGATATAAACGGGCAAAGACCCGGTGGTAGCCGTCAGAGATACACGCGGAAAGGCCCCGCTGTTGACCGTTAGAAATACACGGGCAAAGACCCGGAGATACGCGGGCAAAGACCCGGTGTTGACCGTCAGATATAAACGGGCAAAGACCCGGTGGTAGCCGTCAGAGATACACGCGGAAAGGCCCCGCTGTTGACCGTTAGAAATACACGGGCAAAGACCCGGAGATACGCGGGCAAAGACCCGGTGTTGACCGTCGGAGATATACGGGCAAAGCCCGGTGGTAGCAGTCAGAGAGATACGCGGGCAAAGACCCGATTAGTGATAACTCAGTTCAAGTATCGTCAAATATTGGCTAACCAGTGCGATCCCGAGTACAGCAAAACTAATCACTCTTGGGTGTTGGATTGACCGCCGATTCGACAGGTTTGGGGCCCACCCTGCCGTTAGATCGCGAGCCGGTCTGAATCCCGATTGTGGAAGTTTAACAGGCTGAGTAAACCTCGGGGAGAGACCGATCGTGAGAGTTAGAGAAAACACAGGTCTGTATAAAAACGGGGAAGCAAAGACCCCGGTGGTGACAGTTCGATTTGTACGGGGAGGGTGACCCCGTTGGTACCGTTCGATAACATCGGGGAACTACCGGTAAATTTTCCATTCGCGGTCCCCGCGTTTGGTTCCCTTGCAGTCATAGTTACTCCCGCGGTTTACCGGCAAATATCCGTCCGGGAGACCAACCGCACGATTCGACCGCTGGGTGTTACGGTGTTCGGGACAGTTCCCACGGGGGAAAGATACACAGGTCTGTGTGCAATAGCGGGGTAAATTTACTGATATTTACCCACAGATACCGTTAGCAGAATCGAGTGTGAGTACGAGTCTGTGCGCTCCCGGAAAAGACACAACTGTTACGTTCTCTAATGGATTCAGAGAGTCAGGTTCAAGAGATACGGCTTGTGGAGTAAGGGCCCACTCTACTGCTCAGGTCTCGAGACAGACTAATTCTGAATAGTGGGAAGATAAAAGGTTGTGTAAACGGGTAGGGATACGCCGCAACGAGAGGATACAGCGGGTCAGATCCCAGGGTGAAGTGTACGGGAGTCCCAGGTAAAAGGGACATTGACTCAGACCAAGAGTAAACGATACGTGAACTTTCGGGTAGTCGGGAACCCATGTTTGGAAGAGAGATGTCCGGGTTTTCCTAGCTGAAGTTCAGCTAGTCAGAGTCCCAAGGTGAAGTGTACGAGCGTCCACAGGTAAAAGGGGCATTAACGCAGACCAAGAGATTAACCTCAAAGTTTGGATCGGGTAGTCGGGTACCCAGGTCCTAAAGAGGCACGACCGCGTTTCCCAGCGAGATTCGGCTAATCAGAGTGCCGAGGTGAGGAGTACGATAATCCCGTGTTTGAAGGGAAATAATAAAGCAGACCAAGAGAGTGATACGTGAAAGTCCGGGTTGTCGGATACCCAGGTAGAAACATATTTGCTTGTCGCAACACACAGCTCTGAGAACTGACTGAAGTGCGAGGATGGGCCCCCTCGTGCGTAGGTCGGAACGAAGTTCTGTGTGTAGATAGCGAAGGGTAGAGAGAGGACCTTCACTATCAGAGTGCCATAGACCCCCTTACCGTTATCTTTCGAAGCAGAATTTATCACTGTGTTGGTCGACAATTGCCAACACAGAAGACGGGTAAGGAAACTTACTCCGTAAATGTGGTGCATGATAATATACGTGTGAGGCCGGTATGCCCTGCACGGACATGGAGCGAGAGATACGTACGGTGGGAAGACGTATGGACAGGTGCCTAGACGACACGACGGAGAGTTACAATTGACAGTTGCCCAATAGACCGGTGTCTAGGACGATGTGATGGAAAAGACTTGTCACATGTATTCCTTGTTCCCGATACTTAGAAAACGTTTGGTGTCCCTTATAAATGGCGATAGTTCAGGGGTCACGAGATGTAGAATGGTACGTCAAAGTTCAGATCAGGTGGAGAGTTAGAGGAAGCCCGTAGCTAAGAAGGCACACAAAAGAGGAAGACTCCTGCTGGTAAGAGAACGAACCCTGTTCTGAAGGACGGCCATCCTGCAGGACGTTGCCCATCCGGCGACCGCGGAAAAGAGCAGAGTCAGACCCCGAGATAGAACGCTATAGTGTTGCCTTTCTTAAGCGGCCAATCCTGAATCTCCTCTGATAGGAACGTTCACTATGGGAAGAGATAGAGAACAGCCATTTGACGGTGACAATAGGCAAGGCAGTGACTCTGGTGGGGCTCCAGACGGGCAGTGGGCTGGAGTCACCACCACCACTAGAAACCCGCCCGGCGCAACGAGAGTGCAGGCGTCCGGGCGGGAGCAGAACGCCACAGTACGACGTTTCCATGTCTTATTTGGAAATTCTTTCATCATACGCAACGACCCCCAATGTTTCTGAGTTCGTAGATTCCAAATTAGACAACGGTCATTCTCAGTTAAGCGTCCCATGATCACAATCTCTTATAAACAACAACTTCTTTACCATAAACTATGATAAAAAATGATGAAGTCAATAATGACGTCAGAGAAAATGTATAAATAAGTAAGAAAAATGGCATTAAACATTGAATTGTTATACATTATATCAAGAAAACTGTCACTGTACGGTTTATTTTGGACCACCCTGTACATAAATATTATATATATAGACACCAGTGTTGCTGTCGCGAAAGAAACCAAAACGAGAACGAAGATAAGATTGAGCAGTCGGCAGTCGTTCACGAAAACGAAAACGAGAACTACAAAGAAATCGTCAACTAAAACTAAACAAAAAAAGGAAAAGAATTGTCGTAGTACGAAATTGAAACGAGAACAATATTGAAATCTTGAACGAAAACTATAGAAAATACTACTATAGGCCTATGCTTATCTATTTTGTTAGAATATACCTACGAAAAAAATAAAGTATGGGTGGTTTAGGTTAACTTAGGGAAAATAGAGTAATGGCAACACTCATGGCCAGGAAAGCATTAGATTCGCGATTCGCGGTTCGATACCCGTAAATCCCCTCTAGGACGGCGCCTTGCATGGCGGCCAAACCGTGTGCTTAATTAAGATCTTAATTGTACTGTCACGTTTCAATGTAATCTTACTGCGTACTTGTCAGTTTGAATTAATAAAGAAGATTATTATTATTTATTATTAGGCATAATAATAATAATAATAATAATAATAATAATAATAATAATAATAATAATAATAATAATAATAATAATAATAAATAGTAATAATGGTGTGTTATTGAAATGCGATGCATCGTTAGCCTATCTTCGTTATCTTTCGGACTGATCTTCTGGATATTGGCCTGATTACGGCTTGGTTTGTGTTTGCCATCGATTAATGCCTTGTGCATTAGACACCGGAGCAATAGAAGTTACTAATTGCTACAATTATAATAAACGAATAAACGAAGCTATAATAATGATGATAATTATAATATCATGCGCGCCATCTGGCGAAAGCAGTCGGTCATAAAAACACTGAATTATCGCAAACTATTAAGAGCTCTGTGGAAATGCCTCTGCAGTTATGGCTACTAGGAAGCGGTCCGAAGCTATGTAGAAAACAACCGAAAATGTTCTCTTAGTATAATTATAAAAATCTTCCGACCACAGCTATAGGAAAACAGAAGAGTTGTTTCTGAGCCGATCCTGGGATTAAGGTGCTATTTTAAGTCTGTGTCCTGTTTTGCATGGTTTTGTTGGGGTCAGTGGTTCATTTTTTTTACCCACTTGAGGCCTGTCGTGTTACAGCCGTTGACGTGGTGACGGAATGGTCTGTTTTCGTGACAGCAACTGTTTTAATTAAGACGTGCTTTATTTAGAAAACAACAGTCAGCGCAGACCGGTAATGGGCTATAAAATGAAGCCGTAAACTGTTGTGTAGCTTGATGAAGCCCTCTGAACCTGAAGGCAGTGTTGAAGAATCTGAGACTGCACGCTATCGTACAACAGTGCAAAAAGTGTTTCAATTTGCCGCTGGAAGCAGCCTAGAAGATTCTTCGTCTTAGCAGCTTTATTTCTGGGTTTTATGTTCCACTCCAGCTTAACAAATGCAATCTTTAACGGCAATTAGCATTAACAAACTCGGTACTAATTTAAGCTTTTGCAATTCTGCTCGACTTATTGCAGTTTTAAACAAAAGGAATTGTTAAATCACAGCAGTTCTGGTTATTTCAAAGCAATTTCACACGCAAAATGATTTATTTTAAAGCAATTTCACACACAAGTTAAGTCTATGGTTTTTCTCTGTCCAGCACAGAGCTTATTGTACAGCATCTTAAACAAAGACAACTTAGCATCTGTTTGTAAGTAAGTAACATCCACAAGGAAGAACTTAATCGATGTTAAATGGTACTGTTATGTTTCAGGAATAATAATAATAAGTAATAATAAGGCGACTTATCATGTAGCACAGCTGAGGTTGAAGAAACGGGCATTGTATATGAGTTCAAAAGTCATTGCATCTGAAAAATGGACCACCATTGCCTGTGGTAAATTTCTTTGCTGATTGGTGCTATTGGCTGAGTGGAACATGGTAGCCGATGTTGGAACACTTCCCTTGTAACGCAGAGTACAGGTTCGATCCTCCTCCCCTGAGACGGTTACTGTGTAGAGACCTTGAACAAGTCCTTCACTTGCAATTACTCAGCGCCATCGATTGATGCTTAGTCATTAAATAATGGCACTTAATAAATTAGTAATAATAATAGTAATAATTTTAAGATTATAACAGTATATGACAGTCATAAAAAGAAAGGTTTTGAGCTGTGATTTGGAAATTCAGATTCAATTTGCTTTGATTTTGCAGTCTTATCATTTCCAAGTACTTCGAAGATTTCATGGATATCCCAAACGCTCCCAATAACGGGTTTGTGGGGATGCCCGGTTTGGGCTTTCGTTTTCCAATAGCGATGAATTCCAACAACAGTTCAACGCCAGAACCTGTCGACCACAGAGCTTACGACATCGAGTGCAGAAATGCTGGATTTCCAGAGAAAACGGAAGCTTTGAGCTCTCATACGGTGGCGTGGAACTTCAACGCGCCACTTTTGGGCCGGATGCGAGTTTTGAAGGATAGAGTGGGACTTGTTGCGTCTTCGATTGTCGTCCTGTATTGGGTCTACGGCAACTGGAGCACGTGGATGGCTATCCTAATTCCTCGTTATGTTGGTGGCCAGATGCCAGTCACTCTAATGATCAGTAAGTCTGTGCTGTAGAGTCAAGCGATTTAACACTTAAGCAACGAAACCAATGTAGCTCGTCACTTGACTCTCGTCTGTGTTATTAGTCTAATGATGAGTAAGTCTGCGCTGTGGAGAGGCTATTGATATTTAAGTCTGTGGTGCTGCTGGTCTGATGATCATTATGTCTGAGATTTTGTCAGTCTAATTTTAAAGTTCCGGTTAGTTTGTGATTGTTGTTGATCTACTGATTAGTAAGTCTGTGGTGTTAAACTTTCGATAAGGTGTTGTAATGTAAGGTACATTGTGATATCGACACACACACACACACACACACACACACACACACACACACACACACACACACACACACGCACACACACACATTATTTGTTGTTTACATTTGTGAAGTACTGTATTGTAATCACTCATTATTTCTTGCAGGCCTCTGTCTAGCACTGTCCTTTACAATGCTATAGTGTACCTGACATTACCTTGTTTCACCTTACCTTTATGATGCCTTTCTTAGCTTACCAGGTCTTACCTTATATCACCTTACCATGTTGTAATTGTTATAAAAATTTAAGTAGGACTGCTTGAAGAAAAACTAACTAGAGCACTCTCTGCGTTTGCCTGTACGATGTAAAATATCTGAATTTAACCTGTTAATTTAATTTAAATTAATTTAAATTTTATGAAATTCTGTCGGTTATTTTGCAGTCTATGCCATCATTTCAGTTCTATGCATTACGAGCTTTATTAGGGTTTCGACGATGAACCCTGGTGCACTTTCGTCCAATCTCCAACCTCAAGGTTTGTGTTCTTCAGGTTGCCTGTTATACGTTAAGATTAGGAATGTTTGCATAACGCTGGAGGACTTTGCTCTCTGTGCATGTATGTACCGAGACAGTTATATAGCTCCATTAGACGGAGAAGGACTACTATGGCTCAATCCAGGTCCTATGCCTGCATAGGTCCCTCACTTTAGAACCGACTCCCTCCTTCTGTCCGCACCACCATTCTCTCTGGTAGCGTTGCTTCTTCCTTTTCACACATTATATCCTGCTTTTTCTCTCAGGATCTCGCTCACTGGGAGCGTCTCTGAATGGTCTATGCCGCGAGAGGCGCTTTATAAATGCCCATATACAATACAATACAGAAGAAGCTCAGTCCCTTGAGCTAGACTGAGAGGCAGTCATGGGTATAAGTGTTAGTGACTCATTTTCTTAGCCTCGGCATATGAGGGCGGGTGGCCAGTCCTCTCCCTCGCCGTCTCATCTTCCCACTAACAGTGTACGGTCAGTGGACTGATTATAGCTGAGTTGGGTAAGAGTGCAGTTGGAGCAGAAATCTCTAACCAAATTTCTGCCCTGGTGGGGATTTGAACCCCTGACCTCTCAATTGACAGCCCAGTATGCTAACCAGTGCTACAATATTGAGTAGCCCTTTAAATAGCTCCATTTAGGTGCCTCACAAGAGTGCACTATAGATTACTTTGCTTACATATTTACCTGGACTTTAGGAACTCTTGAGCACTATCAATAATGACATTAACGTTTCTTATGTGTTTGTTTGTTTTTACTTGTGATCAGTGAACTGGAACGTCTGTCAGAAGTGTTTTCTTCACAGGCCATCGCACACACATCACTGTCGTCGATGCGGTCACTGCGTCCGAAAAATGGACCACCACTGCCCATGGTAAATTTCTTTACAGATTGGTGTTATTGGCTGAGTGGAGACGATTGCTATCTAGTGATTTTGAGCAAGTCCTTCACTTACAATTGCTCAACGCCATCGATTGATGCTTGGTCGTTAGATAGTGGTGCTTAATAAATGTGTTAGAGTAATAATAATAGTAATAATAATAATAATTATAATATCACTCAGTATAGTATGTTATTAAATTATAATAATAATAATAAATGATTGGTTAGAGCGCTCGCCTTGTAACACGAAGAGTACGGGTTCGATTATCCTTCCTTGAGACGGTTACTGTGTAGAGACCGTGAGCAAGTCCTTCACTCACAATTGCTCAGCGCCATCGATTGAAGCCTGGTCAACAGATAGAGGCAATAAATGCATAATAATAATTATTGTTATTGTTATTTAATGACAAAGTATGCATATATTTATCTGAGAAATTGACGCTTTCTATATCTCCTTTTGTGAAATGTTCTTTTGTTTTGTAGGATAAACAATTGTGTTGGGGAGGACAATCAGTTTGCGTTTATGTTGCTCTTGGCCTACGCGTATACTCTGAGCATCATGACGCTCGTACTCGACATACTGCATATGTACTTCATGCCGCCATGTCTTACCTGTGATAAGGTCAGTATGCTAGTTGTTTTAGCATACTGTGTGTGGGTACACTTCGATGGAAGTGTTTCAGTGGGAGGATTTGATGTGAGGATTTCATGTGAGGTGATGTTAAGATGTTATGTGAGAATCTAATGTGAGGATGTGTGTGAGGATCTATTGTGAGGATTTTGTGTGAGGATCTAATGTTTAAGATCTAATATGAGGATGTAATGTGAGGATATAATGTGAGGATTTGTGTATGGGGCCATCCACATATTATGTACGCACTTAGGGGGAGGGGGGTCGGATTTTGCGTACGGGTGCGAACGGGGGGGGAGGGGGTAACAAAATGTGTACGTACCCAAAATAAATTTCTAATTATGACGTCCACATTAGCCTATTTATAACTCTGTATTATCCTATAGTCGTCCCATGGCATTTTATTACATTATATAAAAGCCATGTGCAGTTATTCTGTGCTGTGAACGACACCTATAATTTGTCTATATTGGCCCTTCAATAATCTGGCCTAAAGTGCAGACAGGCTGCCTGAAGACACTTTCTGCAGCTGGTCATCGGGGGGGGGGGGGGTGCGTCAAACGTACGTACTCAGGGGTGGGTGGTGGAAGAAAGTACGCTTGCGAACAGGGGGGGAGGGGGTCCAATTTTCCCGGATTTTTGTGTACGTAATATATGGATGGCCCCTATGATGATTTGTTTGGGAAGATATAATGTGAGGATCTAATGTTTAAGATGTAATGGCAGTATATTAATTGTTAGCTTAAATTAGAGTGATTGATTTATGATTGATTGACTGATTGATAAATCTGTTGATTGATTGATTGATCATTTGGTTGATTGGTGGTTGCTAGGAGAGTTTTGTCGTCGTCCATCAGTCAGTAATCATGTGGACTGCCGTTGTCATGGCAATCCTTATGACCTGCGGTGCATTTGGTCTCTACTTTAGCCAACACATCAGCATTCTCTTCGTAAGTACGATCGCAAATTTATTATTCTGCATTTATTAGGTATCACGACCTATATGATTGTTGTTGGGACTAGTGTCTAGATTATTGTATTGTATTGTATTGTATTCAGACTTTGTGGGGCGTGGTGGCTCAGTGGTAAGTTCGGCGCCTTGTGACCGGAGGGTTGCAGGTTCGAATCCAACTCTAGCCGCTGCGTGCGTACCTTGGGCAAGTCCTTCACTCGCAATTGCTCGTGGCGCTTCGGCGTGAAAATTCCGGCACAGTAGGCCTATACCAATGCTGTAGTCGGGAGCGCCTCTAAGTAGTAGTTGACTTCGAGAGGCGCTATAGAAATATCTGGAATAAATAAATAAATTTATAGATCGGTCTAGTTGGAGAGCCATTCAGAAGCGCTTTGAGTGTGAGAGAACTTTAGAGAAAAGCAAGTTTTAAGAAAGGTAAAAGAGGAACAGACATTACCTGAGAGAATAGAAGAACGAACGGACGGAGGAAGCTTGTTCCCAAGATTACTAAATAACATACCATTTGTGATGGTATTAAAGTTGAAATTCAAGATGAGTTGTTGTTTGACTACTAATGTAGAATTTTCCAGCAGATGAAGTTTTCATTCATTATTATTATTATTATTATTATTATTATTATTATTATTATTATTATTATTACTGTTACTATCATTATTATGGTGCATTCATAGAGTACCACTGTCTAACAACCACGCATCAATATATGGCGCTGAGGATCGAACCCGTACACTCCACATTACAAGGCGAGCACTCTAACCAATGTGCTCTTGTGGTGATGATCATGATGAGCGGAATGGCGACTGTGATGATGATGATTATGTCGAATGATGATGATGATGACTTTGTTACATTATCATTTAGTTATCTGTTATTCGTTTTTTAAGGACACGCCATCAATGGAGTGGAATCGAATGCAGCAAACAATGTTTGTTACGGGCAAACCACCGGAAAAATGGTAACATAGTTTATTTATTAGTTTTTTGTTTATTTGATGTTTGGTTTTTTATTTATTAGTTTATTTGAGGTTGTTTATTATGAGTTGATTGTTTTTTAAATTTAAAACAGCATCGATGACAAGTTTACACGTGTAATTATTATATCACATTCTTATTCTACTTTTGAATTTTCAAGAAATTATCAGTCAATTTTTTTTGGCTCGGCTGTCAAATGAGAGGTCGGTGGTTCAAATCCCCACCAGGGCAGAAATTTGGTTCGAGATTTCTGCTCCACCTAGCCAACTCAGCTGTAATGAGCACACTGATCGTACACTATCGGTGCGAAGATGAGACAGTGAGGGAGAGGACTGGCCACCCACCCTCGTATGCCGAGGCTAAGAAAATGTTACACTTCATACCCATGGCTACCTTGCAGGCTAGCTTAAGGGACTGCTCTTCTTCTTCTGTTAGTCAGTATATTGTGGGGCGTGGTGGCTCAGTGGTAGGTTCGGCGCCTTGTGACCGGAGGGTTGCAGGTTCAAATCCCACTCTAGCCGCTGCGTACGGACCTTGGGCAAGTCCTTCACTCGCAATTGCTCGAGGCGCTTTTGCGTGAAAATTCCGGCACAGTATCATAAATGCTGTAGTCGGGAGCGCCTCTGAGTAGTAGTTGACTTCGAGAGGCGCTATAGAAATATCCGGAATAAATAAATTTAAAAAAAAATTAAACAATGTTATAGCAATGATTGGTAACTTCAAGGTGAACATTCAAAGCAGTTAGCAATCATGCGTGCCATAGAAGTACAATAGATTATTTTGTCTGATCACAGGCCGGCGCAGAAAGACACCGTGTACAATGTCTATCGAATGGTCTGTGGACCAGGACTGATGATTCTGTGGCCGTTTCCATGCCGACGCGTGAGGTCGTCGTCAGCGTCACGACCCCATCTTTACGTCTGAAGCAGTGTAAAGCTTACGCGACTTTGTTACGACGTTTTGATTTACGTGTAACCAATTACGTGCTCAGTTTCTATGGACGATACCTGAGGTTATAGAAAGCGTACATCTTGTGTTGCAAATTTTTATGTGTGGGATGCAATGTTTCTTTTGTTGCGTGTAACATTTACTTGCGTGGCGTAATTGTGTACAGAATTCACATTGTCACTTGTAATGTTAACGCTGACATGTGCTGTGTTATTGCTTGATTGGTAAGTTTGTAATGTTAATTTTGTAAGATAAATTAAATGCGAGCGAAACACATGATATCTACTGCATAACATGTTGTGGCTACTGTGTAACATGTTGTGACATGTGAAAATGTGTTTGGCTTTTGCAAGTTCAGTTAAGATCTGATAGAATCTGACTTTGGGATAAGATTGTGGTTAGAGTTATGAGTTAAAACCCAATTATGTTTACAGACAGCGGTTCTGGGTTATTTGGGTGAAACACGGTTAGAATTATGTCCGGTTTATTTTGTGTTGATTGTAGTTAGAATTAAGGATTAGAAGTGGATTTCTTGGGTTGATCATGATTAGAATTAAGGATTAGAAGTGGATTTTTTGGTCGATCATAGTTAGAATTAAGGATTAGAAGTGGATTTGTTGGGTTGATCATAGTTAAAATTAAGGATTAGAAGTGGATTTTTTGGGTTGATCATGGTTAAAATTAAGGATTAGAAGTGGATTTTTGGGTTGATCATGGTTAGAATTAAGGATTAGAAGTGGATTTTTGTGGTTGATTGTAGTTAGAATTAAGGATTAGAAATGGATTTTTTTAGTTGAACCCAGTCAGAATTGAGGATTGGATCTGGTTTTTTGTGTTAAACTCTGTCGGAATTAAAGATTAACAAGTGCAGCGCATTATTTCTGACAACCAAGAAATATTCAGTTAAGTGAAAGATAGAAGGAAGAGACAATCTAAGAGGCAGTTGCAGATATGTGAACTGTTAGCGACTTCATTTTCTCAGCCCCAGCATATTAGAGCGGGTGGCCAGTTCTCTCTCTAGCCACCTGGTCTGACTGCTGGCAGAATACTCATTTATAACACGTCGTTAGGGTGTAAGCATCATTACCGGTATATCCTGGTGGGGATTTGAACCCTCAACCTCTTTTTATAGTCCAGCACACTAGCCACTATGTTTTGCACCAGGGCAAAACTAAATGGTTTCGGCTTATCGACCGCATAGTCGTAAAAAGCATTTCATAGTGTAAGAGGTTGTACTTGACAGTAGAGATTTTTTGGAGTTATCTCGATAATGTGCTGTCATCTTTGGAGAGTTTGCTTAACAGCGTTTCAGAGTTTTCTTTGTTTTTTTTAAATTCTTGTTTCTTGTTTAGTTGTGTCACATCTCTCTGATATGTTTTGTTTCCTTAGTTGTTGAATGCCATTTAAAAGTCAACGATTGTTGTGGACTTGGGTATAAAGAAGTGGAATTTGAACAAAGAATGTATTTGAAAATCGGTTTAAAAAGTTTAATTTTGATGTTGGTGTTTAGGAGCTTTTGCATGCATGCCTCTGTTGCTGACGGTATAACGTGTGCCAGTGTAAGCTGGGAAGTGAGAGAGAGAGGGAGAGCATTCCTCTAAGCTAGTCTAAGAGGCACCCTTGGGTATGAAGTGTTAGTGACTTCATTATCTTGGCCTCGGCATATGAGGGTGGGTGACCAGTCCTCTCTCTCACTGTCTCATCTTCCCACAGACAGTGTACAGTCAATGTGCTCATATAGCTGAGGTGGCTAGGGGCACAGGTGGAGTAGAAATCTCTAAAAAAAATTGTGTCCAGGCAGGGATTTGAACCCCGACCTCTCGGTCAGCAGCAAACTGGGAAGTTAGGAGCAAATCTTGTGATGCACTTGTCACCTGTCCAGGGCCTGGAGGTATGTCTATCACTGGATCAAGGACCTAGGAAAAGGAAATGACTGCCTGCTGTAAGTCCTACTATAGGATCCAGTGGCTTTATTATGAAGTTAGTCTGAATTGTGTATGAGATTGTCGTTTGAAACTGTGTTGAGTTTGAATATTTTGAAATGTAATTTTCGAGTGTAGCCCAAGTGAAGATGGGAGTGTTTTTGTTTCAGCAGCCTGCCGAGCGGTATCCTGCTCTGACCATCAATGCATTCAGGTGTCCAGTCCACGTCCATTGTCTGAAACTGACCAATTGTTGTTACGGATGTTGTTGCATTAAAGAAATTCTCTGGTGTTGGATTGCTTTTGTTGATTTCTGAGCTTCGATGAGAAGATCCTTTAATGCTTGGACATTGTCTTCGAAGACTGTTTTGTATTTGGGTGTCGTTCGTAGAGGACGTCCACTTATAGGAAAGGGAAGAGGACGTCCCCAGAGAGGAAAGGGAAGAGGACGTCACACATATGCGGACAAAACGGGAGAGGGTGACGTCCATTGCGGATGTCCACATTTGAATTTGGTACATGCAGTTATTTAAGAGACTTTTGTTCCTTAAAAACCCACGTCAGGCAGATAAAGGACAGCTTACAGTGGATCTAATTAGGGTCCTTTGATCTAAGCCGCAGTATTGCAGTACCCCACCCAGTATCACAGTTACCCCTACAAGATCAACAAAGCAGCCTAATCTAGGGAGTTCGTACTCCGTTGGGGGTGTGGACGTTAGTGAAGGGGACTGAGGGAGGTAACGCCAAATGCGGACAAGGGTGATGGGTTCAAATTAGGTCACTGCGGACGTCCTCTGTGGATAACCCCAGGGTCGATTTAATACCCAGCTGAGGATGTTAAAACGTGAAACTGCTGGTTGATTTTGTTTGTGCTTAGCATTTGAATGTTAAAGGTAGTGTTTTTTTTTCAGTGTGCCTTATTTTTTTATTCAATAAAAAAATTGGTATGAACAGTTCTATTGAATGCGCCTCATTCGTTTTCACTTACAAGTTTTTACACTTGTTTTTGATAAATGCCTTCGACAGGTGGCCCCAGCTGCGCTGCTGTAGACTCTGCTGATAAATGCTCATGCATTTTCACATACAGATCTGTAAAAAACACGTTTCCGATGAATTTCTACCGAGTATTTTCACCGATTTGTAAATATATTAACTATTTAGTTTGCGTAGTTTTCCGTCCTGGGTATTTCATTGGCACTTGGCTTGGGGTCTCTGGACAATTAACCCTTCTGGCATGACGAAGCGCTTAGCTTTTAATTAATTAGCGGTGTAGATGTTCAGTGTTTACCATTACGAAACAGGTAAGTACTCCCGTACTTGATCGTTAACGGCATTACGATACAGCAACCTGACTCGGACCTTCTTTTGACTAGCCTAGCCTACCCTCAACAACCCCTCTGATTCGACGCAGCGCTCGTGAATAAGCTGGTGCCCTGATCTTAGCTTTCGAGTGCCGCTTTAGAAATTTGGAGATTACGATTACGAAATTAAACACTTTGTTGTTGAAATGAACGACGTTTAATCTAAGACAAGATGAAATTACCTAACCGTTTATAATTACACCTCACCCTATTCTAAACAGCGTAGCCTATGTGCCCGTCTGGCTGTCTGCCTGCCTGACCCATTTGGCTCTTGACATGGAACCGATTTTTATGCCTTGTCTGCCCACCGATTTTCTTTTGACTAAGCTGTGTATAAGCTAATACCCGCGAGGACACCGACTCCTCTGTTTGGGCGCTGTGGAAATCTCGAGATTACGATTGCTCCAGTAGGCCATACTTGAGCAAGAACTTAAGACTCTCGCGAAGTTCCGATACAGAATAAAGCTTTGGCTGTTTGAAAAAGAGCGCTTAATCTAAGGTCAGAGACTTCCCTTGTTCCAGAGGTCTGGAGAGCCCGCTACAGGAAGCGGTAAAAGCGAAAACATGTCTACAGCAGTGGAACAACAACGTTAATGTTTCACTCGACCAATTCCTGATCAATTTTGCCCACACGTTTTCGTTGGGTCCATAAATAGTTCCCATTTTATGCCCATTGGTTCATAACGAATCGGTAATTATTGTGTAAAGAATCGGTAATTATTGTGTAAAGAATCGGTTACTATATATTGTGTAAAGAATAGGTAACTATTGTGTGAAGAATCGGTAATTATTGTGTAAAGACTCGGTAATTATTGTGTAAAGACTCGGTAATTATTGTGTAAAGAATCGGTTACTATTGTGTAAAGAGACGGTTATTATTGTGTCACCAACGACTTCTCATAAAATCCCGGAAGTTTTGGCGATCGACTCTATTTCTACCAACCACTCACATTCTACACGATCAGAATGGCAAAATCGCATTAAGTTCCTTCCGCATCGTTAAAAACCCAAACGAAAACATCGAAACAACTCGGACTCGACATTGGTCTAAAACGAGGAAGAATCGGCTCTATTTACATCACCAACGACTTCTCATAAATCCCGGAAGAGAGCGACCCGATTCTGAGCTACGCGCGTCATAAAAGAGGCGAGGTTCGGGAAAACGGTGTGCAGAATGAGGGCAACAATCGGAATTTCGAGAGCAGCTAATTATACATTTCTACGTCACACGGAACCGCTTCGACGTACGATGGGGGCGGGCACATGTATGACAAACCGAGAATCCTCAGCGGCCGGTTAAAGCCCGCTGAAAGAGGTTGAGCCCCGCGCGCGTTTATGCAAACAATGAACGGACCAGAGAAATTCCGATTGCGTCATAGAAACAGGTGCCTATCTTTGTTGAGGAAGAGATAAACGGCACTAGGTGTAATAAGAATGGTTCCACTGTCGTCGAATCATTATGTTAATGATGTTAATGTTAAATACGGACAATCTGTACGGCATTTTAAGTAGCGAGCTGAACCAGCGCCCCGTAAGTGCTATCCAGCGAGTAAGGTAAACTGGTAAGGTAAGCAACGGTAAAGTAATCGAAGACAATATGTGATTTGATATAGTCAATAGGCTATCGCTTTACACTGTTTACATTGCTTAAGCCTCTTATTAAGACATCGTCGTGACTTCTAATACACGAACTGAATTCATAAGCCTCGATTGGAAAATATCGCTTAAGTAAGTAAGTAAGCAAGTGATCTTTATTATCGAAGACAAATGTCCACACTTTACAATCAACAATGCAATCAACGCAATAAACAAAAAAGCAGGATCTTATACGGCCGCAAAAGGAACAGCTGAAATGAAATCTCTGCGTGAGTGACAAGACCGGATGTGGAACCCAGCTTCAGGAAATGACGTCATTAGGATCGCGGAAAATAATGTCAACAATGGTTCTGTTTAACGCATAAATTTTCATCAAATCTTCAATTTTTTTATTTTTGAAGTGGCAACTCGTGTCAACGATATCGGCCCACGTGTTTTTAATATTCATGATGACGCCTGTCGCCTTTCGTTGGCGCCCGCATACAGTCTCGACCCTCCTCGTTCTCCAAAGAATGAACTGGACGTTCACACACAAACCACCCAGAACCCACTCACCCACCCCCTATCCACATCCCTCCAACCCCCTCTCCCACAATCCAATCCATCACTGTAAACTCAGAATTTCTGAAGCACTTCTCAACAGCTAAGCGCAGGGCACCAGCTTATTCACGAGCGCTGCGTCGTATCAGAGGGATTGTCCAGGGATGTCAAGGGAAGATCTGAGTCTGGTTATCAGAGAGAGACCAAGAGAGAGAGAGAGAGAGAGAGAGAGAGAGAGAGAGAGAGAGAGAGAGAGAGAGAGAGAGAGAGAGAGAGAGAGAGAGAGAGAGAGAGAGAGAGAGAGAGAGAGAGAGAGAGAGAGAGAGAGAGAGGAGGTTGAGGAGCTGGAAAGGCGCGTGTCGTTGAGGAGGAGAAAGATTTGAAGGCGGATGATTGACTGGAATGGGGTGGGAATTCTTGAAGAGGTGAGATTTTAAGTAGTATCCCCAGTCCAGAAGGAACCCTAAACACTCACACAATACGGCAGTATGAACAACAATCCGAACAAGTAATTTGAACATATATCTGTATCTATCTATATATACATACATATATACATACATATATAATTTGTATGTATATATATATACACACATATATATGTATATGTATATATGTAGACCTATACACACATACATGTATGTATGTGTGTATATATGTATACAGACGTATACATATATATCACCTTGTCACCTTGTGCTGTCAACTCTTGGAGCTCTAGCGATCGTCATGATAAACATTCTCCATTGTTTCTTTTTTGGTTTGGTGTGTCTCATGACGATTTTCTTGGCATGTTAGCAGGGGTGGTTTGCCACTGCCTTCCCCTGGTTTTGCCTGCCGTGCCCGTTCGTTTCCCATCCAATGGAAGGGTACTAACGGTCCGCACCACGTGAAGGTGGGCACGGAGGACTTTGGTTCACCAGCCCAGGTCGGGTCCGAGTCTACGCTCTTAAGAGACTTCGGTCAGGTCGCCTCCCTGCTTTACTCTGAAACAGAGTGACTGATGAACCTTTGCGAACCATATATATATCTCTCTCTCTTTGTGCTGTCGGCTCTAGGAGCCCTAGCGATCGTCATGACACACAATCTCCATTGCCGTCTTGCTTAAGTAGCCATTGAGTCGCGCTCCGGCCTGGAAGTCCCTCCTTCAGCGCTCCGGCCTGGGAGTCCCACCATCAGCGACCATCGGCGTGGTTTGGTGTGTATCATGCCGATTTTCTTGGCAAGTTAACAGGGGTGGTTTGCCATTGCCTTCCCCTGGTTTTGCCTGCCGTGCCCGTTCGTTCCCCTTCCTTTGGAAGGAAGGGTACTAACAGTCCGCACCGCGTGAAGGTGGGCACGGAGGACTTTGGTTCACCAGCCCAGGTCGGATCCGAGTCTACGCTCATGAGATACGTCGGTCAGGTCGCCTCCCTGCTTTACTCTGTTACAGAGTGACTGATGAACCTTTGCGGACCTATATACACATACATATATATATATATATGTATATACATATATGCCCACACAGACACATAATATGTATGTGTTTTTATATATATATACCCATACATATGCGACAATGGGGGATACGGAAATTTCGCCCCCGGAAGATTCGCCCCCGGAAGATTCGCCCCCGACATTTCGGCCCCGGGAAGATTCCCCCCCCCGGAAGATTCGCCTCCGGGATCTATGATGAAAATGTAACTAAGACTAGAAGCTGGATTATAGCGATGAAAATGTAACTAGAAGACTAGGAGCGGGATCTATGATGAAAATGTAACTAAGACTATAGAAGCTGGATCGACGGGGGCGAAACTTCCGGGGGGCGAAATGTCGGGGGCGAATCTTCCGGGGGCGAATCTTCCGGGGGCGAAAAGTCCTAGAACCCGACAATGGTACTGGTTATCTCTCTCTATGTTACAGAATAGAGCTGATCATGTTATGTTTACCGATTTGCATCTTCCGGTAATTCATTTCCTGTCGCCGTGCCGTCTTCATTTGCGGTGTAAAAACAAGAGAAGAAAGATACTGCACCGAGCTTGAACAGTTTCCTACAAAGACTGGACAATTGGGAGCGACATCAGCGAGGCACTAGAGATCACAGCCTACAGACATAGTCCATTACAGTGACTGTACCTTGGATTTCATTACGATTGATTTGATCCTGAGCTATATCCTCTTATCTGTGCGCTTGAAGATGCCGATTCGGATATCGATTATGGCCACGTTCATGGTCGGCGATCCCGGGGGGTCGAGGGGGACAAGACCCCCCCACCTCTAACAGTGGAGGGGGGACACAGTATACAGCTGTCTGCCCCAAAATTTGAAGAAACACCAAAACGGTCAATAAATTTTTCGTGCGTGAGCGCGACAAAATTTTTTGCCTCTTTTTTGACCAGACCAGTTCAAAAGTGTCCCTCCCCCACATGTCAAACAAGATCGCCGCCAGTGACCACGTTTAAGAGATTCGGTCCGTACGCGAGGACCCTGGCGTAGCACTCAATCAAATGAGCAGCGTTGGTTAAGGATCTCACCCGATCAATTCATTGAAAAATGAGCAGGATCGAGGTCATAAGGCTGTTTGTAATGATCCCAACTCCCAAGCATGTCATTCGGGGCGTGAATCCCCCTCCTCGTAGCACCGGTGGTCATAATCTTCGCCATAGCTATCGTAACTTCTCCTTGCCGCATAAAGATGACCGCAACTACATTTCACGCATCCTTTATAAGAATGCTTACTGACAATTTCATGCTTAAAACCCTGTACTCTTTGGCCCTAGAATTTGTCTTTTATAGTCTAGTTTGTCTAATTTGCGTCTGTGTCAACTTAATGTTTGAATAAACGAATTTGATTGATTGATTGATTGATTGATTGATTGATTGATTGATTGATTGATTGATTGATTGATTGATTGATTGATTGATTGATTGATAAGGTCGCTGTAAAAAGTGTTCATTTATAATATTAATCAATCACGTTTGACTATAAGCCTATGAATAAGCTGATTACCGCAACTTGGCCTCCTTGAGTCGATGTAGAAATCCTCAGAATGCAAGAACCACCAAAACAATAAAAGAGACTGCAGATGGCTGCGATATAATAATTAACTCAGAACACCGGCAATCCAACCATACGTCACGCTTACTGGACCAGATGCGACTGTCCGCTGCGCTCGCAGCAGGTCCCGCCTCTGCAAGCATGTGGTCGTCCCCGATTCCAGAACGAGGCTGCACGAGGGTCACGTGACTTAATCGGCTTTTTCGGACGAAAGAGAGAGCAATGGAGGAGGTCTAGCTAAAAACGGTTTGCGGAAAGTTGTCGGGAATCGGTCGTGTTTTCTGCGTGGTCGAAACGCGCCCGGAACGTCGAAACGCATTCGACGTTTCCATCGCTGGATTATGGCGCTCGAGTTGGAGCTGCGAAGCCTGGCCGGCCAACGATCGGCCTTTTTTCAGTGGCCGCTACCGCCGTTGAACGTGAGTCTCTCACTCCTCTCTCGCCCTCGCCCCTCTCAGCCGATAGAAATATTTAACCGTGTTCGCCGTGATTTAGGGCCGCGGCGTGATTTCGGGACAAAGCAGTGGTTTCAGTCGGCGACCGGGACCGATTCTTATTTACAAATTGCATTTTTATAAGCATGGATTGTGTCGCGAGTGGGACTTCTCGGAATAAATGCCCCGGCTTTAATTTGGATTTAAATCACGTTTCGTTTAAGATGTATTTTGAGGAGCGGAGGTTTCCGGTAAAATAAGGGTGAGGCGAAAACCCATAAGTGCCTGCGTGAGACCGTCAGCCATTCCCGCATCGTTTCTGCTAATTACCAGTCGAAGCTACCACCATCGTGCTGGTTGACTTGCCACTTCTGTCATCCAGAGACCAGGGATAGCAGTCATTAATTATTACAGCCCAATAAAAATTGTCAGACGAAATTAATTGACTTTGGTCGTTTGAGGACGGTAGGGGAATGACTGTGACAGCCTGTCCCATTACACTATAAAAAATTAAAGCCCCAAGGGTGCGACTAACGCCTGGGGTAGTAAAGAAAGGTAAAGTAACTGTAAGGCAATGTGTAGTTGAATGGGGACACTTCTATAAACTTACCTTACCATTCTGTCCTTATTTTACCATACCCTACAGTACACTTACATTGGTGCCATGTGATTTGCTTCAGCAGACTCAAGAAGTTACCTTATTGTGCATTTATATAATTTACCATACAATTATCTTACTTTACCTAAGTAGCTTACTTTGAATTACCATACTTTACACAAGTAGCATATTTTGAATTACTATACTTAATGTTAGTAGCTTACTATGAATTACCATATTTTACAATGCAGTACTTTAGTTTACCATATCTTAACTTGGCTTTCCTTAATTAGGGCTTCTAGCCGTCACAGATTCGCCTGGACAGTCCCGGAATCGGCCTTGTGCGTCCCATGTCCCTGATTACTCCCAAATTGTCCTGGAACTTGGTGTAAATATCCACTTCACGAAATGTTGTTGTTGTTCTTGTTCTTGCACACTAAACTCGAACAGCCGGCCGTAAATAAGTTCTACAGAGTGGCCATAAAATAGAAGGTAGTTAGGTTACTGGAATTTAATGAACGTTTTCTTCTTGAAGTTGATTATAATTTTATATATACTATATATTGTCTTTTGATGATTTGACTAATTTTAACGACTATTTCAGTAGACTGTAGATCCTACGTTAAGCTGACGCAACATTCATTACGTACAGTGATGTGGACAGGGTAAATTGGTAATGGCATATCGAGTGACTATGTGGGCGTCCCGGATTGGCAAAATCAAAAGTTGGCAGCCATACCTGTTCAATTTTGATTTTGGGCTCCTGCATAATTTCTATCAAACTCATCATAATAACTCCACAGACTGGTGTAGAAATAGAGTGCTGTACATGTAAGCAGATGAGACAGTTACCCCATTATCTTAGCTTAAATCACTGATTTGCAAATGTTGCATCTTTGTGTGTCATGAAACTCTTTTGTGTGCTGCAAATATTGATTTATACACAAACTTTATTACTGCACATCTTCAGTTATATATAGTAATCTGTATTATCTGTAGTCAAATGTAACTCTGGAACGGTATTACATATTACGATGTAATTGTTGCCTGACAATGCATGACTTGGTGTAGTATATTTTTAATCAGATTTATTTTAATTATAATATATATAACAACAACAATAATGCTACTAATAATAATTATAATGATATCCTATTTTATATATTTTAATCTTTTCTTGGGGACTTCAATGTACACCATTGTTAATTAATTAATTAATTAACGTGTTTCTTAATGAGCTTGAACACCACTAAAGTTAATGAACACAACACTTTTAAGATATACTCAAACATACATACATGCATACATACACACCTATATACATACATACATACATACATACATACATACATACATCTATATATTACATATATACATATATATGCACATACATACATACACATTTGCTCTCGTACCCACTACATACACGCATACATACGTTCGCAATAATTGCACATACATAAACATGTTTACCTACGTATATACATACATACACGCGTGAGAGTTATTCACCAGCAGAAAACATGGGTAAACTATTTGCGGGTGACAGAAATCGAAACCGTGGTTTCTCAACCGAAATGTTGTCCCTGTCCGAAACCAAAACTAGCCCATCGTTTGACTATAATCTATGAATAGTTTGTTTACCTGAACCAACCTACTTATTGGCTTTTGCCCTTTGACCTTTATAGATTAATGGCAATACAAGTTATCACAATTGGGTCAACATCTTCAAAAAAAATATATATATATATATATATATATGTGTGTGTGTGTGTGTGTTGTAAGGTATATATTTTTGCCTCATCTAATTTAAAGGCCAGATAGTAAACATTGCCATTCTTGCCTTGTTGATAGTTCATGATTGCCATTCTTGCCAAGCTGCATAATGTTTGTATGTATGTATGTGTTTGTATGTGTGTATGTTTGTATGAAGGTATGTTTGTATGTATGCATGTAAGTATGTATATATGTTTGTATAAATGTGTTTCTATGAATGCATGCATTTAAGTATGTATGTGTGTGTATTAATGTATATATGTGTCTGTGTATGTATGCATATGTGTCTCTATGAATATGTGTGAGTATGTATGTAAGTGTGTAGAAATGTGTGTATGTTTGTAGGAATGATTGAATGTATGTATTTAAATATGTACATGTATAAATGTATGTAGGTATGTAAGTTTCAAGACGCGAAATGCAATGCCTTTTCAGTAGCATAAATCTCTCGCTGGTTTAGCAGCCTGGAGTGCTGTAATGTGCTGTAAAGCAGCAAGAGGTGCAGTGGATATGCATAAATCTAAGAATGTGGTAAGAAGGTTAGTGCGCTGGTCCGTCAACCCTGAGCTCTTGGGTTCAAGTTCATGGCATAGGTGAATGATGTCTGAGGATTCACGTTCTACTGGCTTCTCGGAATAAATGAGTACATCGATGTAAAGTGCGGACGAGAAGATCAGGTGGTCAGAGAGATGATTGGTCACTTGCCCTCTTGTGCCAGGGCTACAAAAATGCAGTCTTGGGGTTGCTTGAAGGACTATGTTTTGTATTTCACACTTTTGTGCCCATCATTGTGGTTAAAGTGCTGGACTGCCAACTGAGAGGTCAGGGGTTCTAATTCGTTTCAAGATTTTTGCTCCATCTGCACCCCATTGAAAAATTGGCTATAACGAATACACTGACCGTACACTGTCGGTGGGAAGATGAAACGACGAGGGAGAGGACTGGCCACGCGCCCTCATATGCTGAGGCTAAGAAAATGAAGTCGCTAGCACTTCATACCTGTGGCTGCCTCTTGGTCTAGCTTAATGGACTGCTCTTCTTCTTTTTGTCCAGCTAAGCCCCACTGTGAGCGGTTGAAAGATCTGCTTATACTGAAATTCATTGACACATTTGAGTAAACATTTGCCAAAGCATAAAATTTGATTGGTGGTTTTATGGTTGAAATTACCTCCCTTGAATTAAACCGAAACTGAAAGTAGCCTGGAAATTCAAATGAAGCCCACCATGTTACAACAATCTATTAATAGTTTGTTTATTTGAACTGACCCATTGACCAACCCATCCAACCAGTCGAACTCAGCGATCGATCGATCCATCCAGCCCTACTCAGCGATCCATCCACATCAGTTCTTCCAACCATGAATCCTTCTATCCATCCTTCCATTCATCAATTCATCCATCCATCAGCCTTTCCATCCATCCATCCTTCCATTCATCAGTTCATCCATCCATCCGTACATCCATCCAGCCAGCCAGCCATCAGTCTTTCCATTCGTCAGTTCATCCACCCATCAATCCATTCGTTCATCCATCCATCCATCCACTCATTCTTCCACTCATTAGTCTAATCCATCCACCTATTCCCCATTCATCTATCCATCCACCTATCTATCCACCCATCAGTCCATTCATCCATCCAGTGCATCCACCCACCCATCATTCTATTTGTTCATCCCTCCACCCACCCACCGACCCACCCATTCTTCAAGTCATTAATCTAATTCATCTGCCTATTCTCCCATTCATCTATCGATCTATCCACCCACCAGTCCATTCATTCATCCCTCCACCCACCCATCCACCCATTCATTCATCCCTCCACCCATCCACCCATTCTTCCACTCATTAATCTGCTCCATCCACATATTCTTCCCTTTATCAATCCATCCATCCATCCCTCGAAGGCAGGTACGCAATCTGGCATTCCTGAAAGCTGTCCATCACAGCCTCTGGCTCATCTGCCAACTCTGACGAAAGAGAGGTCAGAGTTGTTGACCCCTGTGGTATGCAGCCGCACGACCTTTGACCCAATTTGGCAACCTTTGACTGGCATCCCTTTTCCGGGTGGCTGCCGATCGTTTTAATTCCCTGAGAAGAAAGTGTTGTGAATGAGAGTTTTTGCCATTTTCAAATTAAATTCTTATTCTGCTGTTTTATTTATATTAAGAGTAAATTATTTGTTCTTTCTTCAGGATGAGACGGAACCTTCGAATGAAGTGATTGAAACGATAAGGTAAGGAAACGTTGCCGGTGCAAAAATCAGAGTTGGTTGTCTGAGAAACTGGACAACGGACTGTTGCAATATTTTGTGTTTGGAGGCCTAATGTTGTCTTGGTTTTTCATTTATGTATTTGCTTATATTTTGACTTGTTTAGTTTATGATAATCGTATAAAAAGCCGCTATTTAGTTTTGAGAGGATATATCCGTTTTATTGCTCAGTAATTGTGGCAGCATGCCTGTCGCTCGCTTATTTGCTCAGTTGCTCACTCACCACTCTTCCACTTGTGAACTCCCTCATTTACACACGAACTCACCACTCTTCTACTCGTTTACTCATTCATTCGCTCATGTCATTTTAATTGTAAATTTGTACAGCTCCACTTCAAGAAAGACTTGTCAGAGGCGCTCGAGAGGCGCTCATGCACAATCTTACCCACGCACCCTCCCACTAGTGCAGTCTGTGTGTGCCTGTCTGTCTGTCTCTGCCTGTCTGTCTATCTGTCTGTGTGCCTGTCTGTCTCTCAGTGAGACTCTCTGTCTGTGTGTGTGTCTATAAGTCTCTCTGTGTGCCTGCCTGTCTCTCATTCAGGCTGTCTGTCTGTGTATAAGTCTGTCTGTCTATCTGTCTGTGTGTGTCTGTCTGTCTGTGTGTCTGTCTGTAGCTTTGCTGAATGTTATGTGTCACACAGACACTGATCCTGTGCTGTTGGCCCTCAGTTTGTCATGACATGTGGTTCTATCTGTTGACCATTTACTGTTTAATATTACTCACTATACTCAATATTACTCATTACTATTATTCGTTAATACTAATCACTCACTGTATTTGTTCTATAGCTCATATGTCAAGTTGCCATCTCACTGATTAGAGTTAATAGATGATCATAATTAAGCTGGACTTCTGTTCCTTCTGGGTGTGCCTTTCGTATCCCGGATTACTGCACCCATATTGTAATATGTATCATCCTTGATTTGGGATCAATAAATGATGGTGGTGGTGATGATGATGATGATGATGATGATGATGATGATGATGATGATGATGATGATGATGATGATGATGGAGGTTTTCTTGTAGGCATGCTTACAAGATGATGATCAATTCCATCATCATCATCATGATCATCATCATGATCATCATCATCATCATGATCATGATCATCATCATCATCATTCTTGATTTGGAATCAATAAATAATGATGATGACCACATGTCAAGAATGATGTTGATGATGATGATGAGGATGATGATGACAGAATTGATCATCATCTTGTAAGCATGCTGACGAGAAAACCTCTATCATCATCATCATCATCATCATCATCATCATCATCATCATCATCATCATTTACTGATCCCAATTCAAGAATGATACATATTTTGTTAGTTAGCTTGAAGTATTTAAGCAACGAAGTAATCTTTTTTGTGTAAGATAAATGTCCGCACTTTACCGCAACAATGCATAGAATAAAGAAAAATTAGCACAATGTCAGTGGAAGAACAAGCGGTGGGAATAGTGTAAACAGTTTTCAAAGTGCAACATAATAATAGAGATATACAGCTCTTAGGACTGAGTGGATAACAATTTGACAGGCCTGCGGTAGGTTTGATATTATGGGAACAATCGTGAGAACAACTAGCATTATCAGTTTTTTTTGTATTTATGCAATAAGCGAATGATGTACGATTTTTATACTGTAGTGTGTGTGAAAGTACGGTAATTCAAATGTATGTTCCCAGTTTTGCGTAAATTAAATGTCATTGTTGGCTGCGCCGTGTGTGGCTAATCATGTGGTAGTTGTGGCCGGGCACGAGTTCAAAGGGTGTGGGTTCAAAGCCCTCAAGGGTAGAAAGCAATTTGGAATCTTCCGTGTGTACTCTGGGTCATAAAGAAAATGGGGTTTTAGAGCCCCTCTGGCAAAGGGTGGCCAATGGCTATTATAGAATGACTGTTGCACGCGATCACCGGGGCTGTGTACTCAAGCAGAAATTTTATGCTGACCACAGAGGTGTGGAGGATGCGTTTTTGGGTATACCGTTTTCAGAAGACATGTCTCCTGTTTAATTGAGTCTTCTCTGAATTTATAAAGGTCTCTTCTGATTTTGGAAGAGGCCCTAAAAACGAGGGCAACGAGAAGCAACCTCGGTGTTGTTTTGATTACTACACTGCTTGGTACATTACAACTTAGAATTTCTGAGCTGGTCCCTGGAAATCAACATTCCGCGGGAGCTCCTGGGCCCAGTCCATGCCTGCTTGCATCCTTGCCTGGCTGGCTGCCTGGAGCGCCGCCTGATTTATCTGCGGTCATTTGCATAAATAAATGGAGGTCGATCTCCCCCACCGACCCCGGACGGGACCTTGGACGGTTGCCAAGTCGCCCTGCTGCGAGGGAGCAGCGGAGAGATTGCCATCAGCACCAATTCTTCTGTCAGCTTGTAGTCTGTTGACCTGTGTTATTTAGTTCTTTCTCCAAGATTATTATTGTTGTTATTGTTCTTCTTCTTTATTATTATTGTTATTATTACTATTATTGTTTTTTGCCCCAAGGTATTTATGATCCCTCAGGGACTTAGATATCAATCTGTTTATGTGTTATTATGTTATTTATTGTGATTGTAAATTTGTAATTATTTACTTTTTACGTGGGGTAGAAATGGTCCATGTAATAATAATGATAATAATATTATTATTACATGCATTACTATTTTCAATTATTATTATTGTTAATGTTAATATAAGAATATAGTGAAAATATTAGTATTATTACTATTATATTTTTATTATTATTATATGTATTATTATTATTAAGTATTAGTATATTAGCAGTAGTAGTGGGAGCAGTATTAGCAGCTGTGTTTTATAGTTGTCATGCTCTCATCATTGGTTGTCCATTGGAAGAGGCATTGAGTTTATTTAAGGTCCTTAAGCTGATGTGCATACCTGCCTGACCGGTTGTGCTCAATTCTACCTTACAGAGGTATTAATTCCAATGTCGTCATTACCTGACCACAGATCTCTTGGCTCTGCAACGCATGCAGGGTAATATAATATGGTTGTTTTTCTTTCCATACTGCCACATTCGGTTTGGTCGGCTCCTTGTTTTGAACGGGCTTCCATGCAATCTGTAACATGAGTAGCTTTCCATGCCTGTATTTTGCAAGTAGTTGAAGTCAGGTGAGGGGGGGGGCACCTCTGATGAGTTTTCATGAAGAGGCGCTTTATAAATGACAGAGATGGGTAACTAATTGGTTAGATTCTAATTGATTACCTAATCGATTAGGCAAGCAGCTAATTCTGATCCTAATTCTAATTCTAATTGATTAATTTTTTTTAGCTAATTCTATGCGTAAAACGATTAGCTGGTTGATTAGATTTTTTTAAATTATGTTAATAATGAGTTCGTTAAGAATGAGTTTATTAATAATGAATTTGAAGACTATTTCAATTATCTGTTCATGGTTTATGGACTGTTCTCAGTGTTCTGACAAGCAGTTGTGCTGCTTTAGGTACTGTAATAGACTACAGTAACTTACTATACAGTGATTTGCTGTGCTTTGATCAAAATTTTACAAATTCATGAAGCAAATATATGTATGAATTTTCTAATTCTAATTGATTGTTTGCTGCTAATTCTAATTCTAATCAACTTGCTACAAGATTTTGCTAATTCTAATTCTAATCGATTAGCAATATATCTAATCTTGCCCATCTCTGATAAATGAGCACTTACAAATTACAAATCGTCATCACCACCTTAATCATCGTCTGTTTTAGTCATCATCATCATTATCTGTAGTGTGACGTTGGTATTTTGTTCATCATCATCATCACCATCATCGTTCTCAGTTCCTGATGCCAGCCATATGGCGGCGATGGTTACGAATAAATGACCTCCACTTTGTTCTGTCGCTTGATAAATCCACTGCTCCCCTCTCAACGTTACTCTGGGTCTTGTTATATCTGCATTTTTATTATCGATCGAGTGCAGACCTATTTAAACACAAGTCGATTTTATTTGCTTTGAAAACCATCGAATTTTTTCTAAATCATTAGTTTGGTCCGACCGAATCGTAGTTTCAGTTTCAGTGAAACCGAAAACACTGTCTTCGTTGGATTAAATTTGAACCGAGGCCTTTTTGCTGTCGATGTTGTTGATCATTATATTAGGATGTTGTTATAAACTGGAGCCTTAGTATAACATTGCCTTTGCTCTATAACATTACCTAAGTATAATTTCCGTCACTCTATAACATTACCTAAGTATCATTTCCTTTGCTCTATAACATTACCTAAGTATCATTTCCTTTGCTCTATAACATTACCTAAGTATCATTTCCTTTTCTCTATAACATTACCTAAGTATCATTTCCTTCGCTCTATACATTACCTATGTATCATTTCCTTTGCTCTATACATTACCTAAGTATCATTTCCTTTGCTCTATAACACTACCTAAGTATCATTTCCTTTGCTCTATACATTACCTAAGTATCATTTCCTTTGCTCTATACATTACCTAAGTATCATTTCCTTTGCTCTATAACACTACCTAAGTATCATTTCCTTTGCTCTATACATTACCTAAGTATCATTTCCTTTGCTCTATACATTACCTAAGTATCATTTCCTTTGCTCTATAACACTACCTAAGTATCATTTCCTTTGCTCTATACATTACCTAAGTATCATTTCCTTTGCTCTATAACATTACCTAAGTATCATTTCCTTTGCTCTATAACATTACCTAAGTATCATTTCCTTTTCTCTATAACATTACCTAAGTATCATTTCCTTCGCTCTATACATTACCTATGTATCATTTCCTTTGCTCTATACATTACCTAAGTATCATTTCCTTTGCTCTATAACACTACCTAAGTATCATTTCCTTTGCTCTATACATTACCTAAGTATCATTTCCTTTGCTCTATAACATTACCTAAGTATCATTTCCTTTGCTCTATAACATTACCTAAGTATCATTTCCTTTTCTCTATAACATTACCTAAGTATCATTTCCTTCGCTCTATACATTACCTAAGTATCATTTCCTTTGCTCTATAACATTACCTAAGTATCATTTCCTTTTCTCTATAACATTACCTAAGTATCATTTCCTTCGCTCTATACATTACCTATGTATCATTTCCTTTGCTCTATAACATTACCTAAGTATCATTTCCTTTTCTCTATAACATTACCTAAGTATCATTTCCTTCGCTCTATACATTACCTAAGTATCATTTCCTTTGCTCTATAACACTACCTAAGTATCATTTCCTTTGCTCTATACATTACCTATGTATCATTTCCTTTGCTCTATACATTACCTAAGTATCATTTCCTTTGCTCT
Organism: Allolobophora icterica; assembly: GCA_963556255.1. NCBI lineage: Eukaryota > Metazoa > Annelida > Clitellata > Crassiclitellata > Lumbricidae > Allolobophora > Allolobophora icterica. Next base: position 3,293,266 of record OY744613.1, read on the forward strand.
ATAACACTACCTAAGTATCATTTCCTTTGCTCTATACATTACCTAAGTATCATTTCCTTTGCTCTATACATTACCTAAGTATCATTTCCTTCACTCTATAACACTACCGTTAACTACATAGGTATGTAACATCCAACCGATCCTCCGCCTTCCAAGCGCTGTCCTCAACAAAAAAATTTGGAGGTTACGATTACGAATACTAATCTTGCACAAATACTAATCTTAGACGGGCGTGGTGGCTCAGTGGTAAGTTCGGCGCCTTGTGACCGGAGGGTTGCAGGTTCGAATCCCACTCTAGCCGCTGCGTAGGGACCTTGGGCAAGTCCTTCACTCGCAATTGCTCGTGGCGCTTTGGCGTGAAAATTCCGGCACAGTATCAAATGCTGTAGTCGGGAGTGCCTCTGAGTAGTACTTGACGTCGAGAGGCGCTATAGAAATATCCGGAATAAAGGAATAATAAAGGTGTACACTCACAAGAGTGGTGAATAGGAAAGAGGAAAGGTGTCAAAACAGAAATTATACCACATAAATTAATTTAAAGAGCTTGTGCCTGTCTGTCTGTGTGTGCCACTGCCTGTATGTCCGTGTGCCACTGCCTGTATGTCCGTGTACTTGTCAGTTTGTGTGCCTGTCTGTCTGTGTGCCTGTCTGTCTGCCTGTGTACTTGTCAGTTTGTGTGCCTGTCTGTCTGTGTGCCTGTCTGTCTGTCTGTGTGCCACTGCCTGTATGTCCGTGTGCCTGTCTGTCTGCCTGTGTACTTGTCAGTCTGTGTGCCTGTCTGTTTGCCCGTCTGTCTGTGTGCCACTGCCTGTATGTCCGTGTGCCTGTCTGTCTGTGTGCCGTCACAAGGTGCCGTCACAATCATCACTGTAAGAAGAGCCTACCGTATGTATGTGGCTACCTGTGCAGTGCCTTGTAACAATGTCAGAAGAGTCCTTAAGACCGCAATCTAACAGCTCTTAACAGGCGCGTCGTCTTAACACTAATTGTAATTACGACAATTTATATAACTACGTCTCGGATGCTTTGCAGTATCGACTCTCCACTCAAATGCTGTTACTTAACAAGTACATTTGAAACTGTTTCTTACAAGGTGACTTGTAAACGTTCCTTCAGCTATTATGTATTAGGATTTCGTGACGCACTTGACAAACGGTGTTGATTGACAGCTGCATTTGTCCTTCCTCGGTGACAGTTGATGTGTCATTTATTGGATCAGGTTTTAATCATTTTCCGAGAAGTGGGTCCACATTCGTTCTGTCTTTTTCCGGGATTTTTATGTCGGTTATTTCTTTCTTACAGGTTTTTGAGAGATGTTGCTTTTTCGTTGAGATTCATTTTACCTGTTTTTTTCGGAGTGTGAAACCAGTTACTGGGCTCGATGGTGTTGATCCAGAGCTGTACTGTAGTCGAAATATGGGCTTTTAAAAAATCTTTGCTGAAAATCTAGGCTTCCTTTGAGAAAAGATGTAGGTATATCTGGATTAATGGGGCATACCTGGAGTGATGGCTTACCTGGATAGGTGTGAGTAGGATGTCGAGTGTTAATACCTGAAGCTGATGCGATCTAATGACTTTTGTGGAGTCATAATGTATACCTTTATACACCACAGAGATGATAGGTAAGGAGAGAATACCGGTGAAACTTAACTGAGAAAAAAATTGGAGCATACATGTCTTAATAAACGTGCGGCTGCGATCATCAAAGTCCGCCGATGTATTTGTGCCAGCAACTAAGAGTAAGACGAGCTATCGGGCCTTTCGGGTCCTGCACCTATTCAGGTTAAAACTCTTCACGAAAGAACAGTTATGTGGTTACTATGTTACTGTTGGCTCTTGCGCTGACAGTCGACAGTGTAAAACGTCCTAGAACTATATAGCTTTCTACTGACGATACTTACAATTACAGTACTGATATTATTGTTATTATTAAAAGCAGTTTTATATAGCGCCCCTTCGAGATGCCTACTCAGGAGCACTCCCAGCCCAACCACTGTCGAACAACGCAGTTTTGAGGACAGTAAGAAACAGGGTGAAATGACAGTCGGTATTTGGCGGAGTGTGGTAGGGAGCCCATTCCAGATCATGGGGCCGGCCACATAGATGTTCCCCGCGCGCTGCCGTGTGGCTGTCCGCGCGCCGGATACAATGAACACAGCTTGCGCAGGTGAGCGGAGAGAGCAACGGTGCTGCTAACATGAGGTGGGGCAGCAGAGCTCCCGCAGGTATGGAGGGCCAAGCACTCAAAGCACCGTATGTGTATGCTGTAACCGTTGAGGGTCTAATAGCCGCCTGCAGATGTAAATGTAAACGTTTCTCTATAGTTACCGTATGGCCTCAAACGAGTGCCACGCCTTTAAGGGTCTCCGTGTACGGGACCGTGCCAGAGCGACCGTATGGCCTCGACCCTGCTCATTATTCAATGAATTGATCGGGTGAGATCCTTCACCACCGCTGCTTATTTTAACGAGTGCCTAGCGATTGAAGATCCTCGTGTACGGACCGCGTGCTAGCCGGAGATTCAGATCTAAGAAATAAGTGCTTGTTTTGCAGTGTGCCTGCCTTCGTATCTGTTTGTCTGTCGCAATGTTCCGGTGGTTGTATCTTCGCGTGCTAGTCTACTCGTCGGATGGTTGTTGTTGACCTGCGAAAGGCCAAACAGGGAGACTGTTTCGAGCAGACATTTAAGAGAAAAACACCGTCGGACAAAAACGTCAAGTCCAAGTTCCATGTCAGGTTAGCGTCGACAATAGACGATAACAGCGTCTAATGTGACCGCGAGAGAAAACCAGAACAGTACTGAACGCGTGTTGCCAATCTTGGGTTTTGTCGAAATCGACCTGAGCATGCAGCCCGAGAACACGTAGTCGGTATCGCTCGCTTTTTCATATTATATGAAATTTTTATGTGAGATGGAAAGAAGACTTTGGTTTGGTGAAGGCTGCGATGGTTCGGTGATGGGATTGAATGTCAGGTGAATAGGAATCCCGACACGATGTGATGCGTGCAGGAGGAGAACGAACGAGGAGAAAGGGAAGTCGAAAACTGCGCCGAATGGAAGGTTTGAAAGGAAGACGTTATAGGACTGGGATTTAATGTGAGGAAGATTGCAAAGAGGGAGGATGTGAAGGAGATATTGCAGAGAGGGAGAATGTGAAGAAGAATGCGGAGGGAGAATGGGAAGAAGAATGCATGGAGGGAGAATGTGATGAAGACTGCAAAGAAGAAGATGAATGCAAAGAGGGAGAATGTGAAGAAGAATGCATGGAGGGAGAATGTGAAGAAGAATGCAAAGAAGAAGAAGAATGTGAAGAGGGAAAATGTGAAGAAGAATGCATGGAGGGAGAATGTGAAGAAGAATGCAAAGAGGGAGAATGTGAGGAAGAATGCAAAGAATGTAGAGAGGGAGAATGTGAAGAAGAATGCAAAGAAACATGAGGAAAAATGGAAGGATGTAGCATTCAAAGGTGAAGGAGGTGAATGTAAACTAAAGAAGAGAAGGAATGCAAAGGAGAATGCGTACGGTCAGCGGACTCATTCTAGCTGAGTTGGCTAGGGGGCGCAGGCAGACCCGAAGCCTTGAACCGTATTTATGCTCTGGTCAGGATCTGAATCCGCGACCTCCCGGTTGACATTCAAGCACGCTAACCACTGCACTATCAGAGGCAGAAGCCCCTATAATGAGGAAATCAATAGAACCCGGTTCTTCAAGTGACCGCCTCGCTTTCCCCCCATGAATCTTGTATACACCTTTGCAAAGCATTCCGCATCCATCGTGCCATGACAATGGCGGCTGCACACCTCCCTCCTGCCTTCCTTCCTTCCTTCTCTTCCCTCCTTTTCCACCCACCAGATGGTGCCGTAATTGAATGGCAAACGCAAGTCCATGTCTTCCTCTGTCCGTCTGGTGTATGCGTGTTTGTTTGTGTCGACGATTGTTTACGTTTTTGTGTATTTTTTATGCAGACGGGGTGGTGCCCGGATGTGCGTGCGTGCCTGTGAGTGCATGCACGTGTGTGTGTGCATTTCTTATGTATGTTATCTGTACGTGTCGGTATGCATGCACGCTCTGTTAGTAAAACAATGTATGGATTGTGTGTACATGGATTTATGCATGTATCAATATTTCATTACGGTGAGCTTTAAGGCGGATGCGAATAGATGCGAATTGAGATAGATTCGAACGGTTTTCTCAGCTGTATGTGGAAGAGTGGTGTGAATTTTTAATGGGGGACTCGCCCTGTAACGCGGAGAATATGGGCTCAAGCCTCCTCCTCTGAGGTGGTCACTGTGTAAGGACCTTGAGCAAGTCCTGTTTAACTTACAATTAATTGCCTAGCGCCATCGATGTTTGGTCGTGTCTGCAGTTCTGAACTTTGGATGGAAGGCAATATCAAATACAGTTGTAATATAGTATTTTATAATAGTCTAGAGGGAGAGGACTGGCCACCTGCCCTCATATGCCGAGGCTAAGAAAATGAAGTCGATAACACTTCATACCCATGGCTGCCTCAGGGCTAGCTTAAGGGACTTCTGTTCTTCTTCTAGTGCGGTTAGCAAGGCTGGACTGTCAGCCGCTGCTTTCCAGGTATTGGTTTCTCGTGTAAGACGGTGAAGTCGCTAATGCGTTTGGATACGCATGACAGACCTTGTGATCACCTGAAAAGACAAGCCAATCTTAATCTTTTCTTCAGGTGAAGCAGAGAGAGCGCGCGTCCTAGAACAGGTGTCTGTATATCTCTGAGCACGTTCTAAGCCCTTCACATGTTTTGTGTGGCCTTTGAACGAGTCGAGCACGTGACTTTCCGGCCAGATTTCAGTCTTATTGTCGAGATCTGCTTTGTTATCTGAGCCGCTCTTTTTGTTCCGAAGGGGGGGGGGATTATTCCCCGCCCTTCGTCACCGAAACCTTTCGTCATCCGATTTCAAATAATCGCATTGTCGTTGGTTACTTCGGAACCGTGGCAACAGTGATTCGCGGAAAGAAGCCTTTCCGAAGCTTTTATGTTGATTCTCTTGCCTCAGCGTCGCTGTAGGCTGTCTGTTTGAGCGGGTGTCACAGTATAAAGTATACCCAAAAAAGAGTCTTCCCAAAGCAGAGTCTTCCCAAAAACAGTGTTTCCCCAAAATAGTATCATCAAAACAGTCTCCCCTAACAGTCTCTCCTAAACAGTGTCCCCTAAACAGAGTCACCCCTAAACAGTCTCCCCTAAACAGAGTCTCCCCTAAACACAGTCTTCCCTAAACAGAGTCTTCCCTAAACAAAGTCCCCAAAACAGAGTCTCCCAAAACAGTCTCCCAAAACAGAGTGCCCCAAAACAGTCTCCCCAAAACTGTTCCCTAAGCAGTCTCCCCAAAGCAGTCTCCCCTAAACAGTCTCCCCTACACACAGTGACCCAAAACAGAGTACCCAAAACAAAGTCTCCCCACACCGAAATAAACTATACCCCATTTCAAATTCCCTCACGAACTTCATGTTGACCACTGCTGTAACATAAATTTTATTTTAGCACTATAACATTATGGTTTAAAATACGAAATGGTTTTACAGTACAGTTAGAAAATCCACCTGCTTGAAGTTATCATAACTTTGAAACAAACGTGACCATACTAGTATCTCTCAAAGAATAAGGTCTCCCTGCGAGAGATTATTTCAACGGAGGAGGAAGAGGAAGTATTTTCTCTTTCAGAGACTTTGTTTTAGAATAGTCTTTAGGGGGAGGAGCGAATAAGTAATCTTTATTATCTCGAGATGAAAACGCCCACACTTTACAACAGCAGTGCACACAATAGAAAAAAGTGGCACAAAGTGGATGCAATATTTTTAACAGTTGTAAAAGTCAAAATAATCGTGCAGATCTGTATAACTATAGCTCGACACTAAGACGATTGGAAATAAAACTAACTTATTCGTGGTCGTGGAGAGAATCTCTTCCAAAGTAGATTCTCTTCGCCGAGGGGGAGACTCTTTTTCGAGAGAGCGGCGATGCGCCCACGCTTGTCTGTCGCGCGGTAGGGTCTTGTTTGTTGGGTGGGTGGCTCTTTTCGGAAGTGACACAATGCTACTCAGACTCAACATCATCTGCCTGATGTTTGACGAGGCCGTCGGCGTGTGTTTGCAAACTCTTTGTGAGAAACCCTGGGCAGCTGGACGTAGAGGGAGGGGGTCGGTGGGTGGAAGGGTAGGCCGCTGGTGGGACGTCTCCTCCGGGAATAAAAATCCCCTTGCTTGCTTGCCGTAGTTATGGTTTTTGTGCTGGCCGAGAGTGGTGGCGTATTGAAACCTTTAAAAGATCAACAAAGCTGAGACAGAGTCATTGTAGTCTCTTGGCTGTGTCATTGACTGATGCGGAGACACGAGAAGTTGCTGTCGGTCGGCTAGTAGGTCGGCCAGTCAGGCATTCAGTCAGTCAGTCAGTCAGTCAGTCAGTCAGTCAGTCAGTAAGAGATTCAGTTGGTCAGTCAGTTTTTGGTCAGTTTTTGGTCAGTTGGTCATCGTACCTGTTGGAAGATCGCTTGGGGTCAGTAGCCTTAAAACATGTTAACGGTCATTCCGGCTTTTGAACCAGTCCATTAATTAATTATTCAATTAATTAGTTTGGTCAATCAATCAATCGCGTTGCCCATGCAACCACTTCATCAGGACGTGTCAATCAATCAATTAATCAATCAATCAGTCAGTTACTTATGTCAATCAATAATCGATCCATCAATCAGTCAATCAACAATTGATTCATCAATCAATCAACAATCAATCCATCAATCAGTCAATCAACAATCAATCCATCAATCAGTCAATCAACAATCGATCCATCAATCAGTCAATCAACAATCAATCCATCAATCAGTCAATCTTGCTAATTAAACTGTGGCCCGGCACCGGTCCGCGAATAATTGGTTCCCGGGTCGGGGAATGGTTAAACCGGAATCTCAATTTTGATCACAGTCGAATAAAATATTAAATTGTATACAGTGTGAACAAAAAAAACATAGGGGAGAACTCGATACAGTGTTCATACACAATAAACAGTTTTAAACACGCAACGGCAACAAAAGTATAGTTGCTATACAGTGACAGCATGACGTCTAAAGTTTAATATAACATGTCATATATGTAAGCTGAAGCGCCTGTCCGCGGTAAGAAGGGGCGTAACTTTGGTCTATAGAGAGTGAGGAGGGGGGGGGGCTAACAAATTTACGTAGTTCCCCTTCGCGACTAAAATAGTTATAACGGGTCCTTTACCTGCATAGGTCCCTCGCTTTGGAACCGACTTCCTCCTTCTGTCCGCAACACCATTCTCTCTGGTAGCGTTGCTTGTTTTCCTCACCTTAAGTCGTGCTTTTTCTCTCGGGGTCTTGTGCCTCTGAATGGTTTATACCGCGAGAGGTGCTTTATAAATGCCCATATACGATACGATACGATACAACAGGGTCGTTTATACGCTGTGCCTAATGATAATAATAATAATAACTATTATCGACAATAATAATATAGTAACAATGACGATGATGATGGTGATGATCACAATGGTGATGATGCTGGTTTTTTAGCGTTCACTATTGAGGGGTTCCTCCGAGAAACTAATAATGGGCAAACCAATGGGTATGAAAAGAGGGGGTGCGGTACCCTCCAGTCCAAGAAGTAGGGGTGCGAGTACCCCTCGTGCCCCCGCAAATTACACCTATGGCGGTAAGGCTGGTAAAAGAATAATACCGTCCGTTGTAGTCAGCCGCGTGTTCATGTGGTGCGCGGCTACGGCTTCCAGACTGCGCTGGATAGAGAGTATAAATGAAGACATAATATATCACTTGGACTAGCAACAGGGGGGCAGTGGACTTGACAAATGACCGAGGACAATGGAGATCTTTTATTCGTACCCATCGTCGTCAACTGGCTGGCGTCGGGAACGGCTGATGATATGGTCGAACAGTAATTGAGGCCAGTGAACCACCATCCTTTCGGCGAGTGGTTGTTTTTTTTCCTCTACGCCGTGCAGTTTGCTCGGTGGGTGAGTCAGCGCGTCGGAATCCTTTTTTGCTGCCAATACTGTTATCGACATGAAAACTCCATTCATCATCTTCCTGTGAAGATGTAGGTCAGAAATGGGTCGACGTTGAGGGTGTGTTTCTTGCGAGGGCGTGCATTAGTCCGCCCGAGGACCTCGGTCCGTGTCCGCCTAGATTAGTCATTGAATTAAATCATCACTCTTGTCCACCTACAAAGTGGGTCCTACGCCCCAATGACATGCTGAACTCGGACCCGATTATGAGTAAAAACATATCCTGTCATAACACGAATTCTGGTATCATCATCATCATCGTCGTCGTCGTCATCATCATCATCATCATCATCAGTTCCTGGCGCCAGCCATTTGGCGGCGATGGGTACGAATAAATGATCTCCAATGTCCTCGGTCATTTGTCAAGTCTATTCCCCCCCCCCCTAGTGTTAGTCCATGTTAGTGATGTTATTTCCTCAGTTATATTATCTGTTCAAACCGCTGCTGTAGTCATCGAATCCAGAGTTAGTTCGACATTATGAAAAACCCTCTTTATAACTCTGCCCCACCGACACGCTGAACCCTGACCCTGACCCTGTTCTGAGTAGATTTATAACGCCCTCTTTATAACACAACATCTTCATAGGGTGGTTCTGAATCTGGCTCCTAAACACAGTTTTCTCGAGGTTCCAGTGTACGACTTAGTACTTACTTACCAGTGTAGACTCCCAATTTGCCTTTGGAAGGAGTGGGAAAGGCCTTTACAAATGAGTAGTGTGCATACATGCTTTTATTTTTTTTACAATGTAAAATGACCTGACCTAGTTTCCGAGTTTTACCTTTAACTTTGTTGACCTTTAGTCATGGTGAGCAGCTGTTTTGAGTGGTTGTGTTCTTTGGCTGATGACAGGTTGGTGTGTGAAGAAGAGAGTCGGGAATTGCCGCAGCTGAGGCCGGAACTAGACCACATACTCAGGGATTACGACACCAAAAGGTCAGTCAGGGCAGACGGCGCTATAGAAGCGGTCTTCTAAGATTAGATCTGACTTGTAGGATTAGAGATCTGACTTGTAGGATTAGATCCGACTTGTTTCTGGTTTCCTTCCTTTAAGGGTTTCATTGCTGCTTTTGTTGAGGTAATGTTTTTGTAGCCATTGTCCATGTGCAACTATTGTTCATGTTTAATTGTTGTCTGCCTGTTGTTCAGTTCAGTTCTTATGAACTGTTTTGCTACTGTTTTTTTTACCTGTACTGTTGTCTTCGACTGTTGTCACCTGTACTGCTGTCACCTGTTCTGTTGTCAGTGACTTGTTACCTGCACTGTTGCCACCTGTACTGTTGCTTATGACTGTTTTCACCTGTACTGTTGTATGCAACTGTTGTCACCTGTACTGCTGCCACCTGTACAGTTGCCACCCGTACTATTGCCTTATACTGTTGTTACCCCAGTTGTAACCCTAACTCTGTATCCTGTTGCCTGTGACTGTTGTCACCTGTACTTTTGTTTGCAAGTGTTGTCACCTGTACTGTTGTCTCCTACTGTAGTCAGTTGGACTGTTGTTAATTGGACTGTTTCCGCTGCAACGGTTGTCACTGCAACGGTTGTCATTGCACTGGTTTTCATCGCAACGGTTGTCATTGCAACGGTTGTCATTGCAACGGTTGTCTTGCTGTTTTTACCAGTGTCTCTGACCGTTGTCTGTTTGGACACCAACTTGAACTGTTGTCACCGAACCTTGGCGCATTGTATGAATACATTCATAAGCTTAAAACACAGCGTCTACTTGTGTCTGTGTACGTCTCACTCTGTCCGTCTGTCTGACCTCGTCTGTCTGTCTGCGTCTGTCTGCCTGTGTGTGTCTGTCTGACCTTGTCTGGCTTGCTTCCGTGTTGTTGTTTGGTTGCTAGGCAACCCTGACATCAGTTAATCTGCGGGATCTCTCTGTTTGTCCCTCCCTTGGGTTTGGCTGTTTGCCAGCGCTGCTGGAAGTAAGCCATCCGCTTGACTGAATTACACTGAGGCTTTGTTGTAACGTGTGTAATTATAGCGTGAATTATGCTATAACATGGAGTGGTCCAAGTGCCTCAAATTTAATTCACCTTCAGAATATGACCTCATCCCAGAATTAATTTATTCAGAAAAAGACCTCATCACTAATCCACCTTCAAAATGTGACCTCATCCCAGAATTAATATATTCAGAATGTGACCTCATCAGTCATCGCTAATCCACCTTTAGAATGTGACCTCATCCCAGAATTCATTTATTCAGAATGTGACCTCATCACTAATACACCTTCAAAATGTGACCTCATCCCAGAATTAATATATTCAGAATGTGACCTCATCAGTCATCGCTAATCCACCTTTAGAATGTGACCTCATCCCAGAATTCATTTATTCAGAATGTGACCTCATCACTAATACACCATCAAAATGTGACCTCATCCCAGAATTAATATATTCAGAATGTGGCCTCATCAGTCATCACTAATCCACCTTTAGAATGTGACCTCATCCCAGAATTCATTTATTCATGATGTGACGTCATCCCTAATCCACGATCAGAATGTGACCTCATCCCAGATTAATTTATTCAGAATGTGAGCTCATCCCTAATTCACCTTCAGAATGTGAACTGGCCCCAGGTTTAATTTATTCACTTTCAGATGTGACCTCATCCCAGCTTTAATTAATTCACCTTTCAAATGTGATCTCCATATTTAATTAATTCACCTTTAGAATGTGACCTCTTCTGTATAAATAATTAATTTGCCTTTAGAATGTGACCTCATCACAGAGTTAATTGGTTCAGAATGTGACCTCAGTCTAGATTTAATTAATTCGCCTTTACAACGTGACCTCTTCTGTATTTAACGTATTTGCTTTTAGAATGTGACCTCATCCCAGATTTAATTAATTAACCTTTAGAATATGACTTCTTCTGTATTTAATTAATTCCCCTTTAGAATGTGACCTCATCTCAGACAGAGTTAATTAATTCAGAACGTGACCTCGGCCCAGATCTAATTAATTAACCTTCAGGATGTGTCCACCTTTTTAATTCATTCATTCACCTCATCAGAAAATTAATTCACCTGGTTATAAGACGTTAATTGGCGCGGTTCCATTGAACAGCTAGACGTACAGGTGCTCCATTGTACCTGCACGTGTTGCCTGATTCTTTGTGTTTGCAGAAGTAGGCCATTGATTTTCTAGTACATCGCTTTTTTAATATCAGACGGCAATAAAGAACAATTATTGTTGTCTGTTTTCCAGCTACCAGAGCATGAAGCTTGTCTGTGATAGATACAATCAAGTCGTAGAAGAAATTTTACAAAAGGTGGGAGCGGCCGTTCTTCGCGACCGACGCGAATTTTTTTAATCTGAAGACAAGAGTTGTTTTCTCAAAGAGATGATGCCAGATAACTGTGTGATTGCCATTTACGATTAAAAAGCAATTTGGGAACGTTTTTTCTTGGACAGCAATTTGTAATGTCTGCGTGATAAAGTGCTGTACGTTGCTGTCGTGCCTCCTCAGTTTGGGGGGGGGCTCACTGGAATAGCTTCCCACTTGACCTGCGTGTCCTTTTGTTATTACTATTATTAGTGTTGTTATTATTATTATTATTAAAGATACTATGTATTATAATCTACTAGGAGAAGAAGAGGCATGCCATGAGAGGCAGCTATTATTATAATTATTAGTTTTATTCCACGAGCTAAGTATAATCCCTCAGGAGGCAAAAAAATGTCCAGAGACAGTAATGGCAGGGCATCATCATCATCATCATCACCATCATCATCATCATCATCATCATCATCATCATCATCATCATCATCATCATCATCATCATCATCATCATCATCATCATCATCATCATTGTTATTATTGTTATTATTGTTATTATTGTTATTATTGTTATTATTGTTATTGTTATTGTTATAATTATTGGTGTTTCTTCATTTATTATGCACCACTATCTATGACTAAGCATCAATCTGAGCAATCATGAGCAAGGACTTTTTCAGGTCCGGACATGGTAACTGTTTGGTGAATACACTCAAACTGTACTCTACATCAGTAATTGTAATTAGTAACTTCTATTGCGCCGGTGTCTAATGCACAAGGCGTCAACTGATGGCACACCAAAACCTAGCCGTAATCAGGTCAATATCCAGGAGATGTGGGTCAATACCGTGGGACACGTTCACCGATTGGTTAGAGCACTGGCCTTGTAACGCGTAGAGTACGGGTTCGATCCTCCTCCTCTGAGACGGATACTATGCAGGGACCCTGAGCAAGTCCTTCACTCACAGTTGCTCAGCGCCATTGATATTCTGTTTACTCGTGTATGCACTAATGAAGTTTGGAAGGAGGGCAATATCAAATAGAGTTGTATTGTATTGTATTGTATTGTATAATATCCAGATAGACCGAGCATATCTTTCACTGAGGCTGGGTTTGGAGAGTAGAATGAGTGAATAAGTGAAATATCTGAATTGATGTGAATAAGTGAAATATCTGAATTGATGTGAATAAGTGAAATGTCTGAATTGATGTTTTTGGTTTTCTGTTTTTCGAACAGGACACTAGATGGACGCAACGTATTCGCTGTCGTCCCACAGTTAGGTTATTGAGACATATCATCCAACAGTGCTACAACCGAGCGGTTGTCGATCCGGAGAAACTCAACCAATATGAACCATTCTCTGCCGGGGTGAGTTCATACCAGAACCTCTTCTGAATTCATACGACAACCTTTTCTCTTTTAATATGACAACCTCTTCCAGTTCTCGTAAACTCGATGTTGAAATTGTATGTGAACGTAATTTCAATTTGCAGCACTTTTGTAAGTGTCTACAGGTATGCATACATACAAACATACATACATGCATACATACATACATACAAGCATGCATACACACATGCACACATACATACATGCATACATGCATGCATACATAGGTACATGCACGAGCCAATCAATGAATCTATCAGTCCACCAGTAGATGAATTTATTTATATTATTCATGAATACTAATTAATTTTCATGAATACTAATTAATATTCATGAATACACGAATATTACTTAAAATAAGTACTTTCCTTGACGCCATTGCATTGCTAGCGTCATCTGGTGCGGCAACTTCAACCGACCTTTCCCTACATCCACTACCCGCGGCTTCGTCCATTCCCAGTTGGGTTTTGCGGTTGGTGCTCAGAAAATCGTCACTTGCCCCACAGTTCGCAGCCTATAAAGGTCGTGACGGGACCCGGGTCACCTGTTTCGATATGCAGCCCCTCCCTCCGAAAGCTGGGCCCTGTACCCTCTAACAAGCAACAGCCCGAATTCCTCTCGTCTTTGTTCATCACCGCCCTCCCTCCAAATAAAACTCGGGGCATGTCTTCGATTCGCCCATCGCCGTCAACACAATCAGGCCACCGAGTGCACTGGGCTAAGGGGTGGGGGTGCCTGCATTTCCGTCTCCCGACCGACCGGGCCAGGTCGTATGCCCTCTCTCCCTGCCCCTCTACCGGAGGGTGATTTATGACGTGCCGTCCCCTCGCCCAACTCAAGACACTTGTTACCCCCGCCCTCTAGCAAGTATGCCCCTCTCGTCGTCCTAAATTAGCGAAATTTTGGTAGTACGCTGTAGTACCCCGACCGCTGTTGCGTGGAACGGGCATTCTACAAGTATTGATCCGTCCTTCTGGGTGGGTCGCCGCTCCACGGCCTTCTGCTGGTTCCTGGCCGAGGGAAGCGTGCAGGTGTGGTGCTACGTTGTGTTCGTGGTTGAGATGTGTCCCACTCTGCCCACTTCCGATGCCAAGACAGATTTTGTCCGAGTAAAAGGATGTCTATAAAGACGGAAATTGTGCCGATATACTTTAAAACCTCCATAATATTTGGGCGCTACTGGAATTCCATACATACTTGCATTGTGTATATATCTTTTAGTATACAATAAATGCAATATATGGAATAAATATTTTGCGTACTTAATGGCTTTCCCGGACCATTATATTATTATTGTTATAGCTAATTAATTAATTGTTACTATTATTATTACAAACATTTTTAACGCACTCAAGGTCAAAGAAATGCGAATCTGCATTATTACTGATACTTCAGCTTGACAGTTGCTATCTGACGTCATCGGTCACGTGAACCGATGACATATTTTCACCCGTTACACTACGTGACACCACACCGTCCTTATACTGGTCCCTTGCAGAGAGAAGCCGTCTCCGCGCCGCCGCGTTACCCTCGCCCGTGGGGGGATTAGAGGCTCGACCGATCGCGGAGACTGCGGTTAATGTGCGCTGCTGGTAGCGGTGGATGAATGATGTATTGGCATTGTTCCCGTTATGTGTGTTTCAATGTCCGATGCAGCCTTGTAGCAGAACCCAGGGTTGATGTTGTTGACGAGGACGCGCTCGGTTTTTGTTCCGTCACGATTTGTATGCCGCCCGGGGATATTTTTAGCGGTTCGGCCTTCGGTTAAATGTGCGGCCAGATTTGCAGAATCCGCGCGCGCATGATAAACGGTTTTTAAAGTAAAGAAATGAAGGGGAAATTTATGTACGGTCGTGTTCAGATTGGTGGAGATTGATTGAGAGGTTTTGAGCGTGAAAATGCATTAGCATGCCCTGCCAAATAACATGCATATTATGATGATGATGATGATTATAATTTTTTTAACCCAAGGTTCGTGTAATCCCTCGGGATATCAGAAATAACTCTGGGATGTTTAATGATAAAAAATGATGATGATGATGATGGTGATGGTGATGGTGATGGTGATGGTGATGGTGATGGTGATGGTGATGATGATGATGATGATGATGATGATGATAATATTTAATATTTTTTATTAGAAATTAATATTTCAGTCCAATGAACAAGCTGATCCGATTAAAGATGCAGATGGTGTTCCTGTGTTGGACATCGTCAAGTATTATTATTATTATTATGCATTCATTAAGTGCCACTATCTAATGACCAAGCATAAATCAATGGTGCGGAGCAATTTGCGAGAGAAGAACTTGCTTAAGGTCCCTACGCAGTAATCGTCTCCGGGAGGAAGGTCGAACCCATACTCTATGCATTACAAGGCCAATTCTCTAACCACTTAGCTACTGTACCCCATGTATGTATGTATTGTGCTGCGGGTGACCCTAGGCAGTTGCCATTTGGGGCAGTGGGGCACGTCTCCCAAATATTACACACTGTGGAACATCTATGTTAATGATTTTGCCTCTGCCATATTTCAGTTCACGTCATACTTCAATCAGTATACTTCAATCAATCAACCAGTCGATTAATAATTCACTCAATTAATCATCTGGGCAATCAATTGCTGAGTCAATCACCAAACGAATCAATCAATCAATCAATCAATCAATCAACCAGGCAGTTACTGCTGGAGCCTCCTGCTCACTGACCTATTTTTCAATCCTGGTTTTCCCCTTATGTATCATTTCTTTGGTGTTTAAATGTTTTAAGGTCTATGGAGAGACGAGCTTCGAACTCATCGATCAGATGATCAACACGATCAATTTCTCGGAAAACGATCAGTTCATCGATCTCGGAAGTGGTTCGTTATCAACCAGTTTACCTTTTCAATTAATGATTCGAATTTTCCAAACCAAACGGAAAACCGATTCATGTATTTGCCAGATTTTCTTTTTGTAGTCTAGGAGTAGAAATTCAGTCGCATGTGCCAACCCAGACAGAGGGAGATATGTTTGAAGTGTTGAGATTTCATTTTGTTAACCTCGGCACACGAGGGAGAACCCTTTTACTAAACATGAGAAATTAATCTGTCAGTCAATCAATGAATCAGTCAATCAGTCAGTCAGTCAGTCAATCAATGAGTCAGTCAGTCAAGCAGTCAATCAATACATCAATCAGTCAGTCAATTACTCGGTCAATCCATCAGTCAATCAGTACGTCAACCAATATGTCAATCAATCAATTAATCAGTCAATCGATCAGGCATTCAGGCAATCAATCAGTCAATCAAACAGTCAATCAAGCAGTCGATCAAGCAGTCGAAAAATCAATAAGTCAATCAATCAATCGATCAATCAACCAATCAATCAATAAGTCAATCAATCAGTCAATCAATAAGTCAGACAATCAATCAGTCAATCAATCAATAAGTCAGACAATCAATCAGTCAATCAATCAATAAGTCAGCCAAACAGGCCTTTGAGAACTGGCAGTGAAAACTCTTAACAACTGATTGCATGGAGGATTTACCAGAAGTCCTCTTGCACTAAGCTCTACCATCTTCATCCTTCTCACTTACCTATTTTAGTTCAGCTCATACCTGAAAGGTGTTTGATTGGCCTGTTTCACAGGTGTTGGCCAGGTAGTCTTACAGGTGGCTGCAGCAACCAACTGCAAGTATTGCTATGGAATTGAAAAGGCCAATTGGCCCGCACAGTATGCTGAGGTAAGAATTCTTCTTTCCCGATTCTTAGCCAAGTGCTGAAAGTCACACTTCCTATTTTAACAGTGCTATATTTATTCTATACTCTCACGTAATGTGATGTAATGTCATACCTAAATCAAGAACTGTTCTTGTCATACGTAAATCAAGAACTGTTCTTGTTATACGTAAATCAAGAACTGTTCTTGGCATACGTAAATCAAAAATATTAATAATAATAATAATTTTAATAATAATTATAATGATGATGATGATAAATGATAACAAAAATAAATAATAATAATAAAATTAATAAATATTAATAATAATTAATAGTAATAAATAATAACAATAATGGGTTGTGAATAATTGTGCTTTAAATAAATGAATAAATAATTCAAGAGTTTAAAAGGATCAGTTGTATTTAATTTTGTCGACAGCAAATGGCTTATGAATTCCGTCACTGGATGGAGTTCTACGGAAAGACACACAGTAACTTTGAACTCGTCAAGGGTGATTTCCTCGCGGAAAGCCACCGAGACACGATCAACGCTTCCACGTAAGCTGACACATTGATCCGACATCTTAACTTGTTAATTTGAGCTGACACGTTGATCCGATTGATGTGTTAACGTGTTAATTCGAGACATGTTGATGCTTTGGTGAGAAGCTGCGCGATGCTCGCGAATGCAGACATGTTACGGATTGATCATGTTAGCACATTCAGCCAACATGTTGACACAACTATAAACATGTTAACAAAGTTTATCATAGACTTTAACACTTATTATTTTGTTGTTATATAATATATTTTTATTATTTAAAAAAATTTACTTAATATTTATTTATTTATTATTATTATTTAGTATTATTATTTGATCTAAGACATGTGATAAAAAGCTTATTGTATATATGTTAAGTATTGACACTGGCATGTTAACTCATTAATCTAAGACATGTTAGTAATTGGTTAATAACGTTCATTGTTGAATTTGATCGGAATCAAAAGTGCAGTATAGTTCGATTTTGGTTACGTAACATATGTGGTTTTTGTTTTCCTAGGGTGATCTTCGTCAACAACTTTGCATTCGGCCCAGGAGTCGATCACCAAGTAAGTATGATTAGATAGGGAAAGTGTCTCGGAACAACATTCTAGCACATCACTTAGTCTGTCTTGCGATATATAAATTCACAATGCAGTTACAAGTAGCAGGTCTAAAACAGATTGTTTTAAACACAAAGCGTGCATTTGATGTTGCCGAGTGTACTGTATGAATTTTTGAGAGATTAGCTGTGCTCAAGTCATCTACACACAATTTCATTTTAATGCCTGAAACTTTACTCACTAGTTCAGTTACAGTTTGAGGAAGATGTGCAGTTGACATTTTCAGAGTGTTTTAGGCACTAACAAGTATCATGATATGTTGGAGAATTGCAGTGTACGTTTACTCGATTTGAGAATACTCTATAGTGTGGTGGTTAGCATGCTGGACTGTCAATCGAGAGGTCAGGGGTTCAAATTCCGCCAGGGCAGAAATTGGTTCAAGATTTCTGCTCCACCTGCACCCATAATCAACTCGGCTATAATGAGTACACTGACTGTACACTGTCGGTGGGAATATGAGACGGCGAAAGAGAGGACTGGCCACACACCCTCATATGCCGAGGCTAAGAAAATGAAGCTGTTAATGCTATATACCCCTGGCTGCCTCAGGGATAGTTTAAGGGACTGTTCTTCTTTTTCAGTTGAAGGAGCGCTTTCACGATCTGAGAGAGGGAACGAAGATCGTCTCGTCGATGGAGTTCCGTCCCTTCAACATGCAGATATCCGAGCGAAACCTCAGTGGTAAGTTTTCAATCCTTTTAGTTTCCTTTGCTGGGAGAAGGTATGGTATGGTTAAGGAAGGTAATAAGTATGGAAGGTGACATGGTAAGTGAAGATGAGGTATGGTAAGGGAGGGTAATGTATGTATGGAAAGTATCGTATGGTGAGGGAAGGTAAGGTATGTTGTAAGTGAAGGTAACATACTTAGAGAAGGCAACATTTGGCAAGGGAAGGTAAGGTGTGTTGTAAGTGAAGGTAACAGGGATGATACGGCATGGTAATGGAAGGTGACGTATGGTAAGAGAAGGTGAAGAATGGTAATGGAAGGTAGAGTATGGTGAGAGAGGTAGGGGATGGTGTTGGAAGGTAAAGAAGGATAAGGGTTGATAAGGGAAGTCATTAAGTCGTTTATTCGTTCAGTAAATTTATATAGCACCCCTTCAAGACCAGAGTACTTGCTCAGAAGCGCTCTGAGCCCAACCAAGGCTCACATATATGCAGTAAAGCCTCAGCTGCTTGGTCATGATTTATGCAATGTTACAAAATGGTCTTACCATGGTAACCGGTGTGCTCGTAATTTGCTATGCTACAAAGTGGTGTAACTATGATAACCAGTGATGCTCGTAATTTCTGATGTTACCATGGTAACAGTGGTGCTACCTATGCTCATAGTTTACATGATGCTACAAAGTGGTGTAACCATGGTAATCAGTTTTGCTATTTTATTGACTTGATGTGATGAAGTGTTGTTGTTTTGCCAGATATCGGAGCTATAATGACGGTGCAGGAGCTGTCGCCGTTACGTGGGCCGGTCTCGTGGACATACAAACCGGTTGCCTACTTCCTGCACACGATTGATCACACACAGGTGAGACGGCACGCTGCAGGTTTTGTTTATAACCACCCCCAACCCGTTTCAAGATTTCTTCTTACATTGTGCTCATCTAGTGCCTCGCAATGGGACAGTATTTGGCTCTCGGTCATTCTTGGGTGGCGATCGAAAAGGGTTTGGAACTCACTGCCCAGTCCTGTGCATTTTACTTGTGTTATTTAGGTTTAAACGGTTTGAGACAAATTTTTTCAAGTTGATTACGCACTGTGGCTTTATATCTGGTATTTCTGACCCCCTGGATATGAACGTGGGTTCTCCAAAACCTTATGAACTTTTACTATGTTTCACTGTTGATGGCTTGAAGGTTGTGATGATGTGCAATATATTGAATACGATTCTGTTAGATTAGTGTGTGCGTGTAGTATAGAGGTGAATGTGCTGGACAGTCAACAGAAGTAGGGGTTCGAATCCTGCCAAGGTTAAATTTGTGTTGAGATTCTGCTCCACCTGCACCCCCTAGCCAACTCAGCTACACCGACCGTACACTGTCACTGGGAAGATGAGACGGTGAGGGAGAGGACTAGCCATCCGCCCTTGTATGCCGAGTCTATGGCTGTTCCACGGCTAGCTTAAGGTACTGCTCTTCTGCTTATATACCAAGTAAACTAGTCTCAAACTTTTACATCTTTGCTACCCTCTCATGCCCTGAAAGGGCAAGTGTAACCCCATCTTTTCAGCTTGATTACTTTTAGTTTTGACGTAGAACCATTTCAATCTAACTTTGTTGTGTTGGTTTTTTGCTGGTAGTTAATTATGCTGATGATGATTTTGTCCATAATCCTATTGCATGTTTGTTTTCAGCTTGAGAATTATTTTAAGGACCGGCAGGAAGGGCACAAGGTATATTTTGTTCTTAACAACTATAAAAAAGACAACTCTACAACAGTTGCTCAACCTGGAACTGATCAGTTCTCCGATATTATTATTATGCATTTTTATTAAGCATCACTTGTCTAATGACTAAGAGCATGAATCAATAGAACTGAGCAGTTGTGAGTGAAGGACTTGCTCAAGGTCCCTGCATAGTAACCGTTTCGGGGAGGAGGCTCGAACCGGTGCCCTTCACGTTACAAGCCAAGCCAAGCGCTCATTTACTATTGTTATTAATATGATATAACGAAAACATATGAAATATTAAAAAATATGAAATAACAAATAATATGCATTAAAAAATACTGTGAAACTAATAAATAGTAGGAAATAGTAAATTATATGAAGTAATAAATAACATGAAATAATGAAAAAATATGAAATATGAAATAATACGAATAATTAAATACTATGATATAACAAAAAAATATGAAATATTAAATAATATGAAATAATAAATAATATGCAATAAAGAAATAAGTACTGTGAAAATAATAAATAGTAGGAAATAATAAATTATATCAAGTAATAAATAGCTTGAAATAATGATAAAATATGAAATATTAATTAAGGAAATATTAAATTATATGAATTAATATATAGCATGAAATAATGAAAAAATACGAAATATTAATTAACATGAAATAATTAATAATATGCAATAATTAGTACTGTGATATGATGAAGCCTATTGTCTTCTGCTTGCAGTCTTACGGCCGGCACAGGAGACATCATTCCCACCGAACAACTCAGAGCCAGCGAAAGAAGCACATGGTTGCGGACGGCACCATAGTCCGAAAGCAGAGGAGAGGCGTAAACCAGACGAAAAAGCCGCTGCTACGCCTCAGAATTCCACCTCACGATCGTCAACTAGTCTTACAGGACAAACCTAACCTCGAGCGCAGTCCACAAACTCCGATCAGACTCATCGCAACGTTACAGGTCTCGGAGAATCAAGACGAAGAGAGGAGTTCGAAGAGGAGCTCCCGGGCCGCTCGCTCCCTTCGGTTTGGCGTGGAGAAAACGAACGGTCTTCATCGTCCGCCGTCGGAACGGACAAACGGCGTTCTACAAGAACGATTAGAACGTCACATTCAGAAGCTGAAACTGTCGATGGGTCTTCCGAGTGAGTCTGACCGACACGGGAAACTGACCGATCGGAATCAGATTCAAGTGCCAAATGGGTGCGGTTTGAGGAACGATGAAACTAAAGATATAGCGTACGAGGGGAAAAGAAAAAGAACAGCTTCTGGCCTACCGGAGTCGAAGCGAGCGAGAATTATGCAGCTCGATGACGAAGAAACGAGAACTGGGATGAGCGTTAAACAGGTCGAGAAGCAAACATCGGACACGGGCGCTGAAACGTTTAACGGTGCAAGGAAACCTAAAGACGTGACGAACGTTAAGAAGCATCGAGCTGCGGAACGAGAGTCAGACACGCAGCGTACGAGGTTGGCGTCGCAGGGCGTTCTGAGAGAGAGAAAGCCGTCGGACACTGCACAAAGAAATGGTGAAGAGAAGGGCGCGAAGATGCACCGACTGAAGTTGTCGGATGTTCCCGTTGCACGACGAAAGAGAGCCTCGTCCAACGAAAAACACCAGGAAGTTCTCAAGGTATCCGACACCAACCGGCAGAAGATTCCGTCGAAGATGTCGGGGGATAAACTGCCACGGGCATCGTCAGGTATGTCGGACGACGGGATACTAAGGACAAATTCAGGGCCGATGAACGCCACACGAAAAGGAACGTTATCAGAAATTCTGAGTGAAGTCGGTGGAGAAGAGAACTCATGTGTCCAGCCGGTGAGTCCCGGCGGAGACGCGCCAAAGGGTAAACTCAGGCAAACAGCAAAAAGTGATGCGCTCCTAACTCCAAAATCCACCAACAGGTGGCTCTTCGACATCCGGCTCTCGTCCTCTCCCGTCACACGGGTCGAAGGTCAAAGTTCGAACACGGGCACCAATACCTCTGCAACGTCGAATTCGGTTTCTCAATCGGATGTGAAGTCCGAAAACATCACCAATGAAAACTCTTCGTCGTCTTATAACGGATCGAGCACAAAGTCAGTTCTTAACGAGCGAATCGAGTTTGATCCGAGATCGAACGGAAGACGGATCCAGCTCGTGACTCATCCGGTCGGCAAGAGGATTCACATTAAGAGTCATCCGAGTCATGCTGGGCGAGGATTTGCGACGCCGAGGAGGAAATGTGTTAACAGGATCGAATCTGATGAGTCATGTGGTGAAGAGACACCTGGTGGCAATGAAGGGAGTCAGCGTTTGGACGAACGAGTCAATGAAATGGAGGAGGATGCGGAGAACAGGAGAAATGTCTGTATGGAGCCAAAAGTTGAGAAAGAGGTTAGTTAATGTCCGTCTGACTGTGTGTTTGACTGTATGTGTCTGTGTCTTTCTCTCTGGCTGTTTGTTTGACTGTGTGACTCTGTTTGTCTGTGTGTCTGACTGTCTATTTGACTGTCTCTCTGTATGTCTGTTTGACTTTTTGGCTGGCTGTCTATCTGCCTGCCTGTCTGTTTGTCTGTCTGACTATTTATCCTTCTGTCTGTCTTTGTGTGTTTGACTGTCTGTCGGTCCAAGTATCTGTTTTTCTATCTGTCTGACTGTATGTCTGTCTGACTGTCTGTTTGATTGTCTGTTTGACACATGATACACTACCTGATACTTGTGCACTTTCTTACACTCTAGCGCTGTCGTCTTTTTAAGTTGATCAACTGATTTTTGTGTTTCAGACGGACGATGGAGATTTGGATGGAAATTGTCGCCTGGCCATCAGTGAACCAGATGAGTCACTGCGTGAGTATCAGAATCATTTTAATCTATTCTGTATAATAATAATAATAATAATATATTCGTTTAATATCTTCAAACTGACAATAACGAAGTATGATTACAAATCAGTATGAACGGATGATCACAAGTTATTACAGGAGTCGAATTTAACTGTACACGGCAGCCATGCAAGGCGCCCATCACGTCCTACATCTTATTTTTAATAGGTTGAGTGGACCTTTTTGGGAGGGTTACGGGAAGCGATCCTGCTACCGCTTGCTCTTCACGCCAGTGATTTTACCACTACTCTATAGACCCATATGTATGATTGTATCTGTGCATGTATGTTTCCAAACACTTGTGTAGCGCGTTTTAAGAACCTGACAAATTCTCTGTAATGAGGCTATCTGGCAGATCTTAAAAGGTGTGTCTTAAGATGAGCTGAAATTGTTTTCTGAGCTATTTGTGGCCGTTAAGCTCTGATTCCCAAGTGGTAGACCTTTCCACAAAGACGGACAAGAAGGATCGACGTAAGTGACTGAACTGATGGGAGATGTTTTCTGGCTTCAGGGAGTCCTTGCTGGTCAGAAACGGAATTCGACGACGCAGAGTTGGACGAGGCACTGGAAGAATTCTACGACGAAGCAGGCAGAATCAACGAGACAGGTAGAAACTAAGTTACATCTTATCTAAGTGTATGACTTTTATAGTGCCGTGATTTTGGTAAATTTCTGTCCCCTGACCTATTGCCTTGTGTAGTGCCATTATCATTGAGTTTAATTTCTCTAGATGAATGTATTGACTGCTAGGAAGAAGAGCAGTCCCTTGATCTAACTCTGAGGCAGACATGGGTATGAAGTGTTAGCAACTTCATTTTCTTAGCCTCGGCATATGAGGGTAGGTGGCCAGTCCTCTCCCTTGTCGTCTCATCTTCCCACCGACAGTGTACAGTCAGTGTACTCATTATAGCAGAGTGTGCTAGAGAGTACAGATGGAGTAGAAGTCCCAAACCAAACTTCTGCCCTGGTGGGGATTTGAACACCGTCTGACTGCTATGGCAGGGCATCAATTCATATATTGTGCAGTTTGACAACAGCTGTAGGAGTTACTAGATTAGATTATATTGGATTAGATTAGGGGATGACAAAGGATAACAGGTTTCAACGTTGTTAGTAACGTTTGTATTGTTATTCTGTAGGTTACGTAGACACGGAGAACTTTGACATGGACTGGATGCGGCTGGAATCGGAGAAGCTGCTCAGCCGAGCGGTTCCCCTCCCGGAAACTGAACCCATATCCGGGTCGTCAGACATCAGGGACCCACCAGCCTTCTTCCCCCCTGGAAACACCGATGGAGTTACAGCCTGGCTGCTGAGTCAGGGCAAGCACGCCTCAGATTACGATTACAAAACCATAGACTGGTACCCTAGTTTCCAAATGCAGGAAGACACTGGTTCCGCGCTTCCTCCAATCTACGTCTCGCTACCACGCGAAGCCACCTGCAGGGATTTCGTCGCGACTTCCTGTCCCCTGTCCTCGATACCGATCTCGCTACCTCGAGAGGCCGCGCAGTTTGGGTTCGCTTTGCCGAACAGCACTAAGACGCATTTGAGTCCGAAATTGCAGACGAGTCCAGGGTCTGTGCGCGACTCGAAGTCACTATTCGGTCTGAAGTTGGACCAGAGTCTTAAGACGGAATGCGGCTCAGATTCGGAGTCGTCGCAGTCAAGTCGAAAGTCGTCACGGACCAGTCCGAAGTCGTGTCAAAGTCGGAAATCCCAGTTGAGTCGTGTGTCGTACAGTGTCAGTTCAGGGGATGCTGTGGTGCCGTTGACGACTGGCGAATCGACGATCTGGGACGCCTCGGCGGCCATGTTGCCGTCAATTCCAGTGTCGTTGCCAAAGGAAGCGCTGATAGCGCACCATGGCGATATGGCAACACACCACGGCGACATGGCAACATGCCGTGGCGACATAACAGTGCGTCATGGCGATATGGCAACACACGACGGCGACATGGCAGCATGCCGTGGCGACATGACAATGCGTCATGGTGACACGGCAACCTACCATGGCGACAGTTGTGCTGTGACTTGCACAAGGCGATGTTGCTCTTCTGCAGACGATCGGAGCTGTACCTCGTGCAGTGGAAGTACGCTGAGTTATGGACATCCTTTCCCAGTCGAAGGCCAATCCCATTCGGTTGAAGGCCGGCCTTGTTTGGGTGAAGGCCAGGACCAGGTCAACGGAAATCGACCAGGCGCTATTGACGAGGACGAAGTTCCTGAGGCTCTGTTGCAGCTGTTGGGTGAGTTTGTCTGTCTGTGTGTATGTCTGTCTTTCTGTCTGTCTGTGGATCTCTATGTGTGTCTGTTTGTCTGCCTCTCTGTGTATCTGTCTTTCTGTCTGTGCATACTGTACTGTAATGTGGAACACAGTAGCCAATTAGTTCGAACACTTACCTTGTAACGTGGAGAGTACAGGTTTGAGCCTCATCAAACCTTGAGCACATCCCTTACTTGCATTGGCTCATCGCCATCGATTGATGCTTTAATAAATGCGTAATAATAATACTGATAATAATAATAAATTCATAATACTGTATTGCAAGGTAATGTTTATGTATGCGTAAATCTAAGAAATTTCTCTGTGCTGACTGTGTCGTTTCATCTTGTGTATTTGCTCATGGTTGATTAAATCCAATCCACAGCTTCATGGGTCAGTGTATTATTCTAGTTGGCCGCATTCTAACTCAAATAGATATGTGAAGGTTAACAGCTTGCTTGTTACCAGCAGATGCTGTTTGTGTTTCAGATTCCTTCAAGGTGCAGTACATGGGTTTACTGAGACGACTCAAATCGCCGTCTAATCGACTCGATCTCCTCTCTAAGATCCAGGATGAACAGGTCGGTCAATTCGTCATTTTTTGTATCGACCCAGAACCCATGAGTTCAAAACCTCACAAGGACAGAGTGGTTAGAGCGCTCGCCTTGTAACATGGAGTGTAGTTGAGTATGGGTTTGAGCCTCCTGTGAGACGGTTACTGTGTCTACAGGGACCTTGAGCATGTCCTTCGCTCAGCACCATTAGTTGATGCTCATTCATTAGATAGTGGTGCTTAATAAATGCATAATAATAATAATAAAAATACTGATTCTAGTAATAAATTCGTAATAATTCTACTAATAATAACTATGGTGGGTAGGGAAGTAAAAGCAGACGCGTTTTAAGCTTATATCTGTCCTCATTATGTGATGCATTTTCTTCTACAGGCTTTGTGCTGTAGTTTACATATATCTGTTACTCTTGTGCTGAACAGGATCGCAAGGCTACAGGTCTCGTTCGCATCGAAGAGTTGAGCGAAGAAATACTTCGGCTGGAATCGGAAAGTGTGAATCTACTGCGCGCACGGTCGGCCGAGGTGAACGCTCGCTCGACTCCTCTGTGTCATAGATGATTTCTGTCAGTGTTGTCATTTCCTGTGTTTTTATAGAGCTAGTATACGATGGCAAACATCAGCTGTTAGTCAAATTCAGTGCTGTATTCTGTTGTTGCTATAGGTGTATCTTCATCGTTATTGGGGGTATCTTCATCGTTATTAGGTGTATTTTCATCATTATTACGTGTAACTTCATCCTTGTTGGTGTATCTTCGTATTTATTGGATGTATATCTTTGTTGTTATTGGGTGTATCTTCATCGTTATTCGGTGTATCTTCATCTTTGTTGGGTGTATCTTCGTATTTCTTGGGTGTATCTTCATTGTTATTGGGTGTATCTTGACCTTTGGTCTATCTTCTTCGTTATTAGGTGTTCCTTCATCTTTGTTGGGTGTATCTTCGTATTTGTTGGGTGTGTCTTTGTTGTTATTGGGTGTATCTTCACCTTTGTTGGGTGTATCTTCGTCATTATTGGGTATACCTTCATCATTATCGAGAATGAAGAACAACGATAGGCGATGTGATCCGATGGCTGACGGTTGTCTCATCGTCCAGGGGTTCCTCATAGATAGACGACACAGCACCCAGAAATCTCTCAGAACCTGCCTTAGTGTATATACGCCAGACTCTGTTTTCAGATTGGAATCGAGGCATGCAGCAGAGAGCAGTTGTTCGACGAGGCGAATCACATTGTCCTTCGGAACCGTGGTCTTCAGCTTCAGGCGATCCATCTTCATCACCAGGTGGCTGTCGAACAGGAAAAACTGGTTGGTTTAAAAACGTTACTCGTCTGTCTCGTCTCAGGCTTCCCATCCGGATTATTTTGGGTCAGATCCTCACCAGGGAAGAAAGGTGTTTTGAAATATTGCTTCCTTTTCGTAGGCCCTTGACTTGGCAAGGGACGAATCCCAGGGTCCCAGACACGGGGCCGGTCCATCGCCAGGCTTGCCGTCGACTTCCCATCTCATGCGGGTACCATGTTAAACTATCAGTCGACAGAGGCATGTCTGTTAACAACTTGCCCGAAGTCACTTTACACGGGGTCGAATCCACAACTGCACGATCAGGGACCAAGCACATTACCGGTAGACCACCACCAAAGCAAAAATTCGTCAGCATACAAAACAGCAACGTGTCAGTCTTTTGTCCATTCATCAGAGTTCGAATCGTGTCGTGTCGTTTGTGACACAGAAGAGTTTTAATCGTAATGTTTCTTCCAGACTAAGAAGAAAGTTGCAACTGATAGCAGACACGCTGGCAAGATTTGAAACTAGGTCAGGTTCGGATCCGGGTCATGGCAGGTTATCCAGCTGGATTCCATTCTCCGTCGTATGTGACCCAGTTTTCAACCCTAATGGTCGCTCTCGACAGACCCGACTGTGTTAATTCGCAGGATCATATTGCTGGATCATGTTTGTTGATCGTAGTACGTGATCACGTTGCTCGATGAAGTCCATTGCTTGATCAGGTGTTTCCCCAATCATGTGTTATTAGATCGCGTGAAAAACTAACGTTCTGAACGCTGTTCTTAGTTTCAGAAATATCGAGAACTCTGTTTTGATGAAACCATGGTGTCCTTGTTGCTAAGGAACCTGGTAAGTCTATGTTGTCAGATCATCGGTTTCCATGGTTACTGCAACGACGACATTCATACTAGTGCCAGCAGTGTCGGAAAATCGACGCCGTCAGTCTGAAAAACTGCCGGCGTCGAATTTCAGAGTCAGTTCACAGAACCACCGAAATTGAAGAATTTTCTTAAATTGGCGAATTAAACTTGAATCCAATAAGATCCAATAAGGAAAGAGAAATTTTCGATTGTTCTCCGAAATGATTGGCTCTTTGAATTTAATTTCGCACTGTTATGACGTCCTTACAAGGTTTTATAAATATTCAGCTACTTGCCTGTCCCAGAATTTTTATGTAGCACCTTTTGAGGACCTCTAAGTATCCTCTAAGTGGCTCTTGAAAAGTGCTGTGTAAATACTCTGATACATATAGGTGGGTGTAGTTTACGCATGTCGGAATCACTTTGCTTTACGGTTCTAGTTTACACAAGTTAGCTTACTTTATGTTACAGCTTGCTGTATGAACCCTCATCTTGTCTGTTTCAGCCGCCGGTTGCCATGGCACCCACTGAGCCTCCAACGCCAGAAGGGAATACCTCACCCTCCGTCAGTGCCCTGTCGTCGAGCAGTTCTCCGCAATCTCTCGATCGCGCTTTGATTACAAGCGATCTGAGTCTCGGCCTTGCCGATCAGCCATTCCGACAGTCGGCGACAGATGACGGGATCGAAGCGCACGGCGATCCGCTCGAAATGATCAACATCATGCCAAAGCTGAACAAGAGCGTCGATCTCTACCAGGACGATCCGGAACAAGTCGTGGACACGAAATCCTTGAGCCGCGCCGGTTCACCAGAGCTGGACATGCCACTGCTGATGCCTGAGTTAGATCCGGCCCCCGGCAGGGACCCGACCGACACCGAGACAATGGGTTGCGTCGGGATGAGCATCCCAGTACAGCTGCCGCTCCGGAAGCTGCTACGTCACAAGAAACCACCAGGGCTTTCGGTCGTCATTCCTACATCGGAGGCGCTTGCGTCGCCTGGAAACGAAGATGCCGCGAATTCAACGTCATCCCCCGCTGTTCCGTCCCTCGTCCCGCCTCGACTCGCATCGCTTCAAGAAGAAAGGATGAACATGTACTCGCCGATCAGCCAAGCGAGCGACGTGGAGAACCTGCCGTCCATCGACGACTGCAGAGACGAGAAAGTGAACGCCATGATGCAGTGCTTCAGTCCGATCTCGTCGCCTGGCAGTGCCAGGTCAACGGCGTCCGAGCGCCTCGGGAATCCAAGCGACGCGGATGGATTCTTGCTTCCGGTGTCGGAAACGTCTTTGCTGGAGACTCTTCCTATAAGTTACCCGACACCAAATTACACTGGCTGGGACCTCTATCCTGGTGGACTGGAGCGTCCAACCACTGCGTATCCGTGGACGACTAGTCAATTTCTATGTACAGGTGGTCAGCCATTAGATGTGCGAGATGCTGTTGATGAGGACGAGCGATTGATGGTAAAGGAGACTGGTCAAAGGAAACAGAGAAAGAAGTCATCGCCACGGCGACCCAGCAGTAGTTATGGCAACGCATCCAAAAGGACTTTTTTCAACGAAGATTTGAGCAGTCCAGAGGTATTTGGAGCGGAAGGGTTATTTAAAACGACGACACGTGGCGACTGCTTTGAGAACGAGTTGTCGTTGGAGACTGGAGCGCCCTCTGTGTCGTGTCGTGGAACGACTCTGAGGAGGAGCGATGGTGATTTGAGCCAGATGACGTCGTGTATCGATCGAAGCATCTCGGTTCCACTTGAGAGCAGAACAGGTGAGAAGGATGGAGAAGTCTTACCTTTATCGTTTAACTATGAAATTCAACCGCACTTGCTTTATTCTGTTGTTTGTTTATTTGTTGGTTTGTTTATTTGTTGGTTTGCTAATTTGTTGGTTTGTTTATTTGTTGGTTGGTTTATTTGTTTGTTTGTTTATTTATATGTTGACTTATTTGTTTATTTGTTTGTTTGTTTATTTTGTGTTTGTTTATTTATTTTTTGTTCATTTATTTTTTCTGTGTGTTATGTTTGTGTATTTTTTCTTCTTTTGTTGATTTATATATTATGTATTATTTCTTAAAGTTTGTTATGCATGCAAAGATAGCTGAGGTGCCACATTGAGCTGCTTCTCTGAACTTGCAAATCGCAATAATGACAATACTTTCTGAAATAGAATAGTTTGTTAAATTACATAGCATCAGTTATTGAGACACTTCGACACAGATTATGTGCTATGCTGATTTATGTTAAGAGTACATAATTGAGTTTTCATTTTCTTCAGAACACATGGTGACTGGGGAGAATTTCATTGCTGGAGAGTCGCACAACGTCACGACGTGGCAGCACGACGAGACAAAGTACCAAGATGACTACGACAACAACACGACACGTGTCAGCAAAAACGAAACCTTAAGCAAGACTGCCAAGGACTTCAATGACGTCGCCATAGCCGTCTGTAAGCGTCTGACGCAGAACTCGCCACGACAACTCGGCCACGATCCGACACGACAACTCGACTCGCGAAGCGACTCGCGCGACTCCGGCCTCGGCAAGGAGAGCGAGGTCGACTACGAACGCGGTCTCGTCAACCGCAACAACGTGGCCTTGCTCAGCGGGGCTCTGGACAGCGGCGTCAGCAGTCCGAGGGTCATGAGCGACAGGTCTTCGCGATCTTCGCGGGTTCACCCTCTGACCCTGGGCGACCCTGGGTTATCGTTTCCATGGCGACCAGACTTTCCGTCTCAGACCATCGGTTCGTCGGATTCGTACGAAAGCAAAGCGTTTGTGAAGGAACGGTTTGCTTCAAACGGTTTCGTCGGTGACAGGTTTCAGGATCGCGTGCAGCCGCCCCCGTTGATGTACCCAGATGACAGGAGACCCCGATCTGCAAAGTCAACCGGGTTCAACCAGATAAACGGTCGTAGACCTTCGACCGGTTTTAACCGGTCGCAGGGCAGACGGTTTGACGTTCCCGACGTCAATAACGATCTCAGTAGGACAACTTTCTGTGGCAACGAGAACAATTTCTCGCTGCTTACCCAGTCGACCGGTTCCGCATTACCAACACACTGGACGGGCAGTCAGTCCAGTAATCTTTCTCCTGCAGGGCTTGCTACAGCTAATACACACAAAACTCAGGCCGGGTTGCTTCGAGCAACGGGTCACACGCCACCGAACGACCTGCATCTCTCGAACTTTGACCACTTCCCAAACGATTCGAAATGGCCATCGCTTGCGAACGATAGGACGATGCTCGATCGTGAGTATTCGAACCGCATGCTTCGATTCGGCGGTGCCAGTAACCGGCGACACCGCTTGCAGACTCCTAGTCCTGCACCGAACTGTCAGTTCGAACTCAATCCGGGTTACCCCTCGACGTTTCTGAATCACCCGCTGTGCGGCTTTACACCGAACCTGCGATTCAACTCGTACCCGTCACACCTGTTCGGGGGCGCTCCGTCCTTCCACAGCATTTCGAACAGCGCGTTTCCAAAAGACAGGACCAACGACTTCCACCAGAGGGGGGTATCGACGAACAGGTTCGGGTACGCCGCACCGACGGAAGAGCCGCTCTTCCAACAACAGTCGAAGCGCTGCGACGCTCGACTGCTGAGTCATACGAACCACCATAGACGTTAGATGTATTCAGACGTTCTTGTTTTTTCCGATGCTCATTTTATGGAATTTATTTATGTTGGTTTTTTATGCTGAGTTTTTTGGTGCTACGCTGTTCCCCTTGTTTCCGATGGACCATGGGCGGTAGTTCGGACGAGACGAGTTCGAGAACTCGTGACACCGTTGCTGAAAAGCTGCTGTCAGTTTCCTTGGCAGTTGTTACTGACGGTGGAGTGAAATTGTGACGGTTGTTTGACGTATCAGTCTTTCCTGTCGCACATTTACGGATGTCGTAAGAGTTTTAGTGTGGCATTTTACGGGTGCGTAATCTTTGCCTCTCACCTCGGAATTCAGATCTATTTATAGCTCGGTTATGAGGTCAAGCACTGACCTGGTTTTAAAGTTGCTGATTGGTTGCGTTTGTTTACATTGGGCGATATTTGCTTTGGGAATGATTTCGGTGTTGGTGGTGACATTACTTTGTAACTAAGAAGACCAGTATAACGAGGAAAGGAACCCAATTGGGTAGAATGGGTTGGGTCAACTAGGGTCTGACATGTGCCACAGCCATGCTATTTTCAACGTGCTGGCAAATTAGTTGAACGCTCGCCCCTGTACGAAGTGGGGTGCAGGTTCGAGTCCCCGCCAATACGGTCGCTAACGCACAACTGCGTGACAGTGTTATATGATGCGATGTCATTAGGTGTATAGGTAACAATTGCAGTAGTCACAAGTACTTAATGTTCGATTTGTCTGCAAAGTCACTAGGAAAAGTTAATGGTGCATTTGGTCAAGTAAATCATGTTCGTTTTCGATTACTCGGATTTCCTGGGTAGTTATCCCTCCCCTAGGAAAAATATTTGTCATATCATTTGGAGCTGTACTGATGTTTGGCCGACACATTGCCGTTAAGTTTCTCGATCAAGCAGTCAACCTCTCGTGTGAGGACTTTCCTCAGTATGTTGATCTGGTTACGGCTTGGTTTTGGTGTGACATACTGATTAATTAAGAATTAATTATGCGAGGTTTTTGGAATGCTGTTATCAGGGTGGAATAAGTGTGGATCGAGAGTTTATATAGATGTGCAGAAGGACAAAATATTACGAGGTTTACGGTTCGAATCCCTGCTCTGAGAAAGGCAAGATTCTTGCGGAGTGTGTCGGAAAACGCTACATCTCCTTAGATAAACATCTGGGAAATGCGAAGCCCCATTACGAATGAGTTTAAAAAGCGTCATTGTGATTCTTCAGGTTGCATTGTGTCTTCTCGTCAATTCTGTGTGATCGGTTCGCAAGCGAAGTTTATCGGTTGCAACCCAATGAGTCGGACTGTGCTTCGACAAGTCTTAACCGGCCTCCCTTGCATTTATTAGTCGCGAGACTGCCCGCCGTGTTTTGTGGGTGTTTCATGTCTGCGGTGATGTTGAGTATTTTTTGGGATATCCATTGCATTTATGAGGTATTAGGTTATATCTGATGTATTTAATCTGTTCGATGTTTATTCGTTGTTATTATTATTATTTTTGAACGGATTTCCGATGTATTTTGTCATTTTTGTATCGTCCGCTGGCGAGAGAAGTTAGTTGTGCTGATTTAATATATATATATATAGTTAATTATTACTTGTCAAGTCCGTTCAGACTTAACTGAGCCGCGCTTCTCAAATGAGGAGAATTTTGCCTGAACGATCGAATCTATCTAACCGGATTCGAGCCGTTGAGTCAAACCCAGGCCAGTGCTTCTCAGGAACGATTATCGATAACCTTGATACTGTTTGGGGGTAAGGTTATTACCCAGAGGCAGCAGCGTGTGCGGTGGTAGGTAGCAAATGCATTTCGTCTCTTACCTCTGAAACTGTGGATCGAAACCCGGTGCGGTTCGTGCAATCGACGCCTCGTTGTTGAAGCGTGTAGCCCGCAAGAAAGTAATAACAGATAGATTGCTACTACTGATGGTAAACGTAATCGTAAATTTGTATAGCGCCACTTCAAGAGAGACTTTTCAGAGGCGCTCCCGACCTGACAACCTCGAACCATGCTCGAAAAGAATGGTTTTCAAGCGCTTGCGGAAAAGGGGCAAAGACCAAGAAGTTAGGTAACTGGTGGTTTTTCTAAGTAGATGGTTATCGTCACTGTTATTGCATTTCTTGCAGGCTACACATAGTCGCTGTTGTGAGTGTGCTTAAGCCAAAGTTTCCATCAGCCCAAGACAATAATAAACACGCAGTTACTTTATCTTGTTTGTGAAACTAGAGAATCATGACCCACATCTTTGCCCAGACGTCTAGCTCGACTATCATGCATAAATGTAATCGTCGGCGCGTCATGTATTAACATACTTAATGTATTACGATACAATATAATTTTGTGGCACACTTCATCTGGTGGTTTCCACTTGGGAGATATTTCAGCTGATTGTTCAAATGAATTTCGCCCGGTAGTTGCAATAATGTTCTTTTTCTAACGAAATGAAATCATGTAAAACTGTTTGATTGAATAAAACGAACTTGATTATGAAATTGATGGTTTTTCTTGCTGAGTGGAAGTGTTTGGGAATTCTGCTGTAATGTCTTCGTTTTGAATTCTGGTGAAAATTGAAATTTTTTTGTTTTATGCTTCACATTATCCAGTACCTAAACCACCTTGTTGCAGGAATCTACAGACCCAGGGCTTTGTGGGCTTTTGTAGATACTTAGTATTGAGTACTTGCTTAGTACTTTTTAGTACTTGGTACTTACTTAGTACTTTGTACTCGCTTAGTACTTGTTAGTAAATAGTACTTACTTAGTACTTAGTCCTTCCAACATCGGGAAATGTATCTTCTCCATTCTTCTCTTTCCAGTCTTTCAGCCTCGTGGATTTTGTGAATTGTAATTGTAATCGAGAATTTATATAGCACCCCTTAATTCAGAGGCGCATGGTGTTTCATATATCAGTGATGTACCCTAACTTAAGGAATGAAAGGTTTTTTTTTGAATGACATGGTTATAGTTATGATACTGCGGTATACAAGGACAGTATCACATGTATCTGAACAATTATATGGAGTGTATTAAGAGTTTCGTGAAGGCACTGTTATGGGGCTAGCTAACAGATCTGAAGGGTTTGCAATTGCCGAGCTTTAATAGATTCATCAACCCCAAATTTCAATATTTTTGTGAAGATGCGAGTTTGGAGGCAACAGCGCATAGTCCGTGTGCGTGCTGCAGTTAGTGAAACTTAGTAAAATCAATGTACAGTTTACAATTTATTTACGTGGTAAAGTAGACTTGCATTTTTATGATTACTCTACTTGGTAAGGTAGATTTGCATTTAACAATTGCTGTGCTGGGTAAAGTAGATTTCCAGTTTACGATTGCTGTACTTGGTAAAGTAGAATTACTTGTGCTGATCGCTGTACTTGGTAAAGTAGAATTACTTGTTCTGATCACTGTACTTGGTAACGTAGAATTACTTGTTCTGATCACAGTACTTGGTAAAGTAGAATTACTTGTTCTGATCACTGTACTTGGTAAAGTAGAATTACTTGTTCCGATTACTGTACCTGGTGAAGTAGATTTACAATTACTGTACGTCGTAAAGTAGAGTTACAATTATTGTGCGTGGTAAAACAGAGTTACATGTAACAATGTATTTGGCTGTGTGCATTATACAATTGCCGTAGCGGTTATCTTTTTTACAGCACTCTGTTGATTTCTTCCCGATAAGTTTAGCCAGCGACATGAAAATATTTTCTGGTAATTTCCTGCAGCCTTGCACCAGTCCATGACCAGTTTGATGAAAACAGTGTCCTACTTTTAAATATCGATTGGATTCAATTAAATTTTCTAAACTAATTCTCAGTGTTTTGCTGATGGTTGGAGAACACCTATCGATGTGGCTATTGGTGTTATTAATTACAATTATTGAAATGGTTACGTGTATGTCGTAAAAATTTTCCAGTGATTTACTTACGTACAGCTCTTTAGCCCGATTTGCAGTATGGTTACGGTTTGCGTTTCCGGTTTGAACCACCCTGTACTTTTGAATTGAACTAGAACAGTAACTAAAGACTTGCAATAAGCCGGTGATTGAATATCGATGGTTTAATTGAGAAATTTGCAAAAGCCGTTTGATTAAATATCGATGGATATAATCATTTGATTTGGAAAATCGGCGCTTTGCGAATCTTTTGGGTGAAGATTTGCAAGGTCCTGATTTGCCAAATCATTCTTTACGACGACCTCTGGTGTAGTTTCTCACGTGTGCCTAAGAACTTATTACGCGCATAGTACTATGCATCTGGGGCTAGGCACTGAATGCATCTTTAGTTGAGTTCCAAACAAAAGGTATTATTCAAAATGTTGTGCTGCTTTTTCGAGATTTGCCTGTTTGCACCCATCTTTCTACTGAAGGTAACCAAGTTTTTGATCGCCTTGTACTTTCTGATTTTCCCTACTGTACCCCAGCGGAATCATTTCGGCATTTGATATTTACCCCATCTCGTTACTACCAGAGACAAACTTCTCCGATTTCGCTGCCCAAGCAAAGTTGATTCTCTTGTTTTCAGAGGTGCTCGATAGTATAGTGGTTAGCGTGCTGGACTGGTCAGTCGAGAGGTTGAGGGTTCAAACCCCGACCAGGGCAGAAATTTGGCTCGAGATTTATGCTCCACATTCGCCCCCTCCTCTAGCAAACTCTGCTATAATGAGTACACTGACTGTATACTGTCGGTGGGAAGATGATACGGCAAAGGAAAGGACTGCACCCGCCCTTATATGAAGTCGCTAACACTTCATACCCGGGGCTAGCTTAAGGGACTGCTGTTTTCTTCTTCTTCCGTTTCTTCCAACAATTATTTTTACAAGATATATTTGGTGATGGCATAAAAATGCAATTATTATGTGACACGTCTTTCTTTTAGCCGATGGTGACAGAACACTACATGAATTAGTTATACATACTTTGTGAAATTTTCCAGTGAATTACTTTCAGCCCTGTTGCCTAATTTGCAGAGTATTTGCGTTTCTGCCATTCATTTTTTAACCACCCCGTACTTGGAATTAAACTGTACATTTTCTTACTGTCGAATTCCTGTTGAAATATTTTACAGCAAATACAAAACTCTTAAATTATTTAATAGCTATGGGTATGAGAACAATAAAGAAACAACTGAATGTGAGAAATCGTAAACGATATTATAATTATTAATTATATTAAATTTGTAGTGTCACTGTTAAGACTTCCCCACCCCCAACGACGCCAAAACGCAGTTGAATTGTTTAACAGTTGAATAGTTTAACGATTAAATAGCTTACCAGTTGAATAGTTTAAAAGTTGAATAGCTTAACAGTTTAATAGTTTAACAATTATATAGTTTAAAAATTGAATAGTTTAATAATTGAACAGTTTAACAATTGAACAGGAGACTTTTGAGGGTAGGAGAAAATTGGTAGGAGACATTTTTGTACTCGTGGCTATAACCGCAGATTCATACCGTGTCAGAAAGGAATCCCATTTATGGGGTGCACATATGACCTCTATGGGACGGCTTTAGGACCCATATGGAAAACACGTATCTTAAATGCAATCTTAGATGCATTCATATTCTAATTTTTATCTGTAGGAACTCCTCACTCTTGGGACAATCATTCGAGTTTTAATATTGAGTAGCAGCAGTTGTAAATAATAACTTCTGGCG
Source organism: Allolobophora icterica (assembly GCA_963556255.1). Lineage (NCBI taxonomy): Eukaryota > Metazoa > Annelida > Clitellata > Crassiclitellata > Lumbricidae > Allolobophora > Allolobophora icterica. The sequence goes on from OY744613.1 coordinate 3,330,423, forward strand.
TATTATACTTACGCGGGATAATAATAATAATAATAAATTAATAATCGTGAGGGATTACGTGTACCCTAAGTAAAATAATTATCAATTTAAACGAACAGAAATGTCATCAAGTGTGTCATTGTGTGTGTCAGTGTAAATGTGTGTAAAACAAAAGATGTGACGCTCCTCTCATATGGCTGCAATGTCGTCATAATGACCAATGACGTCACAAACGGGACGATCCCTTCGTTCAAAGTAAATTTCAATATACCGCAAACGATTGCTCTTTTAAACTAACGGCTTAAAACGCGCTTAAAATAATTTATTCGCTAAAACGCTGTGACATAGCTTAACGGGTTTAAAAGCGCCAGAAACATAACGAAGTTAACTGAAAACCTCCCCAAAACGGCATTCGCGAACTGATTTGTTTTCAAATTTCTTTCACCGTATTAAATAGGACGGGCAAACATCTAGTAATAATAATAAATGACAGTTTATAGACGCAGTTAACTGAAAAACAATTTAGTCTGTGTATGAGTGTTGACTTTATGAAGAAATACATTTATAATAATTATGATAATGCTTATCGTCCGGTAATTTAACGTCACTCCCAGAGCTCTCATAAATGCTGCTTCCGCCATTGCTTTGATCATTGACTCACTTCCATGCAAGGAAATTCATGAACATTGTTAATACCCAAATATAACCTGTAAGGGTCCCATCCACGAATACGGGTCCCACGCGGTTAAGGTTTTTCAAACCCACCTAACATTCTGAAATAGCAGGGTATTAAGAAACAGAAAAAGCAATAGCTAACCCACTTCAAAATCATATCGCTAACCTACAACTCGCTGCAGTACTCCCAGCCAAAGCACCTTCGCGAACTCTTCACCATCCAGCCACCTCGGTCTACCCTACCCGATCCTCCTAGCTCACTCCCAGATTCCAGTCACTACTTGCCTCCGGTTCTTCAATTAACCGATCCATATCCCACACTGCACCTCAACTCTGGAACGAACTTCCCTCTGAATTCCGCATATTCTTAGTTCCTCCACCAATACCGCCACTCACCGTCATCTCCCTCAGGCTCCTCTACTCATAACCTCACAGGCTTTCCAAATCCAAATTGGTCTCACTTCTTCTAGGATTCCTACCCGCCTTCCAATCTTTCTCATCCTCAATGAAACCCACCTTGGCAGCTGCTCTGCCTCCAGTCTCTGGTCTCCGGCAACCGAACTCCGACTTCCACTGGACATCGATCTCTTGACAACCCCTCTGATACGACGCAGCGCTCGTGAATGAGCTATTGTGTCCTGCACTTAGCTTTAGAGTAGCCCTATAGAAATCTGGAGGTTACGATTAGGCCTACAATGACGAACGTTTCCATGGTAGCACAATTATGACGTAATGGTTGCCATTACAAATAGACGCTGTTGTCATCACTATTATTACTAGCCTACTAGAAATATATACTATCACAAACAGGTATTGTTACTACTATCACTGTCGTAAATAGGTACTATTGTCATAGCTACTATTACTGCTGCAAATAGATTCTATTATTACTACTATTGCTGATACTCAAATAAGTACTATTATCATAACTATTATTACCGGTGCAAATAGGAGCTATCGTTGCTGCTATTGCTTTTACAAATAGGTACTATTATCACTACTAGTACATATACAAATAGGTACTATTATCATTACTACTATTATAAATAGCTACGAGCAGGGGCGGATCCAGGGGGGGGGCAATCCGTCCATGGCCCCCCATTTGAAATTTTTTTAAATTTTTAACATGTGTTTTATGGGCGTTTTATGATGTTTACACAGGCGTGGCCCCCCCCTGTAGGCGTGGATGAGTAAAATGTACACAGAACGTGGGTCCCGTAGATGTAGACTGAAGACATTAAAAAGGTTAATGACTAAAAAAAGGTCATCAACTTTTTTGGGAGATGACTACAAATTTTTTGGCCCCCCCCTGATAGACCTTCTGGATCCGCCCCTGGCTACGAGTACTAGTGCTATTACTCAAATATAAGTACTGTTTTATCGCTCACGGGACCCCATTACCCTGCAGCATGTCTGGGATATGGGTAGCCGAGTGTTGGGATGGATTGTACCACAGGGAGGGTGGCCCCAGAGGGTGACGCCTGCCACGGCCCCTCATCAGTGTTTGTGGGGTGCGTGACCGAAGTTGACTCACATGGAACAAGGTCTTCATTCTAGTATGGGGTGACCCTCGATCCGACCTCTCGGAATCATCGTTGCGTCTACCCCCACTGTCACTGCCTTTGTGAAGTTCTAGAAGGCGCTGTCTGTCTGTCTGCCTGCCTGCCTGCCTGTCTGTCTGCCTGTCTGTCTGTCTGTCTGTCTGTGTCTTTCTAAACCGTCTGAACTTCACAGCAAATGACAGCTTTTAGAAGCAGACACTTGATGAGTCTCAGTTCTCTTTGGTTAATTTTTAAGCTACACTAATATTTTATAAACGAAAGAAAGAGGTTTATAATCCAATCGTGCTGTTGTGAAGTAAAGCATTAAACTGCACCACTGCTCGTACTCTGGCAGTGCCAGTCCCAAGCCTGGATGAAGAAGGAGGGCGACGCTAATGTTCAGGGCATATTTTAACTGTATAACTAGTGGGACAAATGTCCCAGTAGTGTAAGGATTTGTCCCAGTTGTTAGGCTGATTTGTCCCAGGCAATGTATGGTTAAAGTATAAGTAGTGGGACAAAATGTTGGAGAGTTTTAAGATTTGCCCCAGTAGCCCAGTAGTAAATCCCCAAAAAGGTCACGAACTTTTTACTTTTTTCGAGAGATGAATTCCTAAGAAAGGTCATGAACTGTTTTCGGGAGGTGACTTTTTCGGGAGGTGACTTCCTAAAAAAAGGTCATCAACTTTTTCCTGGAGATGAATTCCCAGAAAAAGGTCATCAAAGTTTTTCAGAGACGAGTTCCAAAATGTTGTCCCAGTAGTCTAAATTCCTTAAAATATGCACTGCTAATGTTATCACACTGAAACTACTAGGGCCTACTACTGTATAATTTTACATGTACTTCAAAATGACGTGGGGGTAATTGGATGGACGGATAATAGTAATCCATCCGATGGTTGGATGGATGGATGATTGGATGAACGGATGGACAAAGTAATTTCTTAATACATTTGGGCATTACGGGATGTAACAGGCTTTCGTGTTTTAAGGCGTGTTTCATTCAAAGTAGGGATCATAGGAAATACATTGATTACTTCCGCTTTTGAGACTATTCTTTTTTAAAGTGTTGTTGTGCAAAATGATCTGTTACTGAATGAATGGGTGGATGTTTTCCCTTTGTTGAGACATCACAACAGATAAAAAAGGGTTTATAAGATGTAAGAAATATCATTGAAGTTTCTGATCTCAAATCAATTTGTCAGGATTATATTGTATTTTATGACTGACATTAACTTATATACCGCTGAGATTCTAGAGATTCAATTTTTTAAAGTATTGTATTTCGTAAGTTTAATATTTTTAAGTTTCTCTTTCCCCGTGAATCACTGAGGTCCACATTAAAAAATAATTGGCTTAATAATTAGTAAATCAGTTAGTTAATATTGATGAGCTGTCATATTGAAGGAGAAATTTAATTGAGCTATCCTTCTCAGAAGGTTGGTTTCACAAATAGTAAACTGGGTGTAAATAGTTGCAGATGTTTTCAAGTTCTTTAAACGAAACTATTGTTGTACGGTTTAAAATAAACACTGCCTAGAATTGTGTTGCTTGAAACAACAATGTCAGTAATGTATTGTTTGAAGAAACACTACCGGTGTTGTATTTATAAGATAAACACTGACAGTGTTGCGCTGTTTACAATAAACACTACCAGTTTGGCATTGTATAAAGATGGAGTTATTTTCTGTTTAAAGCAAAACTGCCATTGTTGTATTGTTAGAAATAAGCACTATAGTTATGTTTTTATTGGAAAGAATCACTGCCAGTGTTGTGTTGTGCTGTTGTATGGAATAAACACTGCCAGTGTTATGCTGTTTAAAATAAACACTTCCAGTGTTATGTTGTTTAAAACACACACTTCCAGTGTTATGTTGTTTAAAATAAACACTACCAGTGTTATGCTGTTTAAAATAAACACTTCCAGTGTTATGTTGGTTAAAATACACACTTCCAGTGCTATGTTGTTTAAAATACACACTTCCAGTGTTATATTGTTTAGAATAAACACTGCCAGTGTTATGCTGTTTAAAATACACACTTCCAGTTGTTTAAAATAAACCTTCCAGTTTTATGTTATTTATAATAAAAACTGCCAGTTTCTATGTTGCTTAAAATAAACACTGCCTGTTTATGTTGTTTAAAATAAACACTGCCAGTGTTATGCTGTTTAAAATACACACTTCCAGTTGTTTAAAATAAACCTTCCAGTTTAATGTTGTTTAAAATAAACACTGAACCAACACAAAGATGCATCAGGCAACATGTTTTATTGCAACATGTGACAAAATTCACCACATAACAGGAATTATCGCAACATGTGACAAAATTCACCATATAAATGCCTTATTGCAACATGTGACAAAATATTCACCACGCAACAGGAATTATTGCAACATGTGACAAAATTCACCACACAAACTGGACTTATTGCAACACGTCACGAAGTATGCACCCAAAATGCATCACGCAACATGTGTTATTGCAACATGTGACTATAAGTACGCACAAGCTCTTCAGGCAACATGTGTTATTGCAACGTGTGTTATTGCAACATGTGATTAAACGCAACAAATTCACACAAACAGAATAGAGAAAATAACAAAGATTGCACCAACACATTCTAGGCACGGCACGCTAACACTACACAGCACAGCACATACAACATCCACAATCACTATACACGGACAATACCATACAATACAAAACAATACAATACAATGCGATATCATACATACTATACATGCATATAAAGCAAGCTGCATATATAATTACCGATAACATGATATGTACTACTGTACACAATAATATCAAGGTATTTAATGATACTATGGGATATTATCGTACATACTGATACTATGGTATAAAATTATGATATCATGGCATATTACGATATAGAGGCATACAGTGATATCATGGTATACAATAACATCGTTGTATATAATGATATCGCGTTATAAAACACCATAACATAGATACCATGGTATCTATAATCAGATACAGTGAAACCTGCTTACAACGCGGCCTCCGAGAGCAATGTCAAGTGCCTGATTATGATGAAGCTAAGTTACAATGCAGAATTATATATGGGCTACAGACCGCATCGTATCAAACCTTGCCATAACCACTATATATAATATTCGTAGTAAATATGTTTTTGGTGAAATTGATATACCATAAATTGTATTCAGTAATCAATATAATAACCGCCGTAAGACGCATGTGTGGTAACTTCAGGCAAGGCAGTCCATAAAGCCAGCGCCATCTCGCGAATAATATGAGAACAAAGCAATTTCTTTCCCAGCCGCTTGGGATATAGCGAGAGAGAGAGAGAGAGAGAGAGAGAGAGAGAGAGAGAGAGAGAGAGAGAGAGAGAGAGAGAGAGAGAGAGAGAGAGAGAGAGAGAGAGAGAGAGGAGAGAGAGAGAGAGAGAGAGAGAGAGAGAGAGAGAGAGAGAGAGAGAGAGAGAGAGAGAGAGAGAGAGAGAGAGAGAGAGAAACAGAGAGACAGACACAGGCAGACAGGCAGAGAGAGGGAGGGTGAGACAGACAGACAGAGAGGGAGGAAGGAAGAGGGAGGGAGACAGAGACAGAGACAGAGACAGACAGAGGGAGGGAGGGAGCGTAGCAAACGAACAGTCAATGTGGGAATTTCCACCGAAGCAGAGCGCAGTTATTACCGTCTGGCATTTATTAAGCGCCACTATTCAGTGACCAAGCATCAATCGATGGCGCTGAGTAATTGTGAGCGAAGGACTTGCTCAAGGTCTCAACACAGTAACCATCTCAGGCCAGGAGTCTCGAACCCGTACTCTCCGCGTTACAAGGAGAGCTCTCCAACCAATTGGCTACCGTGTCCCACAGCTGACCTGTATGGGAATAGTCTAGTCAGTTAGCCTACGTTTTTGTCTGAACACATAGCAATAATCAACCAGTTATGACTCAGCGTAGAGATACACCAACGTACACAAAAGTACTTTCTAACCGCGTTAAGTGCAAACACATGTGCGTAACATAACATCATCATCTGTTCCTGACGCCAGCCATTTGGCGGCGATGGGTACTAATAAATGACGTCCATTGTTCTCGGTACCTTACACATATTAATTACTAATTATAATAAACAGTTTTCCATCTCCAAACACAAATATCAGCGGTTTATATACAGTAAAAGATTTCCACGGCAGTCTTAATTCAACCACAGGGCTCAGCGCTGTCACAGCGCTGTCACTGCCTCAAAAAATCAGATGGTTGCGTCGTGAAAATTCAACTTACAGTTACGAAGACGTGAAAATACAGTATTTACAGCTGTTTACATCGGTTGTTTACAAGTTACAAACGCTTTAACACGTTGAAAGCAGATTTAAACGTTACAAGAGCATTCACGACTTACGCAGAACTGTAAATTAACCGTAGCGATTACGGTGATTTTTGTTCAAAAGCAATATTTTATCAACGTGCAGAACCTGTTTTGTTTAAATAAATTCCTATTTCACTTAAATAAAATTCTAAATTTTACGTGAAAGCTAACACAGGTTTAAATTTAATAAAAATCCAGTTTCAATTCATATCCACGATAACTTAAAAGCAAATTAAAAAACTTTATTGCAAAGTAAAAATCAACCCCAGCCTGGCATGCAGTATAAAGTATGAAGTAAACAAATTTTACGTCAATTTACACAAACTTTGCGTAAATTTACACAAAGTTTACATACATTTTACGTATAGGCTATTACACAAATTTTAAGCAAATTTACACAAGTTTAACGTAAATCTACACATATCGTAAAACTGAACATTACAAGTAACCAAACGTAACAGTTACAGGCGTAATCACCACCTACGTTACAAGAAGTTTACACATACCCTGTAGTCTGGGTGAAACATCAGACTTTGAATGATTGTACCACTAATTAAGAAGATTAACGTTTGTACACAAAAGCGTTATGTACACGACTGTACATTCTGTACAGCGATTGGAACAGTTTGTACAGAGCAATTAATGTAAGTAGCGAAGGGCGCGATTTTCAATTGAAACTAAAGCGTCGATTACAAATCGGAGCATCTACTAAAAAAGGATTTCTCTCAGCTGAGGTAAACTGGTTGACAGAAAAACTGCTCGAAATCACATTATTTCTGATGATGATGGTGGCGGTGGTGGTGGCTGTGATGATGACGATGAGGAAGAGGAGGAGATGAGGATGAAATGGTGATGATAAGGAGAATGAGAGGGAGGGCAGTGACGATGATGAGGAGGAAGCAAATGATGATGAGAAGGCAAATGGTAATGAGGAGGAGGAGGAGGCGGACAAAGATGAGGACGATGAGGAGGACAATTATATGAGGAGGTTGAGGATGAGGAGACGAACAACAATGGTGATGACGACAACAATGATGACGATGACAATGCTGATGATGATGATGAGGCAAAGTAGGAGGAGGAAGAGGAGAAGGAGAAGAGAGAGCACAATGACGATGATATGATGATGAAGAAGAAGAGAATGATGAAGACGGTGATGATTATGATGGTGGTGGTGATGATGACGATGATGATGACGATGAGGAAAATGATGATGACGATGATGATGATGATGATGAAAGCATCACTGTTTGCGCAAAGGAAAATAGCAATCACAATAGCTACACAAAAAAAATCCGTCGAAGCAGAAAAAAACTAAGATTGTCACGCTCCCAAAGATCCAGAAAACAAGCCAAGAGTGCTTTAGTTATCGAGGCGGGTAGGTTGGGGGTCGAACCCCCTAGCTCTTCTTCTTACCCTTAGATAAGTACCTGAAAATATGTGGGGAGTTAGGAAACTCAAATATCTCATAAGTCGTCAGTTGTTTCATGTGCAACAACATATTAACAACATCAGATTTTTTTACCCCCTGCGTTCATGTACTTTGGTAATCTGTACAATGTTCGACCCCCCCGCCTCTTTTGTTGGCAACTAGAACACTGTAAAACCAACAATTAACTCTTCACGAGGTGTTAAATTGGAAAAAATTTCGATCGATATCTTTACCCTTTGCTTGCGACCAACGCAGACCCGAAATATCGAAGACTTCGATCCAAGAAATCGCCTCAAACAGTTACGGGACTTACTTACTTTTCTCCGGGTGACCAGCACAACCGAGGTGATGTAAAGAGAACATTTCTGTAGAGCTACTGTTCAAAGTTGCATAGCACACTGTTCGAATTCTGTGGCCACTATTAAAAGTAATGACTGCTCAGAGGAGACATTAGTGTGGCCAATTTCATAAGTAATGACCGCCAATTGTAGACACAAACACATGACTAGAACACTAACAGACAAACTGGCTACAGGCCACAGCGACTGTGCTCTTCTGTTAGACAATTCATGTCAACGGGTGCTCCGACTACACTAATCTCTGCTTCATCCAGACACTAATCTCAACAGTGCAGAAAATCATTGCAACATTTGCAACCATTGAAACAACTCAACGGTTGTGTTAGTAAACAATAAACTAATGAAACAATGGCTTTATGCAAATTAGCTGTAGGATAAACAGTGCATTAGAACTCGGATCGATCCAATCAGCGAACACAGAAAAACGACTTTTGGATCGTGGTTCGTGTGAAGCGACCCGCTCTATGAATCAGCCTTGAGATATTTTACCCAAGATAGACACAATCCCTCAGGAATGAGAAAATTAGGTTCTTACAATTACGCAAGCGAACAACACATAGCCAAGCCGACAAAACATAAAAAGGTTAAAGGTAAGAAGGTAAAAGAGAAGGTAATAATCGTTTGTTGAATAGACATTCCTTTCAACACTCCGAAGCGAGGTCCCGAAGCAAAAACGCTACCGCAGTATTCATTACAGGCACACATCTGGCCAGAGGGGATGCAGTGGAGGGTGTGTGGATGGTACAGCTTGCAGGAGGGTAATGGAGGGGGTATCGGTGCAACGATGAATTACAATCGCCCGAAGCGCAATGTAGGCCTACCTCAACAGAATGTGAATTCCTTGTAGATGCACTAAGCATGCGCACATACATATGCAAATATGTGCATACATATATTTGCATACATAAGTGTGTGCGCGTGTGTAAATAGTACATTGTTTTGAAACAATGCGACCTGTCTGATGTTCACAATATGTCTTTCGACATTTGTCACATGCACTTGGGGCCTGCATTCCTTTTAATCGTTCTTTGGAATGATTAATTGCGGGCAGAGAAAGTGGGCGTGCCTCCTCACACGTTAATCAAATGTTTTTACATGTTTCTACAGCACGTGATATGAACAGCTATGCAAATCCGCAGAAAGGCATTATGGTAAGGTATGCATTAATGTAAGGTAACTGGGCATTAAGGTAGGCATTACGGTAAGGTAACTGCATGGGCATTAAGGTAAGGTAGGCATTAAGGTAAGGTAACTGCAGAGGCATGAAGGTAAGGTAGGCACTGCATGGGCATTGGGCATTAAGGTAAGGTAGGGCATTATATTTAGTAAGGTAACCTCATGGGAATTAATGTAAGGAGGGCATTACGGTAAGGTAACTCAATGGCCAATAAGGTAAGGTAGGCATTAAGGTACTGTTGTTCACTCTTTACTGCATGCCTTATCACCCATAGTCCTCTAAGGTTGGCTCCTGTCAAGAGGTTAAAGGTCACTTGGTCGAAGGGCAAGTAAGGGAACAGGGCAGGGCAGCCAAGACATTTCACATGACGCACTTGAATTCGAATCTCGGACATGAAGGTGAATGACAAGCACATATAGAATCCACCATCAAGGGCGCTCATTTTACCCGTGCTGGTCACCCCACAACAAAATAAACGTGCCTAACAACTTAGCCATTTTCTTCACACCTCCTGTGCAATGCATAAAAAAAATAACCTATATAGACCTATAGATTTCTTCCTAATTCGGATCCAATGGATTTGCGAAAAAAAACACCCTCAGTTTTACGACCCGAAATGTCCGCCATTAACCCTCAACGGAAACAATTAGGACAACTCGACGAAAATCTTTCTAGAACAATGATGTCTTAAAATTCAACAAACACATAAAAATACGAATAAAGAACAAGCAAATCCACACTTATCAGAAACGTACACTTTCCATCAAAACTTGCGGCCGGTATACCCAAACAGAGTCTCCCCTAAAAGTCTCCACCGGGGGTGGGGGGAATATTGCATCTTCCGATATAATCTCTCCCCGATGAAACTTTAATGTTTTAGAAATACAGTCACATTTGTTTTAGAGTTAATGTTAGAGTTAATTTTAAGGAGGTGGATTTTCTAACTTTATTGCAAAACTCTTTTGTGTTTTAAAACCATACGTTTCAATAATAACATGCGATATTTGCGCCTATGAACAGTTTCCTTGAAGGGGCGCTATATAAATTGATTGATAAGTGGAACTGAAAAGAAACTGGGAGACATTATCTCATTCCGGGCAGACTCTGGTTTGAGGAGACTTAATGTCATGACAACGGCGTCTAACAGAGATTTCTCTGAACTTCGCTAAAGAAAACACGCGAACATAATTACACGGATATCAGTTTTTCCTCTGCAAAACAAAAAAAACAAGCAGACAGAAAAAACCGGAAACGCATAAACAAAACATCCCGAATTATAAAATTTCGACCTTGCGCTAATACGACGTCAGAGAATTTAAAGCAAGGCAAAACGTGGACAATTTTCACTGAGGTAGTCGCAACCATGCACATCGAAAAACCAAACACCTTGAATAAAATCTAGACGAAACCTATGAATTACAAGTCAGAAACCCATGCAAAGATATAAATATTTTCACCACAGCTTCTCAAAGTTCCTATTTACCGGATCATCCTATTCTTGAATCAAAGCTGACCGAGCAACAAAGTTCTTCTGAATTTTATTTCGCCTAAACACCGCTGAATACCGTAATCTGTTCCTCTTAAGTATCAAGAAAGTTTTGACAATTTGTATAACATTAAAATATATACCGCTAGTGCCAAGGATTCTTTTGATGGATTTGATTTGATTTTGATAGGCTATTTTGTACATCAAACACTATGATTTTTGCAATAAACGAATATTGATTGATCGATTGATTTGATTTAAAACAAGTAAAATAGAAAAAATACGGGCATGGTAACAGACCACATAATGCTGCATTGCAAATCAGAAAATACAGAGCAACAGAGCAACCAGAAATAATCCACATGTTAAAGAAGAAGCTTAACCGAATGACATGTTATTAAGTCAGTAAGAGATTCATTATTCAGCGATGTCGCTCCGAATGGTTGGCGCTGGAGTACAAGTCGCTTACAATTCCATTTCCGGTAGTTTATTTACCAGTAATGACCAACGCCTAACGTACATTATTTCTTAAAATAAAATTTTTTCAGTTACTATTAGCCACAAAGCCGACGGAAGTAATATCAAAAGCTACTTTTTAACAATTTTTACATGTTTTTCATTTGATAAATATGGATAAGCCCCGATGCAGCCATCGTGAATAAAATAACCCTTCTGCGCTTAACTCTAGCGTTTTAGAAATTTGGAGATTACGGTTACGAAGCTGGTGCCCAGCGCTTAGCTTTGAACTAGATAGAGTTTTAGTAATTTTTAGATTACAATTACTTGCCACAATACAGCCGCAAATCGCACACAGGGTTTAATATACAATACTCGCCAATTAGCGATATGAACAGCGCCGGCGCCCACATAAAACAAAAAAAAAACACTGGAATAAAATACAACAAGACGCATATTGAAAGCAGATCAATGGGCATTCAGATTATCATAGATTTTCCCTGTGCATAGACGTATTTTGCCGGAAAAGCACAAACTCTGGAAGAATGCAGATCATCTTAAAAACTATCCATACACAGTATATGCACAAATAAAAATTCAATCGCATGCATATCTATAGAGCTCAGACGCATTTGCGTATAATAATCGACATGTTTGCATAACATTCACTGCAACCAAGTTAAAAGATACCAGAACCAATGAAAAATGTTGACATTTACATTAATGCATATATATATATATATTATATACATATATTACAAAATACATATATATATATATTACTAATAATATTAGTCATATATAAGTATGTATGCATACATAGATTCATTGAACAAATATGACCTTAAGGAAGCATATGAATGAGTTACTACACACTTGGAGATACTCTAGCATGCAAAACCGAAATACTTTTTGCATAAATTACGCATTAATTATGCATAATTAAAGCACATATCACTGCATAAAAGTCAGAAATCATGATTATAATTAAAAAACTGAAACTGTGCATATACTTACCTCACCTTTGCAAAATGTCTGTTTATAACTTGTCTGAATAGGTAAGAAAATATCAAACAAACGGGTTGATTACCTCGAAAGAAATACAAACGTACCGCATTTACGGTGTAATAGTTTTACGTTCCGATTTGATCCTACATAAACTCTGACGACGTTACAGCGAAGAAGCTGGTCACTCACTCAATCACAGTGACAGAATTTACGACCAGGGAACCACTGTACTTGTCGTGTACCAGTCTACTCGAAACTGAAGGACTCCGATTGGATCGAAATTGTTCCGTGTTTCGATCTGTAGGCTTGTGGTGATGCATTATAAAATGTTTCTCTCAGAATTGGTTGTTGCTCAAAGGCCTGAAAACAAGAATGTGTTGCATATATAAGAATACAGATCCCCCCATGTAGGGTCACTCAATTTCCTTAGGAAAATGGTACCTTCAAACAATAACAAAAGGTTATATCGGTATCCAGGATACTACTTATCCAACATCCATATCAATTTAAGTCACAGTAAGTATCCCTGTGGGACACTGTGGCTGAAGGGTTAATGCGCCTGTCTTATATATATATACTCGTTTAATATCACTTCCAACTGACAAACCGCAGACGATTAAACTGATAATAATAATAAGAAAAATTAATACAAATGATACAATCATGACAACAATAATAACAACAATAATAATTCTGTCTTGCTGTCTTGTAATGTCAACAGTACAAGTAAGTAAGTAAGTAAGTATATTCTTTAATGAACCATCTGCATACGCAATATGGTTTACAGACATGTTATGCAGTTAGAGGCATGATACACACAAAAAAACAGGTTAAAGCCTGCGCCACTGTGATGGTTACTGTAGGGACCTTGAACAAGTCCTTCACTCACAATTTGCTCAGCGCCATCGTTTGATACTTGGTCGTGAGATAGTGGCTATAATAAATGCATAATAATAATTAATGATAGTAATAATAATAATAATAATGATAATAATACTAATTTATCCCAAATACTAACAGAAAAGTCGTGGACCAGTCAGAGCTGTTGCCAAACGCCATGTTGACCGTCAGTGGGGTGATGTATCGCCCCTCCGTGTTGCTCCCCGGACTCGCAGGGGTTCGGCTGCTGCTGCTGGTCCAGAGTGGGGTTGGGGTGGATTGTACCGGCATAGGGGCCAGATCGACCGGTTGGGTAGGTGAGTGACTGAAGGCTGTAAGTCGGTTGTCCTGCACACCACTGCAGACAGTCATCCGATTCCGATTTCAACTGAATATCTACAAGCAAATTCAGAATTATTATTATTATTATTATTATTATTACTGTTATTATTATAATTATTATTTTAATTATTTTATTATTATTATTTTTACTAAAATTATTACCATTGTTATTTTATTATTATTATTATTGTTACTATTATTATTATTATTTTATTATTATTACTATTATTATTACTACTACTACGGCTACTACTATTACTATTGTTATTACTTTTTGCCCGAGGTACAAATGATTCTTCGGGACTTGAAAGAGCTCCAGAGAAGAAAATAGAATTTATTATTATTATTAACATACATACTCAACAGGGCAAACACACAGAAGAAATAATGTCTGCTAACGGCAGGTTCTGTAGGGCCACAGGATTTAACAGAGACTGTTGTGTAATCAAAGGCTGATGAATTAATGTTATTGTTATGATTTGTATTGCTGTTATTATTATTATTATTATTATTATAATTATTATTTGTATTATTTTTTCTTATTATTGTTATCATTATGACCGACGTTGACCATAACATTCTCTATACATTAATAGGTCCCTAGGGAATCGTAGTGAAGATTAAACGACATTGCGGTTATTTATAGCTTTGGAATAGCACGTTTTAAGGGTGTTGAAGATAGCGCATTGTATTATTATTATTAGGGACCTATCACTGTAATTGTTGCTGGTGTTGTTGTTGTTGTTATTATTACTATTACTATTTATTATTATTATTATTATTTATTATTATTATTATTATTATTATTATTATTATTATTATTATTATTATTATTATTATTATGGGGTTGCCTTACTGCAGAGTGCGTTGGGGCTCGAAGTATTCGTCGTCTGTTCGTCAGGCGATTGGTTGACTGGAACCGACCGAGGAAACGCTGACTGATGCCCGGGGGACATCAGGTTCCGATTTCCCCCTCCTCCAACGCCGTAGTAAAGTTGCCGGTTCGAACCTTTAATATTACCCTGCAGTCAACGTATATTCCAGGATTAATAGCTTTTCAATAAGCTGTACAGCATCATTCAAATGCCGAAACACCTCCTTAAAAGTTGTCCTATTTGGTCAAGAAAAAGTCCAGGGTTAACAGCTTTCAATTAACCCTACATCGTTCAAATTAGACCTAAAAGTTTTCCTATATGAGTGAGAAAAAGTCCAGGGTAACAGCTTTCCAGTTCACGACAAAACACATGACAACTCACTAACTGAAACAAGCATTCGACGGTTAACAGCTATCCCACTCACCTCCAGGCATACATGAGATAGTTATCAGCCAGGAGTCAGCTACCTCCATGACAATTAATAATAATAATAACAACAACAACAGTAATAATATAAATTTATTTATAATAACAACAACAATAATAGTAGTAATATAATAATGATATAAATTTATTACTAACAGTAACAATAATAATAATAATAGTAACAGTCATAACAATAATATAAATTTAATAATAATAATTATAATAATATTTCTTATCTTCCACTTCCTTATTAATGGTTAGGAACGCATTTACGCAGTCGTTAAGAACGCATATGGCACCGTTTCAGGATCCAATCCACACTCGCACAGAAGAGTAAACAGACGTACAGTGGCACGTACAATCAGCCAGACATAAACAGACAAAGACCAAGACACCGGCTGGTCAAGGTGGAAGGGGTAGATCACGAAACAATCGAAGAATATCGTGCATAATTGATAGACTCGCCAAGGGCTATGGAGGATGTGGGGAGGAAAACAAAGAAGGAAGGAGGGAAAGACAGGGGTGGATGAAGGAAGGTGGAGAGGGATGACGAGAAGGAGGCAGGAAAAGACGCAGTGAGACAAGAAAGCAGAGAAAGTGGGAGGGGCACAGACCAGAAGAAAGACAGATAGAAAGGGAGAAAGGGAAGTCAGGACAGAGGCAGGAAACAGAGGAAAAGCGATGCAGGGAGAGAGAGAACGGAGTCATAGGAACAGGAAGACAGGTAGAGAGGCAAGGAAAGAGTGATGGAAAGGCAGGCAGTGACAACGAATGGTAGCGAGGGAGGCACACAGAGCAACAGGCAGGCGGATCATTAAGCAGTTCATCGCGCTAACCAATAAACTATCACGCACCTCACCTCAAATAGTCGCCTCAATGCTAACCAAACCAGCAACATTAATGCGAACTCAAAACCCCTCAACAGTAACCCTAATATGAACCCCAACCCCAACAGCATAACCCTAATGTCCTGCTTCAGAAACAAAATTCGCAGAGTAAGGGTTCGATCCTTCTCCCATGAGGCGGTTAATTACTGTGTAGGGACCTCGAGCAAGTCCTTCACTCACAATTTCTCAGCGCCATCGATGTTCTGTCGTATGGTCGTGTGTGCACTTCAGAACTTTGGAAGGAGGGCATCATCAAATACATTTGTATTGTATTGTATTGTCTAATCAGTCTGCAGTCAATTATTCAATTGCCTATGGAGTTTCGGGTCCACAGACTATTAATTAGACGTCGTAAAGGCCAGCTGCAGAGGCGGGCCAATCACGCCAATCTAGCGCTGATGACCGCCTCGCATGGCACGGGTTCGCGCCACAGCAGGTGGTCACAGCAGGTGCGACGGATCGTCTGCTACCGTTCCAGCCAGTCAACCACCGACGCCGCAGGTGACAAACGGAACAAGGAACAGATGGATGGACGGACGTACAAGCAGGCTGACAGACAGACAGACAGATAGTGTGTGGACCAGAAACTCCATACACACATACAGATAGACAGAGAGATAGATAGACATACACACAGACAGACACAGAGATAGACAGACAGATAGACAGACAGACACGCAGACACACAAACACAGACAGATAGACACGCACACAGACAGATAGACACAGGCAGACACAGTGACAGAGTTAGTTGGGCATTCTCAAAGCCTAACAACATCTGAGTTGAATTACGTGTCCTCCAGCTGTGACCTCGCATCAAAATCTCCAACCTTAGGCCTACCGCGAATGAGGGGAGGAGCTGGAACGGTAGGTGGGTGCGGTGGGAGGGTGGGACAGACTGAGGAAGGGCGGGGAAAGGCGGAACTGCGAAGTGGTTAGGATGCAGAAGGGCAAGTGATTTCGATTGTAAAACGAGGTACTGCAACTCGTCCTCGTTAGCCGGGGCTAAGAAAGTGAAGTCGCCAACGCTTTACGTCCACCACTGATTCTCGGGGGTGTTTGTCAGCAGATGACCTTAAAGAGCGACGCTATAGAAATCAAAACCAGTTTCGATGCCAGGTCACATTCCGGGGAGGGGGTCAGGCCGGTGAGACAGCGTGGAGTTAAGGTCGAAGGTCTTTAGCAGAAGCGAGAAGTCTTCTTAGGAGGGAACTGGAATCGCTAATTTTTTACCATCTGGATGGTTGCCATTTCACCCCTCCTGGGGCTCGCGTCACACAGGGCAAACGCGTTGATAGACAGCAGGGAGAGTAAGTAAGAGGGCGAACGACGGAGAGAGAGACAGGAGAGAGAGAGAGACAGCGACAGAGAGACATAATGATAGATAGATGATAGATAGATAGATAGATAGATAGATAGATAGATAGATAGATAGATAGATAGATAGATAGATAGATAGATAGATAGATAGATAGATAGATAGATAGATAGATAGATAGATAGATAGATAGAGACAGACCTACAGACAGACAGACAGACAGAGACAGAGAGACAGATAGAGACAGACGAATGGGTGCAAAGGTATACATACGACAAAGTGATAAAGCCAGACACGTAGACGATTGTCGTCGTCGTCGTCATAATCACCATCGCGTAGGTAAGTCAGTCAGTCAATCAGTCAGCCACCCACCCACCCACCCACCCAGCCATTAAGCCAGTCTTCTAGTCAGCCAGCCAGTCAGTCATCGTAGTCTAAAACCTGAGACTGACCAACTGTGATCGTTGGCTTTGATCTTTACAGATGAGAGCGACGAATTCCGACAGCGTGTCCGATCCAACGGTCGCCATTCCGCCGTACTTGACCGGACTGCCCTCTGGCGACGACCCCTCATCTTCATCGTCCAGCACCAGGAGGCTGCTGTGCTGCGGATGCTGCCCCACAACCCCTGAAAGACATATACATCGTAATCGTAAGTGTAGATTTATATAGCGCACCTGCCCGATCATCATTATAATTTACTAGATGTTTGCCCATCTTAAGACGGTTTAAAAGAATTTTAAAATTTATTTCGTTCGTTCATTTCAGTTCGCCACCTAAGTAAATGAATAATATCGTTCGCGGATGCGAAGAAAAGCCAGGAAGATCTTTGCCCGTCTTAAGACGGATTAAAACAATTAAAATGTATTCTTATTCCTTCGCTTCAGCCTGTTCACCACCTAAGTAACTTAGTTTAAGCCCGTTTAAGCCGTCAGTTTAAAAGAGCAGCCGTTTATGATATATTGAAATTTACTTTGAATGAAGTGTGAAACGAAGGTCCGTCGGAAGGTCGCCATTTGTGAAAAGTGACGTCATTGGTCATTAATATTCATTAGTTCGAAGCGGCCAATGAGAGGAGCGTAACATGTCAATGTTCACTTCTTTCGTGACATTTCTCTTCGTTTATATTATTAATTATCAGCACTATTATTATTTCCACGAACATTTTAACGCTCGCAAAGTCACACAGAAATGTGTTCCTACCAGGTGTGAAGAGGTGGTTGACATGACTCATCGTACAAGGTGTCGTAGACTCATGCGAAGCGATCTGAGCGCCATCTTGGCGAACTGCCAAGGAGCCAAGCAGTCCATAGCGACTGTTGCTACGGAGAAGATGGGGCGAATTCATGACCGGACTGTGGGTTAAAACAACTGGAAGAAAACCCAAACGATTTAATAACCGTTTTTATTTATTGTCATCATTTAAAGTATGGTTAGCTGCTGTTTAACGACACTGTGTCATAACAAAAATGATTAGCGTCGCCCTCCTCCTTTACGCAGTCTTGAGACTGGCACTACCAGAGTACGAGCAGGTATTTATTCGGTCGACCATTATAAATTGACCACAGTAACTGCATTGCAAATAAACTTCCTGTAATCCAATGAGTTTTAGTCATTGGACAATATAAGTCGTCATTACAGAACGTTGTAAAGGTGTTTAAAATTATACTTAATTTTTGTGTTTAACCCAAATTTCTCCAATTAAGACACACAAAAAACGACGACTAAAGGAATTGTAAATTTATATAGCGCATAACCGATGTATTTAGCTATAACTTGCGCTTTATAAATCTTCATATAATAATAATAATAATAATAATAATAATAATAATAATAATAATAATAATAATAATAATAATAATAATATATACGGCAAAATGTTTTAAAGGCGTAGTGGAGCCTTGTTATTTACTTTGGGTCAAACTTATTAGTTTCAACCAGGATTGACAATTGTCTAGTTGCTGTTCAACGACGATGTGTTATAACAAAGACGATAACCGTCGCCCTCCTCCTTTATTCAGGCTTGGGACTGGCAGAACCAGAGTACGGGCAAAGGCGAAATTAAATTGCCTTTGACGTCAAAAGGAAATAACTTTTTCCAATTCTCACTGTGGTATTCCGTTCTCACGTCGTCAGAAAAGTTAGTAATTTTTATTTAGATAATTAACGAATACTATTTAGATAATTAATGAATGTGTGCATGTTTACCCATCTCTGATATTTACCCGCCTCTGAATAGTTTATACTGCGAGAGGCGCCTTGTAAATTACTAGATACAATACGATTTCCAATAATAATTGTAATTGAACGCTTTGCAATTATATATAGCATTACGATATGCCGTTTAGAAGGTGTTTAGAATGAGGCTTAGGGCCTACTTACTCATAAATTTAAGCAATTTTCTTTATTTAAGCCAAAGCTGTCAACTGGACTAGATTGGATTGAGCAGTTTATGGCATCAAAGGTCGTTGACGTTTTAGCAACATTGTTTTGCACAAAATAATCTTTTGTCGTTCCTCTGTACAATCTGTTTCTGTTTTGTTTTTGTTCGTAGGCCTACTTTCTACCGTTTTGGCGATTAAAGATTCATATAGAATGATATAGCCTGTCGCATGCAGCACCACTCACTTCGTTTGATCATGAATTATGGTTAAATAAATTTGGCTTTGAAGTTAATAAATGTGGCTTGAAGTTAATAAATTGGCTTGAGGTAAATAAATAAATACGCAAACCTAACTTTAAACACCTGTAAAACGGTTACACATAATGCTATATAAGATTGGCAAACGCTTAAATATTTGGTCGCTGTCGTCTCACACCGTCTGAAAACTAATACTAAAATAATGATTTGCAAATACTGATGCATATAATAATAATGTATGCACAGGGTGGGCCAGCATAAACGAACCGACTTTGCATACATATAACTCCGCCAATTTTTTAAAGTTATTTATACTTAATGCATGCAAAGTCGGTTCATTCATGCTGGCCTATCCTGTATATATGTAGATATATATAAATATTAAATATATATGCCAAATATTAAATAAAAGATCGACAACAACCACCTGTTGCCATCTCAACAACCTGTCAGACACAAAATCAATGATGAGATAGGTGAAAGAAAATTGATAACGAAAGTTATAATGAAAATGAGCTGAAATCAGTGCTTTCTCAGCCGGAACGGCGTTCCGGCACCTTTTTCAGCTACTAAAATAATTTATTTATTTTAATAATGCAAACAATAAGTTAGTTATTTTAATTTAATTTCAGAGTTGTGAACTGTTTTCAGTGTTTATTGAGACTCCCCTCAACCCCAATCCCGTTTTCTCTGGATTTTAGCCTGCCATAATTGTTTAGTTCCGGAACCTTTTTTCTAGAAAAAAAGCACTGGCTCAAATACATCAAAAAGTTTTAAAGACGTCAACTGCCTTTGTAACTATAAGATGTCGTTGAACAATGGAACACATACATATTACATACACAAAGCCCTGACAAATGCCTCGACCGTATGAGCTGTTTATGCCATAGGAACAGTGAGAACTGCTCAAAATTAACTACACACCTCTTTTAAGTGTGACATTCGCACTATGAGTGAAAGTGGTTCCGTATTGTTCCGTAGTTAACTACGCCACAGCGCGTACTCTGGCAGTGCCAGTCCCAAGCCTGAGTAAAGGAGGAGGGCGACGCTACTGTTATTTGTTGTCACACAGTGCCGTTAAACTGAAACTAGTACTATTGTGCCATATATGAACAGTGAGAACTGTTAAGAATAATTAAACACCTCTTTTAAGAGTGATATTCGCCCTATAAGATGAAATCGTTCAGCATTATGCTAAGTGTAATAACAAAAAATATTCGTACTCTGGCAGTGCCTATCCAAGCCTGTAGAAAGCAGGGCGACTCATATCTAGTCGCGGTGTCGTTAAACAGCAAGTAAACATTGTCATTGGTACGGCGAGAACTGTTCAGAATAATTAAACACCTCTTTAACGCGTGATATTCGTCGTATAAGTCAAAGTGGTTCCGCATTATGCTAAGTGAAAGGGTATACTGCATTCATGACATACAATTCCGCCACCGCTCGTACTCTGGCAGTGCCAGTCCCAAGCTTCTAGAAGGCAGAAGGGCAACGCTAATCTTCTTTGTTATGACACAGTGTCGTTAAACAGCAAATATATAACCACTGTGCCAAACGAACGGTTGAGGACTATACTATTATTCCGACGTCGACTGCCTTTGTTGCCATAAGATATGTCATTAAACTGACGATTAAAAGCTTATGATTAAATATGTTGTCAGTGTTTATAGAGTCAGCGCAAACATCTCAAAGGTGTTAACCAAGTTTCTTTCATCTTGTATTTATTTAAATCACCTGTAACTGGCTACGACGAAGTCCTGCCAGAGTCATAATCGAGTCTTGACTAGTGACTTAAATGAGACGATTCGAAACAGGATGGATTTATAGATTGATCAAAATGAGTACATTGACCATACACTGTCGGTGGGAAGATGAGACGGCGAGGAACGGGGCTGGCCACCCGCCCTCATATGCCGAGACTAAACAAATGAAGTCGCTAACACTTCATAACCATGGCTGTCTCAGGCTATAGCTTAAAGGACTGCTCTTCTTCTTCTTCTTCTTCTTCTTCTTCTTCTTCTTCTTCTTCTTCTTCTTCTTCTTCTTCTTCTTCTTCTTCTTCTTCTTCTTCTTCTTCTTCTTCTTCTTCTTCTTCTTCTTCTTCTTCTTCTTCTTCTTCTTCTTCTTCTTCTTCTTCTTCTTCTTCTTCTTCTTCTTCTTCTTCTTCTTCTTCTTCTTCTTCTTCTTCTTCTTCTTTTTCTTCTTCTTCTTCTTCTTCTTCTTCTTCTTCTGCTTCTTCTGCTTCTTCTTCTGCTTCTTCTTCTTCCTCCTCTTCCTTCCTTTTCTTCCTCTTCCTCCTCCTCCTCTTCCTCTTCCTCTGAGGAATGGGGAGGGGGGGGATACCGCGGGTTAGAGAAAAACAAACAGATCCCAAAGAAACGTGTCTGTAAAACTTCCTCTTCCTCTTCCTCCTCCTCCTCCTCCTCCTCCTCCTCTTCTTCTTCGTCTTCTTCTTCTTCTTATTCTTCTTCTTCTTCTTCTTATTCTTATTCTTCTTATTATTATTATTAATGCGCGTAATTGTAAATTGTAACTTAAATTTATATAGCGCCGCTTTAAGATCATACCAATCAGAGGAGCTGGACACAGCATATGATGATGCCATGGATTAATGGATTGACTTTAATCGTCGGATTTAGGTCGATATAAAGAAAATAAACAAAACTCTAAAAAGAACAACAAACGCAGGGGTGATTAATAACTGTAACCCGAGTGCCATGGAAGGCAAAGGGTGTCGAGGACCGAGAAGACAAGGAGAGAGATAAGGGGTGAATTAATATCAGCCTTAAACCATCCATCAAACCCTCTGACGCGAGCGAGGGTGAAGCCAGGCGTTAACACAATCTGATGCCACGAAAATTACACAAACATTATCGATGAAAAGGGCCAGGTGAGGGGTGAATTTGAGGGTGTGGGAGAATCGGAGGGAGGCGTGGAAATGGAGGGGGAACCGCGGGTTAGGGAAAAACAAGCAGATCCAAAAGAAACGTGTCTGTAAAATCCGGGAGTGTATTGCAGCAGCTGGGAGCTTCGTCAGAAGCAGAAAAAGCGGATGGAAGGATGGATTGGATGAATGGATGGATAGGTCTAGATGGATAGAGATGGATGATTGGATGAATGGATGCATAGGTCTAGATGGATAGAGATGGATGAACGGACTGATGGGTGCATGGATGGACGGATGGATAAGTCTGGATAGCGAGATGGATGAACGGAGTGATGGATGGGATGGATAGGTGGAGTGGATGAATGGATAGGATGGATGAATGGATGGATGGAAGGAAGGACGACGGATGAGTGGTAGGATGAATAGATGGATGGATGAGTGGATGGATTGGGTGGATGGGTGGTTAGGGAGATGGATGAACGGATTGATGGATGTATCTCTCCACTGATCACAGCAAACTTCCCACTGCAAACCCACTCCCTCAATTGTCCCTCAATAAAAAACAAGATAAATTCAACCTGCCTTGATCGAGGTTGCCATCGTGGCTCGGTGGCCACCCCGCAGAGGGTGGCGGCGGCTGCGGAGCGCAGGTCATGTGACTCGGGGATTTCCCGTAGAAACCGGAAGTGGATCCGGAATGGTGGTTCATGCCGAGCGCTTCCTCCGTCTCGTCGTCATTTCCGGATGGCGACAGTGAACCCATTCCACCGATGTGCTTGAGCCGCTTCGTCGGGGTGTGAGGACTGAGGCTATGGGGGTCGACGACCCCACCGCAGCCGTTGGGAAGCCCGTGGGGGACCGCGGGGATCGTAGCCCCCATGTGGGCGATTATGTCCGGGCCGAAGTTACAGGAAGTGTAGTAGAAATGCTCGACGTCGCTCACTTTCGGATACATTGACATCGAGTCGAGCGGATACTGGGTTATCGACTCTGAGAACAAAACAAGCGCCCATGTTAATCGCTGCAATTTACGCATGGCAATGAAAACGTGGCAATGTACATACGGCAACGTAAACGTAGAAATGCAAACGTGGTAATATAAACGTGGCAATGCAAACGTAGAATGTAAACGAGGCAATGTAAACGCGGCAATTTACGCATGGCAATGTCAACGTGGCAATGTAAATACGGCAATGTAAACGTAGCAATGTAATCGCGACAATGAAATGTGGCAATGTAAACGTGGAAATTTAAACGAGGAAATGCAAACGTGGAAACGTAAACGTGACAATTTAAACATATAGCAATGTAAACATGGCAATGTAAAGGTGGAAATGTAAATGAGGAAATGCAAACGTGGAAACGCAAAAGTGGCAACATAAACACAGCAATGTATACTTGGCAATTTTAAATTGCAATGTAAACGTATAGATTCGATTAGCATTACACAGAATTAGATTGGACCGGAAAAGCATCTCCACAATTAATAATATTCGATTAGATTAGATTATGTAGGATTAGATAGGAATGGATCAGAATGATACGAACGCCTTGTAACTCGGAGAAGTTCCTGAGCGGAATAGACGCCAGTCGCCATGATGCTATCATTTCCCGACACACCAGAATGAATGTTCCCAGGCACTGCCACATAACACAGTACGCATTCAGCATTACGCATTTAACATTACGCATTTAACATTACGTTAAAATACACACACAATGTTTAACGCTTATCAAAAATATGTATGCTTGTTACGTATACGTATATCTGTACGTATACGCATGCACGCATGCATGCATATAGGTATGTATGCGTGTAATGTATGTATGTATGTATGTGTATATGTATGCATGCACGCATGCGTGTATGCATGTATATATGCATGCGTGTGTATGTTATGTATGTATGTATGTAAGCGTGCATGTTTGCGTGTATGCAAGTATGTATGTATGTATACGCGTGCAAGTATGCGTGCATGTATGTATGTATGTATGTATATATGTAAGCATGTATGTATATATGTATCTATGTACGTATGTAAGTATGTAATCATGTATGTATATATGTATGTATGTATGTTTGTATGTATGTACGTATGTACGTAGATTCCGATCTTCTTAAAATCTAATGTAGTTCGTTGGACCGAAGAAGATGACAAATAGTCCAATTAATGACTCTGAACCAACTGGCATTGAATTCCAGGCCAGAGGAAACCCAACAAGACTGGCAGAGCATTAAATGATAACGAAGACAGGCGGACGGGGGAGGGGGGAGGGCAGGCAGTCAGGCACCCAGGGTAAAAGACGAGGTCAGAGGTTAACGCACCCTATAGCCAGAAAACACAAGAGCAAAGTTATTGTAAGATTATTAGGGTAAGGGCTGCGTCAACTCTGGCGGTGGAGCGGAAGACCTTATCATCGAAATAATTGTTTTATGTCTCTCTGAAAATTCAAGGCCGATTATGCTGCGCAATTTTTCGACGCCAAA
This sequence comes from Allolobophora icterica, assembly GCA_963556255.1. Lineage (NCBI taxonomy): Eukaryota > Metazoa > Annelida > Clitellata > Crassiclitellata > Lumbricidae > Allolobophora > Allolobophora icterica. Next base: position 3,355,638 of record OY744613.1, read on the forward strand.
GAAATGTCTGTGAGCGTCAGATACTTATGTAGCTACGACGCACTTGGACAGCAACGGTCCCACAACTAAGCATGGATACGTTATAGGCTGCTAGCCATACTAGTGTTGGAATGGATATATACATACATGCATGCATATATACAATATATTATACATACATACATATGTAGGCCTATACATACATACATACATACATACACACTACACACATACATACATATGTATACATACATACATACATACATACATATATACATACATACATACATACGTATACATACATACATACGTATACATACATACATACATACATACACACATACAAATATACGTACATACAGTCATACATGTATATATATATGCATACATACAGTGATACATACATACATACACACATACATACATACACACATCTATACATATAATATCCATATAGTGTCCGTCCGACGATAAACGCTACGTCACAAACGGTTTCTGTTCTATTTGTTTGTGACGTCAGTACTGCCGTCTTGACGACGGCGATCAGAGCAGTTTAACCAACGATACATATAGGCCTATAATATGACGTCATAATTATGACGGGCAAATACACTAGTACATATATAATTACATATATGCGACGCATTATTATACGTATACAAGCATACGTACACAAATATATATACTCAGCTAGTTTTCTATACACAATACCTAAATGCTCTCCATGATTCCTTTAATCATTATACGGACAATAGGATGGAATGCAACAGTTTAAACGACGTCATATATATGTCATTCAAGGCCGCTGACGGCATAATTTTATGGGAAAGAATTTTGTGACAATAGTTAGTGAAGTTAATCTATCGGACAATGGTAATAGTTTCCAGTGTTTAGCGACATCTTACGGCTGCCTCTGAAGTCGAGGCCTCGAGGGGGCTCTGTCCTTCCCATGGAAAGGGTCTCTATATACATACAATCTGCGACCTATAGGCAGCATAGCTTCGTCCTATAGTCCGATAAAGACCACAAGAACTATATACCTCACATGCTATATAAAAACATATACTAAAGCAAAGAAATTTATATAAGAGACAATCAATGGTCACATGTAAAACATTCGCTTCCATTCTATCTTGTTACACGCAGCGTTCTGCCTGCATGATTGGTGGAATAAACGAATATACAAACACACCCAATGGCTAGTCTAAATGAATTCCTCGCGAAAATTATATACAGGCGGCCTTCACAGAATATATAGCTTCAAGTGAAAACGCTTTAAGGTGTCTAAAAACAGCACTGCAAATGCAGTGCTCAGCGACATCTTACGGCCGCCAGGGCCGTTGAAGTTAACTCACTTTACAGGTTCACATTTTAATGTTCCACTGTTTCAGTTTATTAGACACATGCTAGTATGGACTGACAATTCAACTTGAGACGTAATACTGTAATCCTTATAGTAATCGTAACTTCTTTTAAAAAGGTGTTGAAATGTCGGCCGTCAGTTTAGAACTGGCACTGAGGTAATTTCGGGGAAACAATAATAATATTGTAGGACTGTCATTAGACACCCTTAAAGCGCTTTCACCCAAAGCTATATATTCCGAGAATAGGCAAAACTGACTTTCGTCGACGTCAACGGCCTTTGTTGTCACAAGATATCGTTAAGCTCTGGATCCATCCAATTGTATAAGTTGTATAATAACGTTTTATCCTCTTTTCTCCAACTTTTATTATATTCTTATTACCTCTATGTTTTATATTATCTCAACTTTGTCGTTAAACACTGTCCAACTGTATAAATATTACAGTCTTTAAAGTTAAATGATAATGAACTGAAGTACATGCGAAACTTTATAGTCGCTGAAATTATTATTTCTATTTATTTATTTATTATTATCATTAAATGAAAAGACGTAACAAAAGGCCGATTTCCATAAATTTAAAATTACTAATAATACACATGCGTCATAACTGACGTTACGTAACAATAGGTCTTTATTGTCTAAACTTAAAATTACTAGTAATAAACGTCATTTCATAATTGAAATGACGTAGCAATAGGCTTTTATTATTGTTGTTATCGTTTTTGTTGTTGTTTTTTTATTATTTATTATCCCCGAGGTACATATAATCCTTCAGGAATCAGGAGTGAGATAATAAATAAGTGAAAATTAATCTCTGGAGTGACACAAGGCCGTTGACGTCGACCTTACCTAAACTGGTTTGAAACATTTACACAATATGCATATATTCCAATGTTTAACATCTTAATGCTACAAAGGTTTTATAGTTTCTGGCGTATTTCAGTTCATTTTCATGTAAGTTCGAGTACTGGAATTATTTATACCTACGCGCGCTTATCTGAATACATATAGGTTCCCACACAAGCGCTTTAAGGGTGTCTAATGACAGCCGTGCAATATCCAGTGTTCAGCGAGATCTTACGACTGTCAGGGCAGTGCTGTCGACCTCATCACTTTATTACTGTACATTAAATAAGCATACGCTAATAATCCGGATCTACTTTTAAAGTATGTCTACACTTTAATTGTTTGGCGTAAAGTTGAGAACGAATATCTTATGGTTGCAATGGCCGTTGACGTCTTTTAAAACATTAATTGTATATCAGTTCATTTTCTCGATTGCTGCAGATGATTCGTTTCAGGTCGTCATTGGCTTTAATTTCAATTTATATTCTTCCCATTTAAATACAGAGTATAATCAATACAAGTCTATAATTAGACTATATGCGACGCTTTCTTGTCTTATAGAAGTCCTGATCCACTTCAAAAAGGTGTCGAAATGACTGGCGTATAGTTGAGAACTGGCGCTCAGAAATAACAGTATTATTATTGTTATTGTCATGACAATGATAACGATGATGATGATGATGATGATGATGATGATGATGATGATGATGATAATAATAATAATAATAATAATAATAATAATAATAATAATAATAATAATAATAACAACAACAACAACACCGTCATCATTATCGTCGTCGTCATCATCATCAGCATCATCATCAAGACGTGAAAAATAAATGCTAAAGCCAACAATATAACACGAAATAATAGTAATAATAATAATATAATTATATTAATTAGTCCATATAAGTATTATTATTGATAATTATTACTACCACAAATGCGCCAGTATAGGGATATTATCAATAGGTCCTACTGTGGTACCCAAAGTCGAACGACCTCTTTACAGCTCTGGCTGGGTCGTTGATGTCCCCCTTACCTTACAATTATTTACGCATGTTTATTTTGTTTAATTGATTCCTCAAGTGTCATATTACTTAGGGTCAATAGCAGTAGTGTCCAGTGCTTAAGGCAAAGCTCCTCCGCTTCCATCTCTCGCTGGTCATCTGGCAACTGGACTTTGTTCTTCGCCATCTCTGAACAACCCCTCTGACAGGACGCATCGTTCGCGAACAAGCTGTCTTGTGTTTATCTTTTGAGTAGCGCTTTATAAATCGGCGTTTACTATTGCGATTGTGTGACAAGATGGGTTACGACAACTAAGGCCAGCGTCCACTTATTCTGCCTACTAACAGCTCTGCAAATAAACTACAAACTTAAGTAAGTAAGTAGCCTCGTCATCATAACCGTAAACTCAAAATTTCCAAAGCTCTACTCGAAAGATTCTAGAGCGCATGCAGTGCCTCTATATATTTGCGCTCCCCGTTGTGCCGCTATTGCCAGGTAGTACCCGACCAAAACCCGGATAAAGGAGGAGGGCGACATTCCGCCGTATTAAAGATGTCGTGAAACAGTGGAAACCATTACAAGAACGTCCATTAACCTGGACAAAACTTGAACTAAGAGGCAAGCTCATTTGCATTTCTGCCCCTAAGTGACCCATCACTTTACCCCCACTGCATAACAACGCGATGCCACAGGCCTCTAATCAACCCACGCAGACATTTCAACAATCGGAACCTTTTTTCCTCGCGGACGCGTCAGGCGATCGTCAGAAAATTTTCCGAAGATAACTCCTATCACTCCGCCTCGAATCTAATCCGCGATAAAGTTTATCGTCCGGGGTAGAAAAACTCCCCACCCGCCGGGTCAATCCTATCAGCGCAAAAATGATATAACGGGGCAAGATTAATCACCGCGCGTCGTGATCGTGGCGCCCCCCTGTAATCGCGTCACGCGATTACAGGGGGGCGCCACGATCGTCTGCAATTGAACGACAACATCAGAAATTATTCATAGTCTTTGCCAACGGCCGCAAGTTTAACCCGGGGATAATTATCGCCGAAAACAATGCGAAATGTCCCTCCCCCGTCGAACTAATCAATAGATGTTTGCATGTTGATTTATAAAACCCCCGGACTGAACTGGAATCCTCTGGGATTTCTCGGTCTCGGCTAATTAATAGGGTTTACTTGGCAGCGTCGGATGTCAACGAGAGTCGCCGAGGGTAAGTGATGGCCATATTGCTGCAAGGATCGTCTGCTGCGATTTCGCTAATGAAATCATCCGGCGGCGATGACCACTTTAATGATGACCGGAATGGCCTTTGAGGTCCACGTTAGATGGTCAGTGAGACATATGGACAGTCGTGGTCCGCCGTTCCGCCAACCCACCAGCAAAAACATCCCTGGCTAATTTTGATGGATGGCTTCTCTATACAGATCACAACTTTGTGCAAGGCTTGAAGCAGAGGGGGGAGCTCCGATGGGACCCCGATGTACGTATGCCCCTTGCAAACAGCGTTACATAGTGTTAGGCTACATAGCAAAGTACACGGGGCGTAACTTTGGTCTATAAAGTAAGGGGTACCAATTTCTTACATACACGAAACAAGGCGGAGACTGCGATCTCTGGGAAGGCACAATGACAAAATATTGATTGGCATTGTTTATAAAGTGGGGGTACTGTACCCCAGTCCAAAAAGTGGGGGTACGGGTACCCATCGTACCCCCTACAAATTACGCCTAACCAAAGTACCAACTTAAAACTGATATCTTTCACATTGCTTTCACATTGATCTCTTTCACATTGCTTATCCACCATAGTCTGCCTCTCTGTCTTACGGACTGATCTTCTGGATATTGACCTGATTACGGCTTGGTTTTGGTGTGCCATCCGTTGATGCCTAGGCCCTAGAGCATTAGACACAGGCGGCACAATAGAAGTTCCCAATTACAATTAGGGTAACGGCTTCCAAGCTTTCTCGTCCTCAACGAAATCCGCCTTAGCAGCCCCTGTTTTCTCTCTTTGGCAACCGGACTGGATCTTCCTTTGACACCTCTGGAAAATCCCTCTGACATAACGCAGCGCTCGTGAATAAGCTGGTGCCCTGCACTTAGCTTTCGAGTGGCGCTTTAGAAATCTGAAGTTGTGATTACGAACATCCTGCCCAGTTTCGTAATTATTTAACGGTTTTCTCATCAGCCTCACCGTCGTTTTATCAGAACCTTGGCCGACCCTGAACGCTCAGGGTAGCGTAAACAAGTTCTCGTTTCTTGGATAGGATTCTTTCGACTATTGTCTTCAGTGACGTGTTCCTCAGGCTACAGAGTTTTTGGCCGAAGCACTTGGCTCAGCAATAGAACATCCTGGAAGACCAGGGTACGTAACAAGGGTGGGCTAGGATGCAAGGCTTGAGGTACAGCTAGCCCTACTCCTCCGAGTTTCAAACACAAGGCAACGCTGTGTAAGGCGAGCCATTCAACAGATAGTATCCTCGTCTTCCAAGATGCGCCCAATCCACCCTTGTTACGTAATACGTACCCTGGTCTTCCAAGATGCGCCCAGTCCACCTTTGTTACGTATACCATGGTCTTCCAAGACGCGCCCAACCCACCCTTGTTACGTAATACGTACCCTGGTCTTCCAAGATGCGCCCAGCCCACCCTTGTTACGTATCCTGGTCTTTCAACACGCGCCCAGGCCACCCTTGTTACGTACCCTGGTCTTCCAACATGCATCCAGCGTATACCCTTGTTACCGTTACGTACCCTGGTCTTTCAACACGCGCAGAGCCCACCCTTGTTACGTACCCTTGTCTTCCAACATGCACCTAGCCCGCCTTGTTACGTACCCTCGTCTTCCAAGATGCACCTAGTCCACCCTTGTTGTGTACCCTGGTCTTCCAAGACGCGCCCAGCCCACCCTTGTTACGTAGCCTGGTTTTCCAAGACGCGCCCTGCCCAGCCCACCCCTGTTACGTACCCTGGTCTTCCTAGAAGCGCCCACGCACCCTTGTTATGTACCCTCGACGTCCCTCGTTTTCCACGACGCTCCCAGCACATCCTTGTTACCTAGCCTCGTCTTCCATGACGCGCCCCGACCCCCGCCTACACTTGTTAAGTACCCTGGTCTTCCAAGACGCGCCCAGCGCCCAGCCCACCCTTGTTACGGACCCTCTTTCAAAACGCGTAAACCCAATGGCACTCCTTCACGGTCTCATTAGCAAGACCCTGCGTGTCAACGGCACATTAATCTTTCCCGTGCTGATCAGGTCTCGAACCTGTACCCACTGGCGAGTCGTCGAGCACGCTCGACCACTAGACCAATACAGGGGCCGGTGCGAATTTATAAAGACTGAACATTCGGACATAATCAAGACGTTAACTGAAAAGCACTCGGCGAATCATACCTTTAATATCCAAATCCTGGTCAGTTTCAATGTAGCTCGTACAATCCATTGTGTGCGGAACTGCAATTAATAAGACATCCGCTAATTATCATAGCACATGGCAAGTTTCATTAATGGGCGGAACGGCAATAGCCACATAAAAGCACCTGCCAGGTAAATATTTAATTGGCCAGGTAGGCAATCAGTCCTACCTAATTGAAGACCGCGGCGGCAGCACACACCTGTTCTTGGTACGCAGCGCTGTAGAGGGAGAAAAAGACCCGCTACTCTTTTCTCTAGACTTACCCGCTATGGCCTTTGCGTTGTTATCTATCTATAGTGTCGCACTAGTCCAGTGGATAGCGTGCTGGACTGTCAACCGAGGAGTCGGGGGTTCAAACCCCAGCCAGGGCAGAAATTTGTTTCGAGATATCGGCTTCACTTGCGCCCCCTAGCCAGCTCGGTTATAATGAGTACAACGACCGTACACTGTTATGGAGTAGTTGAGACGGCAAGGGAAAGGACTGGCCATCTGCCCTCGTATGTCGAAGCTAAGAAGAATGAAGTCATTAACACTTCATTTATGTGACTTGCACAACGATTCTGATTTTTGAGAAAAAACGAAAAGTTCATAAACAACTCTATCGGACTCTAGAATTACAAAATCGTTCAACTCTGCCAGCAGTTCCATAAACATTTTATGGGATCATATAATTGTAATTGTAATTAGTCACTTATATTGCGCCGGTGTCTATTGTACCAGGCATCAACCGATGGCACACCAAATCCAAGCCGTATATAATAAGGTCAAACTCCAGAAGATCAGTCCATAAGACAGCCTACAGAGGATAAGCAATTTGAAAGAGGTAAGTTTTTATAGGCCCAATATGGGACCATATAGGCCAAACAAGGATCCAGTGCTGGCAGGAAAACCGCTGACATAACAAATTAGTTTCCAGACAATGATTAAACCAAAATATACCAATTAAAAATAAATATAAAACCAAAGATGACCACTGACCAGAGATGATGACCAACAATCAAATGACCATAGAAACAAAGATGATACTTAATTAAAGTGAAAGCTGACCACGAGGAAAGGAATGCCATGGACAACAAAAAAAACTATAAAAACTCTGGCAAGTCTAACAAAACTACAAAGCAAAACTTTTTGTTTCTTCGATACGTATTGACGACCTCTGATTATTATTTTCTCAAAAGCATGCCATTAAAAATTCCATAACTTACATCACAATGCCCAACACTAAAAGTCCATAACACATCATGGGTTGATAATTAATTTAAGATGTGCGCACATCTGTGGCTACATATATGCGTTCGCATGTGCGCACGCCTCACGCAGACGCAAGGCATTCACACATGCTCAAGTATGTCGACATCTTAACAGACCTTAGAGTAACTACGTCACGGCCAGTACTCTTGTAGTGCCAGTCCCAAGCCTAGAAAAGGAGAAGGGTGACGTCAACGGAGCCAGAAGACGTCGTTCAACACTTAAAACTACTACTACTTAAATAGCGTGGCATCCATTCAAAGAGGGAGAGGTGGTTAAGGCTCACCCGATCAATTCATTGAAAAATGTGCAGGGTCGAGGCCATACGGTCGCTCTAGCACGGTCCGTACATAGGGACCTTAAATATCGTGGCACCCATTCAAACGGGTAGCGGTGGTGAGGGATCTAACCCGATCAATTCACAGAAATACGGTTGCTATAGTATAACGTATCAACATTTGCCATGGAACTGCCTAAAATAGGATCAACGGTATCATGGGAACCGGGGGACCGAACTCGAACCATTCGAGAAAAGACTCATCCTGAAAGTGGAGAAAAAAAGCAGCCTTCGACGTGAGAAGAGATTTCATGACACGCAGCTCATGAATGCCCCACGAGGCAGAATATGACTTATTCATCAGCGCATCCGTCATGAGTCATGACCACGTCAGCTCCATGCCTTAGTCCAAGCCCAAGGCATCCGCAGATCATCGGTCTCACATTCCACTACCTGCATTACACAACACTATTATTCATATCTATATACATTTATGCATATATATATATAATATATATATATATTATATATATATATATATATATAATTATTGCACACACAGATATATGTATATCTGTAACTGCGCACTGCACTGTACTTTTTGTCTCAGACTTTCTAGCTTCATGGTATATAAATTGGGACATATACATTAACTGCGTATACACATACACACATATATACACAGTATGCATATATATATATTGTATGTACATATATTCTATGCACAATTACGCAAATATAAATACACTGTCTGTCTATGCCCTTTTCTCCGTGACGCATCACTTAGAAATTCAACCAAATACCAGTCTCCGAAACATTAACAACCCAAAGTACTGCAAACTGTGCTCCTCAGAAGCATTCCTCTGACTCAAAATCTCTTTAAAAATCTCTAAAAATTCTTCATATTTCGAGACGACACTGAAAAACAAATTTTAACGACGGACGATCAAGCTGTCAAATGCCTTCTTAAAATCAAGAAACTCCGTTGTTAAATTTCAATGCAGTGACCATCGTTAGTGATAGTGTTCGCCTCAAGATGCCTTGAGCACGATGCACTATATAAATTTATTTTAATAACGATTTATTTTAAGTTATTTTAATTTTAATTTTTATTTATTTTAATTTATTTTAATAACGATTGAATTCCTCGATAATGACCACCAGACTTGATTAGTTGGCTGACTTGGTTGATTTGTTAACTGACTGCTTGACTGACTGACTGAGGTACTGCCTGAGTAGCTGTCAGTCTGTGACTGACTGACTGTCAGTCATTGCCTTCTGATTGTCTGACTGACTGACACTTCCTGGCTGAGTGACATAATGGCATATTGCAAACGTGGCCACAAAGCTCAGTTCGCAATTGACACACAAATGACCAACTAACTAACTGACAGATTTGCCCGCTGACTCACTTACTCACTCACTGACTCACTGAGCAATGAGATAATACATCGTCAACTATATCTTTACTAACTGAAAGATCAAAGAATGGTCTTCCCTATATAGAACAAACGGGGCCAAAAAAAAACAGCGCCCAATTGACGTGGCTCCTCTCCGTTCAACCAGCCAGCAGCAAAGGCTTATACTGGAGACTACCACCGATTGCCCATGGGCAGCCATGGGTGTTACCACTTTCATATTTCTTAGCTTCGGCATATATGAGGGCGGTGTCTCTTAGCTAGACAAAATTCCGCCAATGAATTAACCAACCAATTAAGTAGTTAATTACTAAAATTCCAACCGTATTTGCGTCTGACGTTTGCGAAGTACATAATTATGGAACCCAGATTTACTTGTAACTAAACTAGTAATAAAAGCTTTATTTTATTACAAAAACTTGGCTAAGTTACTAATTCCATAATTAACCAATAACCACTTAATTAAATCGTAAATTAATAAAATGTCTACCGTAGCTGTGAACGAAGTTAGCCAAGGACAGATCCGGCTCATATTTACTGACTTTAGACGCATATTAAGTGCTTTAATAAATAAATATTAATTTAAATAGTTAAATAAACTGCCTACCGTAGCTGAGTATGAAGTTGGCCAAGTACAGATCTAGCTCATTTTTACTGACTTTAGACGCATATTAATTGCTTTAATAAATAAATATTAAATTAAATAGTTAAATAAACTGGTTACCGTAGCTGTGTATGAAGTTGGCCAAGTACAGATCTCGCTCATTTTTATTGACTTTAGACGCATATTAATTGCTTTAATAAATAAATATTAAATTAAACATTTAAATAAACTGGTTACCGTAGCTGTGTATGAAGTTGGCCAAGTACAGATCCAGCTCTCGGACCGATACGCTGATATGGTGTGGATTGACGCAGAGATTCGGGTGCATACAGTCCGGCGACTTTTCCAGTCTCTCTCCGTCGGTACTCTCGAGGGGTATGGCCTTGAAGAGGATGACCATGACAAGGTCAAGGCGCCAGACCTTGTCGGCCTGTCGAAGGCAGTCGATCCGCCGCATCTTGCCCTTCTGGTCGGGGTTGCTGAGGATGCAGACGGGGGTGCGCTTCCCGGTGATGCACAGAACGAAATCCTCGCGACACTCCTGAACGATGTCCTTGCGCAGTTTGGCCAGCAAACGCGACGCCCACTTCTGCTTGATCTCGGGCTTCTCGCTCTGCAGAGAAAAACGCGTCAGGCATCGGTTTAATCATGAATGCTGCGTCGTGTCAGAGGGGTTGTCGAGAGATGCCAAGTGAAGGCCCCAGTCCGTTGACAGAGAGACCAAAGACAGACAGACAGACAGACAGACAGACAGACAGACAGACAGACAGACAGACAGACAGACAGACAGACAGACAGACAGACAGAGGGGGAGAGGAGATAGAGGGGTAGAGTATTCAATGCATGATGCAATGTAAGAGATACATACATTACAATGAAATTCAGAGACAGAGAAACAGAATGTAAGAATCTTTTACGAAAAGCGCATTGCAATGTGCATTTTTTACTGTAACACAATGTAAAGTACATTCCTAGCATATGTAATGTACAGTAGGATATGTTATTAGGGTGAATTGTTGTGGAATGTAGGCTCTTAGAAAAAATGCAGTGAACATTTCAATTACTGGAATTGCCTTTCCCAGCCCTGTACTATCGCAGCTGGTGTCGATTCGTTAAAGTGCTCGCCTTGTAACGCGGAGAGTATGTGTTCGATCCTCCTTCTCTGAGACGGCCACTGTATAGGGACCTTGAGCAAGTCCTTACTGCTCAGCGCCATCGATGTTCTGTCATATGGTTGTGTTTGTACTTGTGAACTTTGGAAGGAGTGGCAATATCAAATACAGTTGTATTGTATTGTATGCTGTGTCTAGATCAATATACCATACCTGTTACAATTACAACCATGTCCATGTGGTATTACACATGGTATATACCATTTACAATTACAGTGATGCCCAAATGTTATTATATATGGTATATACCAGCTAAATTACAACCATATCCGTTTGGTATTACAAGTGGTATGTACCTGTAATTCGTCCTTGACGTGTCGTTCTTCCTCCATTGACATCCTCTTCTCATGTTTTTTGTAGTACTTTCGCTTGGCAGCCTGAAGGTTGAACCACGTGTAGGAAAACGCCTTCACGTAGGGCAGCAAAGCCTCAATGAACGGGTGGAACTCATCCTACAATCAACCGACAGATCACATTAGAATAACACTACATACATTACACAGTCGCAGATTACATTACACGCATACAATACATTACAATCGTGCAGTACATTGCAATACATTACATCCAATACATTCAAAACATAGATTACATTTGTGCAATACGTTACAGCACATTACATACAATATATTCACACAATACATACATTCGCACAATACATTACAGTACACTACATACATTACATAACATTGCATTTCTTGACATTACATTCATACAATACATTGTATTCGTACAATACATTACACTGGAACAATGCATAAAAGAGCAATACATACATATATTACATTCAGAAAATCGATCACAATACAGTACACTTGCCCGATATATTACATTGAGACAATATATTACAACGCATTATAATTGTAATATACATTACAATATATTTCATTCATACAATAAACCACATTCATACAGCACATTAAAATACATACTTATGTTATATTCGCTTATATTACAATACATTATCATCTTCATCATCATCAGCATCCTCAATCATCACCATAACCACCCACCTGCGTCCCTCACCTAATTCTAATTTTAATTGTAATCCGACATTTATAAAGAAAAACTCATCAGTGGCACCTATAACTATCGAGTACGGGACACGTCCCTCTTGCCCCACAGGATGCGACGCCTCTGCAGGGAGGTAACCTTCGAACACATCGTTCCCCGTCGTACCTTGGACCGTCTTCCCCTAGAACAACCTTCCACTCACTCCGACGGTGCTGCTTCTTCGCGGAACACAGCTCAATAAAACTCCTTATCTCAAGTTGCACCTACTTAGAAGTTCTGGTCTAGACGATCGCACAGCCATTCATTGAGAGCTTCGTACGAGTTCTACGGGTTGGCGATAGTGTAGTGGTTAGCGTGATGGACTGTCAATCGAGAGGTCGGGGATTCAAATCCCAGCCAGGGCAGAAATTTGGTTAGAGACTTCAGCTTCATCTGCGCCCCATAGCCAACTCAGCTATAATGAGTACACTGACTGTACACTGTCGGTGGGAAGATGAGACAGCGAGGGAGAGGACTGGCCACCCGCCCTTATATGCCGAGACTAAGCAAATGAAGTCACTACCATTTCATACCCATGGCTGCCTATCAGGCTAGCTTAAGGGACTGCTCGTCTTCTATATTTTCACAAGACATCTTATACCACAGTCACTGACGTGAACCCAGCCCTTTAATACCCTAAATACCCACGGCTGTATCTCGTAACGCAGAGAGTATGGGTTCAAGGTTCCTCCCCTGTGACGGTTACAATGTAGCGACCTTGAGCAAGTCCTTCACTCACAATTGCTCAGCGCCATCAATTGATGCTAGGTCATAAGGCAGTGGCGCTTAATAAATAAGTAATAACAATAACAAACAAAACAAAAATAGTAATAATAATAATAATAACAATAATGACATAAGTAATAATAATAATTTATAACAATAGTAATAACAACAATAACAATACTATGCTTCCTGTTTCTTCAAAACTCTTCAGGGCTTTCGACATTCCAATCAAACACAGACACACATCGCATTTGAGCAAATCGCTCTGCTCAGCAAACTGTTTGCTCACTGCTTCAGACAGTTTTTCACATCTTACGACACAAGTATGAGGGTTGCTCATTCACGTGCTCAGTGCTCACGGGACACATTCAACAAGAGATATGACCCCAAGGGCAGGAATCTCTAGGTAGCTTCTCGCACTGACCCAAAAGCGAATAAATAATTACCTGTCCTAAATTGAGACACAGGTAAATTTAACAGTTGAGGTCCACACAGGTAATTGTCAGTCCATTGCTTGTCAAAACAATATAAAATATTACGCCCCCGAGCTATGCATTGAAACAAACGGTGTGCATATGTTCAGTCATATACAGGTCAAAAGACTGATCTAGCCTATATTAGATCTATGCTTCTATGTACGAAGCAAAACAAGTGTCCATAGTGAGTGAGTGAGTGAGTGAGTGAGTGAGTGAGTGAGTGAGTGAGTGAGTGAGTGAGTGAGTGAGTGAGTGAGTGAGTGAGTGAGTGAGTGAGTGAGTGAGTGAGTGAGTGAGTGAGTGAGTGAGTGAGTGAGTGAGTGAGTGAGTGAGTGAGTGAGTGAGTGAGTGAGTGAGTGAGTGAGTGAGTGAGTGAGTGAGTGAGTGAGTGAGTGAGTGAGTGAGTGAGTGAGTGAGTGAGTGAGTGAGTGAGTGTGAGTGAGTGTGAGTGAATGAGCGAGTGAGCATCAGTCGGTCAGTCAGGGAGTAGTTGAGTTTGTGAGTTTGCAAGGAGAAAAGCACACAAGCATACAATGATTAAATTACATAATTATATTAGAAATAGAATCTATAACAGAAGCAGATTACATAGACATACATGCACAGCTAAATATAACTAAATATACATCGATTAACAAAACTAATTTTAACAAGTTTACATTTAACAATTTAACAAATGGTAGCATGAAAGTATGTCCTCTCTTGCGAAGCGAAAACTTGTCTTCACTTCACGAAGAGATGATGAAAATCAGTGAGCAAAGAACTGTGATTTCTTGAAGAGCTTCCTGTCTGCTCGTGCAATCAGCTCTTCTTTTCAACAGCTGCTCTGCCTCTCTGGCAACCGGACCTCCAATGGACATCGATCTCTGGACAACCCCTCCGATACGACGCAGCCCTTGTGAATAAGCTGGTGCCCTGCACTTAGCTTTAGAGTAGCGCTCTAGAAATTTGGAGTTTACGATTACGATTACAGTTCTTTCCACAAACTCGCCATCTGCGAGCTCTTTGTCTATAGATATCATGCCTTTGTTTTTTAAAGATATCAAGCCTTTGCTGTCTATATAGATATCATGCTTTTGTTGTTTAACGATATCTTGCGTTTGTTTTCTATAGATATCATGCCTTTGTTGTTTAAAGATATCATGCCTTTGTTGCTTTTTACAAATCAAGGAACCATCTGGTGGATACCATATCTTTGCAGCTATACTGCCTGAACAATTCAATGAACCTATATCAAGTTGATATCATATCAGTGCAGACATTAATAAGTCAGGAGAACTATCTAGTCGTTATCACATATCTTTGCAGCTATATAACGGCATTTGTCGGCTGACTGATCTAGCAGATATCATATCTTTGTTTCTTCTAAGCCGAATGTCATTAATCAACAAAATCAGATTTAGTTACACGTATCCACTTAATAAAATATCATCATTGTCGTCGTCGTCGTCATCAACACATCATCATCATCATCATCATCATCATCATCATCATCATCACCTTCATCATCAACATCATCATCATCATCTGCATCAACATCATATCTAATAATAATAACAATAATAATAATAATAATAATAATGATAATAATAATAATAATAATAATAATAATAATAATAATAAAATTTAAAAAAAATAATAGTAATAATAATAATAATAGTAATAATAATAATATTAGTAATAATACCAATAATAATAATAATGCGATTGCTTTAATGCAATCGATTTCCAATGTACATTAGAGGAGGCTGACACCTGCGTAGATTAGCCATCCCCTTGTTTAAAGTAGTTATCCACACTCTCTGGATTTCATCCGTTGGGTTAAAAAAATAATAATAATAACAACATAATATATGCATTGTTTGCGAGGAGCAACATAACCCCATCATGATAACCTGACATATCACTGATATAATCTCCAAGCTGACATTTTAAATTAATAGCTCAGTGCAAATGCGCTATTAACTCCAAACCCTGTTCTCGGTTTTTGCATCCATTTAAATAATTAGAAAGTCTAAGATAACAGCGATAAGCCAGGCACAGAGTAAAACCTCCTACAATTAGCATCTGCTTAGGACCCGGTGCAATTAGCTCCGGAATGCGAGGTCAAACTGCACTGAGTGCAATACACGGAAAATGCAATGTAACAACAGACATGTACACCAGACGTCCCCAGTAGAAATATATTTGGAGACATTTAAAAAAGCAGTAAACATGATGTCTCTAACATTACTCAGAGTTAATGTATGGTAATGTTAAGGTAATGGGTGATTGGGGTGGATGGATTCAACTCTAGGACTGGTGTTAAAATCTCGAAATCTCGACTGTAAATCATTGTCAACTCAGTAACCCAGTTACCAATGTAATCAATGTAACCTATGTTACCCAAGTAAACAAAGTAATCACTATTACTTATGTAACCCGTATAAGCCAAGTTACCTACGTAAAGCATATTCCATTTGTAACCAAGTTATCCATATAAGCATGTAGGCATGTAAACCAGGTAATTCATGTAAGCCTTAAATCCATGTAAATGGTGTAACCCTTGTGAACCATGTAACCAATGCAAACCATGTTATGAGTGTAAACCTTGTAAACAATGCAAATAATGTAACCAATGTACACCATGTAACCTATGTTACCCATGAAGATAATGTAACTTCCATGTAAACCAAGTAACCAATGTAAGCCATGTGACAAATGTAAACCTTCTAAACAAAATGCAAATAATGTAGCCAATGTACACCATGTAACCCACGTTACCCACATAGCTAACGTCCTTTCCGTGTAAACCACGCAACCAAAACCTTGCTCCGTCTTTGCTTCAGACCACAACAATCAAAGAACTGTCTTACATTTCATTACAACACTGTGCCTGAACATTTTAGTTTTTAGCAGTCCCTTAATCTAGCCCGGAGGCAGGCATGGGCATGAAGT
>OY744613.1:3374673-3398204 GCA_963556255.1 Allolobophora icterica
TCTCTCTCTCTCTCTCTCTCTCTCTCTCTCTCTCTCTCTCTCTCTCTCTCTCTCTCTCTCTCTCTCTCTCTCGCACGCTCGCTCGCTCCATCTTGTGAACTATCTGAATTCTGACCTGGGACTAAAACTAACGATCAATTTGCGTATCCATTGATTTGTTTATTAAACGGTGCATGGTCCCAGAGCCACTGGCGTAAATTTGTCAAATATATTGGGGGGCATTTGATCATATAGGCCTATTCTACACTTGTTGTATTAGATGTACAGTCCAGCTCAATTATTGGGAGGGGGCACGTGCCCCGGCTCCCCTCCCCCCCCCCCCACCCAGAGTCTAAGCCTATGCCCAGAGCAAAGTTTTTGAAGTTTGTCGTAACTTCTGTTTAAATCAACCAAACACAGCATAAAATAAAATAAAATAAAAGGTTCTAATTAAACTTAAAACTCTCGTATACAGTTAAGAGACTGCTCCTTCTTCGGATCCTTAAAACGCGCTGTTTAAGTGTTGACATATACAGTACACAGGCCTAAACTCAATTAATTTATCCATTTAATTCTGCTCCGAAAGGGAGCGGCTACGTCGGATCAAATGCGTCCACTTTTAACCAACCAATCCGGAAGCGGAACTTGTTCACCCCAGGGCTTCCCTCTTGTACCCATTTTCATTAGTTACGCCATTCAGGCGTACGCACAGGCCTACACAAGGGGTTGAAGGTCAGCGAGGGAGAAAGGTCAAAGGGCTGCGGAAACAGGTGAGTGCATGATGGAGAACTTGGTGAAAATAGCGTGACCCAATTTGTAGACGGGCGGGCGGCGGACGGACGGTTGAAAATGCGCAACATAATGATTGGGAATTAATTATTCCTGAAGAAAACAATTAGCGATTCGTGATGAGAAAAGCACGTGTTGTTTGAAAAGGGAAAATATTGACGTTCGTCTGGAGTAAGGAAGTTCGTAATCTATTAATGCGTGGACCATGTTTATATAGCACCACTTCAAGAAAACTCTTCACAGGTACACCGACCTGACTACACATCTACATTTCTTTACATCTACATTTACGCTTACGGACCGACAGGCCCGCCGAGAGGGGGCAGGGGGGCAAATGCCCATGGGCCCGGCGACATTTAAGTGGCCCCGGCCGGGCCCGCAATCAAATTATGAAAAATATTATAATCAGTTATACAAAGTTTATTATTTATGCCTCTTAAAATAGGCCTACATTATCTGAAGCTTAACTACAATCAGTTTTAACTTCAAGTATCTGAATAAAATTATAGCTGTATATATAAATATAATCTTGTACAGTCGTACACGCACTTTTATTATTTATATTTATATAAAGCCTGAAGATAGTTTAGTTTAACTGCTCTGCCTAGGGACCCGTGACTGTTCTGACTAGGGGCCCGCGACCGTTCTGACTAGGAGCCCGCGACTGCTCTGCCTAGGGGCCCGTGACTGCTCTGCCTATATAGGGGCCCGGAATTTCTGTCGGCGGCCCTGCGGACCGATCTTCTGGATGTTGACCTCAAGAACGTATATCAAGCTATAACTGCGCTCTGCGCCAAGCGTAAATAAAGCGTAAATATAAATCCACCGCATCCAAAGATCAACATAACCAATAACGACCAAATTCGTTATCTCGAATATACTATTTACTTCAAATATGTTCAAACCACACATTTTAAATAAGCCTGCACTGTGAGATATCTATCTATTAATTTGTATAATAGATACACACTTTAATTTGTTACTTAATTTTATTACATTTATTTCATTTCAAATGGATATTATGTTTCAAGATAAAGTAATTAGTTTGATAATTAAATTATTCCGTCTAAAAATTTGCACCTCCTCTCGAGTTGTGCCCTGCTCCATGGCACCGCTGGAACACCTCTCGCTATACGGCACTGGCACATTATGCCTTGGTTTTGGTGCGCCATCGGTTGATGCCTTGTGCATTAGACACTGGCGCTTTAGAAGTTACTAATTGCAATTACACGAGACCACAATAGAACAGAATGATCTTCAAATGCGCCTCAGGTTCGCATTTCTGTGTGACTTTGCGCGCGTTAAAAATGTCTTAATAATAATAACAACATACAGAGGCGCGTTTACAGAAAATGGGGCCCTAGGCGCAAACAGTTTGGGGGGGCCCTTCTGAGAGTGAGACTATAGGCCTATATGGTGGTGTTTAGCCTATAATGTGCAAAAACCCACGAAGTTGAACTTGAAGCCGTTTTTGTGAGTGTTATTGACACTGTAATTGTTGTAGCTTCTAAAAGCTATTTCAAGGAATGTGAAGTTATTTGGTTTAATTTTATATTTTATAATTGAAAAAAAGATTTTCATTCGTTTGGGGGCCCTCCCGGATTCAGGGACCCTAGGCGCGCGCCTAGTGCGCCTCCGTGTACGCGCCTCTGACAACATATTTAATAATAATGATAATAATAATAATAATGATAGGCCTTACAATAATACATATAATAATAAATGGAGGCATATAAAGGAGGAAGATGCTCATGTCGCAGATGGAAACCGGTTCCAGAATGAGGAGCCGACCACTCCATATTATAATGAGGCATTATGTACGAGACGGGGATTATAATTACTGTTAATTAGTAACTTCCGTTGCTTCCAATCAGAAATCGAACCCAGAAATGCACGATCGCCGGTGTCGAAAGCAATAGAATACGATACAATACAACTGTATTTGATAGTACAATCCTTTCAAAGATCAGAGGTGCACACCGACGGAACATTTCTATTGTCTATTGTCTATTGTCTATTGTCTATTGTCAAAATTGTCTGGCAATAGAGTGCTTTGAATTGTCTTTCGCAGTTCGAATCCTTCAGCGTATATTACGTAAAATTAACAGGTCGACATGATTTAGCAAATGCTTAAGTGGGATGTAAATAAGTATGCAAGTGAATATGAAAAGTAAGCAAGTAAGACGTCACTCGGTAAATGTTTAAGTAGGATGCAAATAAGTAGGCAAGGGAGTAAGTACGTATGCAAGTGAGTAAGAAAGAAAGTAAGTAACTAAGACGTGACTCGGAAACGTTTTTAGAAAGCACGTAAGTAAGTAAGCAGTTACTTGGATGCAGTTAAGTAGGATGCAAATAAGTATGCAAGGGAGTAAGTAAGTATGCAAATGAGTAAGAAAGAAAGTAAGTAACTTATAAGACGTGACACGGAAACGTTTAAAAATGCACGTAAGTAAGTAAGTAAGCATGCAAGTAAGAAAGAAAGTAAGTAAGTAAGACGTGACTCGGCAAATGTTTAAGTAGGAGTCAAGCATATATAAGATATAGAAAGTTAAGTCAGCAAGCGAATTAGCAAGTGAGTAAATAGTTTATTAAGGTCAAAAGTTCACCGGTCTCCATGAATGACATTGTATAGTTGTATACTTTTATCCTTGCATAATACCCGTATGCCTTGTATACATGTATGCCTTCCTGCATACGTCATTGGCTCATGAAGTGGCGCTATATAAATTTTGCAATTACCATTACCATTACAGTTACCATGCATATACGAGGCATTAAGTTGGTAACTGTAATGGTAATGGTAATTGCAAATTTATATAGCGCCACTTCAAAGAGAGCCTCATCAGAGGATTTCTGGTCTATTGTATACTTAGAGTGTGCTGTATGTATCACTGCAAGTGAAAAGCGTGGACTTACTACCATTGTTCCCATCTGCAGAGGAGGAATGGGATTCCAGTCCATCTCGCAAGAGGATCGATACATTTCGTCGAAATTCTTCTTCTTCGAAGCACTTTCGCCTCGAGGAGTGGCAAGTTCCGGTCAGTCTGCTTCTCCGTCTCACCAGGATGGACTCCGTGACGTCACGTCCGGCTGGAGAACTGGTAGTTAAAATCCGGATGCCGCTTAGACTTCCGGTGAGCGGGTTACGGTCTCTTCAACTTAGGAGGAATCGTGTAGAACACGGCGTTATATAAATAGGACTTTATGCAGCACCAGTTTGAGTCTCGTGAAACTGTGAAGTTCTCGCTGCGTCGTGAACTTACAGCGGATAAAATCACTAGGGCGTTAATTGAAAATTGTGGATCAACTGTCCAGAGTTTCGTCAATTTTCTAAAGGTTCCGTAAGTTTTCTGCGAGGTCCCTGCCTGAACAAGCCAAGACGAAAAAGTGTCCACTCTTCCCTATCTCCGAGAGCAGCTGTGTCAGCGATTTCAAATTTTTCGCTTTCGCCCGCAACTTTCGACACGATGAAATGGAGAGCTGCGGCGGCACTTCGAAAAGAAAGAATATATTGAAACCTGAAATCGAAGTACTCAGATCGAATATATATCGAATCGTTAATGAGGTTTTCTACGGATCTAATAGTTGTCTGGTATCTACGAAACACTTTAGTGCAGTCCAGTCTTAACTCTTTAAAACTGTCTTCTCTTAAAAGCGGTCTTTGTCTAATCCGCGAAAATCGTCCGGATGATATTTTTCTCGAACGAAACAAAACCTTCAAACGATCTTTGTAGCATTGTTTTTGATTTTCTCATCTTGCCTCATTAAACGTGTTACTTAATCCTTTCAAATCGCCTACAAAGTAACTTCAATACTACCTTAACGCTACGGAAGTCTTTGGAACCTTAAAGTATTTTAAGCCTACTGCAGCCTTTAACAGCGCCGACGTAAACTCTCTTTGACGCCTGTGACAGTCGAACTATTCACAAACCTTGGACTTCTTAATCGCGTCGAATTTTACCAGCCGCTGAAACCAACTCGAGTCATCGCCGTCGAGAGAATCTCTTCTAAGTTCCTCGTCACGCTTCGATCCGCAAAAGTCACCGCCCGTGACGGGTCGCATCAATATCCGCAGTCCTCCAGAGCGAGCCTTTGCTCGCGTCTCAGTATCACCGGCCCGACTGACACTTGTTGATCCGCAGCGCCGCCTAGCCTTCCTCGGTAGGCGGGCGAACTTTCGGCCGGGTGGGCTGCCTCTTAACACGGCGCAACGTAGCCGACTTCGGTGTAATAAGGGTCGCCTCGGCTAACCGTTAGTCGTCCGTGGAAACCGTTTCAGTGCTGTCATCGTTGACTAGGAGGGCGGCGCGGGGCTGCGGGTCGTCTTGGCCTGAAGAAATTAACCCGTTAATTGCGCTGTTGCGTTCGTAGCGTCGATATTTTATTCGGTGACGGCGCGTGCGTGGCTATCGCGATACTTTCATTATTTACGAGATAAAACGCGAGTGGGAGTGTTGTTCCTCGGTGGTGGATCTTCGTGGGTGCAGGGGGGTTGAGGGGAATGGAAATGCGCGAGTGGGAAAAGTCCGGAAAACTTTGTGGTGAACTTGGTGGAAGTTCAGTACTCGTTCTTGTTAGGTGATTGACGGAGGGTCGTTTAGCGTTTGGCGTACAGTTCAGTGCTTGGCGGAATGTTTGTAATTGACGGGGAAATTCAGCGTTTGGGAAAAAATTCAGCGCTTGAAGGAAAGTTGTTCAGTTCTTGACGCAAAGTTAAGCGCTTGACGTAAAGTTGTTAAGCGCTTGACGTAATGCGTTTTATAGTTTGACGGACGTTCAGCGCTTGACGAGAAGATCCTCTCTTCGTGACGGAAAGCTGTTCAACAGCGATTGACGAAAGCTTAGCGTTTTTTTCTCAAGGTTTCGTAGTTTTACGGTGTAAAGTAAAACATATATTGTAAAGTAACCGCATGAAAAATGGCGCTTTTGGAATCCGACCTTCAGTGCTTATTAGGCCTACAACCAACTCTTGATGAAACGTCTTGTGAACTGTTGAACCGAAAACCAGCGCTTAGCGAACAACACAGCGCTTGTTGAAATCAGCGCTGGTTGGAAGCAAGCGCTTGTTGAAATTCAGCGCTCAGCCGTAAACAACGTTTGATGTTGTCAGCGCTGATCGGAAAGAAGCGCTTGATTGAAACGGAGAAGCGATACTTGTGAAGTCTTCGACAAAGTTTCGGTGATGTTCTGAGAGGAAGTTCGTTATCTTCGCTGGGTCGTCTGACTTCGTATGTTGCAGACGACAGCGTTGAGAGAACGAGAAGCGGGACTGTCGTCAGCGCTGGTCGCATGAGGCGGCGGCGCTGGGCGATAAAAGGTGGGGGGCGTGGAGACGTTGATGACCAACGAGCAGCACATGTGTAGAACGATGACGCGATGCGAGGTCTATGTGTGATGAAGTCATGTTTCTGAGGTCGGACCTGGCGCTGGACTGCGGGGAGGGGTGATTGGGGAGGAGGTCTTGGGGAGGGGTGGTGGTGGAGAAAGTTAAGGACAATGGTTGGGGCCTGTGGACGTGTAGCAGTTTCTCTCTCTGAGCGGTTTTTGAATTGCACTCTGGCGACCCCTCGGCCCTGCAGCCGCAATGCCGGTGATGGCGTATGTGCGTTGGAATGTAGCCTACGTATACCTGGCCTTGTCTCGCTCTCTCTGTTCGTCTGACTTTGTGCGTCTTGGTGTTACTCTCTGTCTGTGTTTATGCCTCTGTCTTTCTGTCTGTCTGCCTGTCTGTCTGTCTCTCTGTCGGTCTTTGTTTATATCTGTCTCTCTCCTTTCTTTATCTCTCTCTATGCTTCTCTGTCTCTCTGTCTCTGTCTCTCTCTTCCTCTCTTTGTCTCTGTCTGTCTGTCTTTCTGTCTGTCTATCTTTGTCTCTGTCTGTGTTTCTCTGTCTCTGTCTCTCTGTCTGTCTCTCTATCTGTCTCTCTCTCTTTACGCTGTTGCACTTGATGGACTTTTGTCGGTTCATCAACCTCTGCTGCCGTTATCTGATGTGACGTAGCGAAACGACAACAGACGGCGCCACGATCACACAATCACAGCCACACACACACACACACACACACACACACACACACACACACACACACACACACACATTATTATTATTATTATTATCAGTATTATTATTATTATTATTATTATTATTATTATTATTATTATTATTATTATTATTATTATCATTATAATAATAATAATAATAATTATTATTATTATTATATTATTATTATTATTATTATTATTATTATTATTATTATGATGACGACGACGATGATGATGATGAAACATTTTGCCATTATTAGGATTATTATTGTTTTGAGCAATTCTAGCATTCGTATAGGCCTCTTCTAATATCAAATGTCCCTGTACATACAACTACTAATCGACCATCAACTATTTAACGAAAGTTAGAAATTTATAACGTCCGAAAGAAACGATTTAAAGGTGTCTAAATATGACATTATGATATATAAATACCTCGGGTAAAATGATAATAATAATAAAAATAATAATATTATTATAATCATTGTTATAATTATTGTTATTATTAAGGGTGTTGTTTCATGACAGTCTTTATAGTACTGCTTATTATTATTATTATTACTATTATTATTATTATTATTATTATTATTATTATTATTATTATTATTATTATTATTATTATTTTTTTTTTTTTTTTTTTTTTGCCCCGGGGTATCAAGGATCCCCCAGGTAGATAAAAAATTGTCCGGAGACATATAGAAGGAAAAAAATTATTCCTGGAACGGCCGAGCGAGTTTTTGTTCTTATTATTGTTATAATTATTATTACTATTATTATTATTATAAACAAATGTTATTATTTAAAATGAACCATCAGACACTTTGAAACTGTCATAGAAGCGTTAAGATCCAGAGTTTAGCGGTCCTCGTCCACGATTAACTGTGCAAATGTGCCTCGAAAAGCGACGGCGTTAAATCGTTATTATTATTACTATTATTTTTTTTTTGCCCCAAGGTACATATGATCCCTTGGGGACTTAAATATTAATTAAAATAAGCAAATAATCTGGAACGGCCTTATAATAATTAATTATTATTATTATTATTATTATTATTATTTTATTTTTTATTTTTTGTTAGACCCGAGGTATCAGTGATCCCTCGGGATTTGGAAGAAATTATTTAGGAGCAGGGTAATTGTCTGGAGGGTCAGGCCTCGTCTTCATGGTTTGAAGGAAAGGTACCTTTAAAAGATACTAGGTTTTTATTATTATTATTATTATTATTATTATTATTATTATTATTATTATTATTATTATTATTATTATTATTATTATTATTATTATTATTATTATTATTATTATTATTATTATTTTATTATTATTATCATCCTTGTCGTCGTCGTCGTCTTCATCGTTATTACTATAATCGTCATTATTATTATCATTATTAGATTAGAATATATTAGAAAGCATTAGGCTACATTTCTGTCACTTTCATTGCGCACAACA
Organism: Allolobophora icterica; assembly: GCA_963556255.1. Classification (NCBI taxonomy): domain Eukaryota; kingdom Metazoa; phylum Annelida; class Clitellata; order Crassiclitellata; family Lumbricidae; genus Allolobophora; species Allolobophora icterica. The sequence goes on from OY744613.1 coordinate 3,382,933, forward strand.
ATTGCGCATCACTCACATAGCCTACAATCAATCTTAACGTTTCACCGACACTCTCCATCCTAAACGACCGATTAGCTCGGCCCCCACCAAACGGGGGTCGACGTAATCGCATAAAGGGCAGCGGGTAATTGGCCATCGACGGTCAGAACTCGACTGGGGAGGGATGGGCAGTCGGCCAACCGCGGGGAGGGTAGCAGGTCTGGGCAGGCAGGAGACACAGCGTGAAGGATGGTTCCAGTTTTCCCCGTTCCCGACATCAACGGTAGTTGGAAGACCACCGCGTCGTTTTTGACTGTAGGCTGTGCCAAGAAGTCGCGGGTCTGGTAGATGAAGAGGTCTTAGGAGTGGAATGACACCTGTGGAAGAGTTTATTGAAAACAGAGCTTGCACGTGGAGGTCATGGAAGTGGGAGAGAGGGCGGTACAACCCCTATGGCTGTTCTACGATGTTCATCTATTAATTCCATTTGAAATGGTTTACGTACACTCATCGGCTTTGGCTTAAATTAGTAAACTTGTTTAAATTCATAAATAAGTAAACTTCACTCTAAACACCTTTTAAATGTTATGACATAAAGCTATATAATTATTTGAACTTGCCCCGAAATCAAATGAATAAAACGATCGAACTTTTTGAAAATCCGTAAGATGGCGCTAAATTTGGGATCCCATTAATTAATAATTATCTAAATAGAAATTAATTTTGGACTTTAATAAGAACGTGAGAACGGAATGCCGCAATGAGAATTGTAAAGAAGTTTTCCTATCGACGTCATCAATTTAACTCCGCCTCTGCCCACACTCTGGTAGTGCCAATCCCAATCCTGAGGAAAGGAGGAGGGCGACGTTTATCATCTCTGTTATGACATGGCGTCGTTGAACATCAGCTACCGAATTGTCAGTTCTGATTTAAATTAATAAGCTTGGCCTAAAGTAAATAAGAAAGCTTCACTTTATACGCCTTTAAAACGTTTTCCCGTAATGCTAGGCCCATATATAAGTTTACAATTCGTTTAGTCGTCGTTTGTATCTTAATTGGAGAAATTTTGATTAAAGTAAATAAAAAATTAAAGTATCATTTAAAACACCTTTGAAAGTGTTGCCAGAACGTCATATATATATATCGCCTGTTGAAGAAAACGAATTTTTTAACCGTTCAATTGTCAGTTATGGTCGACCTATTATAACAAGTGCCTTAATTAATGATAATAAGTTAAAAAAAGATTACTAAATCGCTTGGTTTACTTCCAATTGTCTTAACCCACAGTCCGCTTATGAACTCGCCGCTAACTCCGCCACTTCCCACACTCTGGTAGTGCCAGTCCCAAGCCTGGATAAAGGAGGAGGCCGACGCTAATGACCTGTGTTATGAAACATCGTCGTTAAACAGCAGCTAACCATGTATACTTAGCTATGGATGCAGCATTCGTGGTTACCCATGACTACGTGGTAAGTGGTAACCCATGACTATAGGGGTGCGCGAGTGGTTAGCGTGCTGGGCTGTCAACCGAGAAGTCGAGGTTCGAATCCCTGCCACGGCGGAAATTTGTTTCGAGGTTTCTTCTCCATCACCTGCACCCCCTCGCCAACTCAGCTGTAATGAGCACACTGACCGTACAATGTTAGTGGGAATGATGAGACGGCGAGGGAGAGGACTGACCATCCGCCCTCATATACCGAGGCTAAGAAAGTTGAAGTCGCTAACGCTTCATACCCATGGCTGCCTCAGGGTTAGCCCTGAAGGGACTGGTGATTACCGATAGCAACAAAGCCACTACTTGCACTCTGGCAGTGCCAGTCCAAAGCCTAGAGAAAGCAGGAGGGCGACGCCTATCATCTTTGTTATGACACAGCGTCATTAAACAGTAACTGTAGGCCCATGTATACCTTGGCATGAGTACACTTTCTCCTGACCCTACTAATCCACCACCTCCAGCTTAATAACCTCTATAGCACCACAGGGTATACGTACGAAATAAAAATTTTATATAGCACAATAAACTTGCTCTGTTTTAATATTCTTTTGAATGACAGATGGCGTAAGTGCTGTTGATGTTGTATGGACAATGGAACGAAGTTGAAAGCGAATTGACCGTGTCTAGGATTCCAACCCACATAACAGTAAAATATATATATATATATATATATATATATATATATATATATAAACCATACACAACATATGTATATATATGGATGTATATGTAGATTGACATGATCTATATAGGCATAGATACATCTAAACATACTCACATATAGAAGTATGTATATATGTATATATATATGTACATATACATAATAAATATGTGGATATATATATATATATATATGAATGAGTTATCATGTGTAATTATCACAGGCCTTTAGGCCTATTAATTGATATTCATGTTATGCATAACAGCCTGCGACAATTTACCAATTATTGTTCATCACAGGTATGAGATTGGCCTTTATATTTATAGTCTTATCAATCAGATATAACGGTCATGATGTTTATATCAAGTATCTAAAACTTGATGTTACTATCAAGTACTTCTACTTGATGTTTATACAGAGTACTCGCACTTGATGTTTATATCAAGTATACTAATACTTCTTGATGTTTATATCAACACTTATAAGCTTGATGTTTATAACAAGTATACTCATATTTGATGTTCATGGAAAGTACTTATAACTTACGTTTCTAGCAAGTACTTATACTTGCACCACGTATATTCATCCACATACGTATTATATTATCCTTTCGGTGATGTAATAGAATTAAAATTTCTGTGATACTGTATTTTCATACGTATTATTATTTATTATTTATTATTTACTACTACTACTACTACTGCTACTGCTACTGCTACTGCTACTGCTACTGCTACTGCTACTGCTACTGCTACTGCTACTGCTACTGCCACTGCCACTGCCACTGCCACTGCCACTGCCACTGCCACTGCCACTGCCACTGCCACTGCCACTGCCACTGCCACTACCACTACCACTACCACTACTACTACGATACAATAAGCGCCACTATTATAATGACCAAGCGTAAATCGATGACGCTGAGCAGTTGTGAATGAAGTGCTTGCTGAAGGTTCCTACACAATAGCCGTATAAAGACAATAATCGCCTGTTGCGTCCCATTCTTATATAGCATCAATTGACACCGTTAAAAAGGTGTCGAAGGCGAGTGTCAACTTTGCATGTTGAATTCAGTGCGTCTTCGCATGCGCAAAGAAAGTATCCGTTAGGGCATAGCCGGGTACTGACCCGGATACCCGGAAATTCCGGGTATTCAACACCCGGAAGACACTCGGACCCGGAGCTGAAAGGTCTTCCGAGTCCGGGTGGGTAAATGTCAACCAACAGTAACATAATGTAATGACATCAGGAACAGAAGTTGCCTTGGCGACGGTCTTTTTCTGTCCATGATCTGCCGGCATTTTCTTTTTATTATAGAGATCTCCAGCAAGTCCCTCTCCCTCCTCCTTTCGCGTAGAGACCGACAATTTCCTTTGATGTTGAGAATTCCATCAAGTCCCTCTCCCTCCTCCTTTCGCCTATTATAGAGAGCTCCAGCAAGTTCCTCTCCCCTCCTCCTTTCACCTATACCGGGACAATTCTCATTGATTATTGAGAAAGCCAGCTAGTCCCTCTCTCCCACCCTTTTCGACCATTGCAGATGTTTTCCTTGTTTATTAAAATGTTCTGAAGTTGATTCCTAGAGGGTATAAAGTGGAGTTATTTTTCGCGACATTGTGTTCGGATTAGAGATTTTAGATTACCTTTAGTTTTAATACCCGGACCCGGTACCCGGACCCGGCAGGTTTCTATTCAGACTACCCGGACCCGGTACCCGGTTGAAAAACGGCACCCGGCTATGCCCTAGTATCCGTTCATACGGATGCATGTCTGTGTATCTGCATGCGTATGAATGTCTGCGTCTAAGTCTATATGTACGTACGTATGTATGGGTATGTATGTATGACTGTGTGTATGTAAGTATGTATGCATAGGCCTATACATGCATATAAATTGTATTGTATTGCATCTAGAAATTTATAAAGCGCCTCACGCAGAATAACAAATAACTATTCAGAGGCGCTCTCAACACAGCAGCCACGGGGAAACAAAAATGCCTTTAGGGAATATATATGTATATATGTGTATAATTATGTATACGTATGTATTTGGGCCTGAGAGGCCTCTGAGCAAAGACAACGGTTTATATAGGCCGACTGTTTAGGGACAATTTATAATGTATATAGGCCTCAGGTTAGTGACTAATAGGGCCTACTTGTCATTGCCATAGATTCTGATGAGTTTGCAATTCTGTCTGTCTGTCTTTCTGTCCGTCTGTCTGTCTGTCTGTCTGTCTCCCTATCCGTTTGTCTGTCTGTCCGTCTGTCTATCCTTGTGTCTGTTTATCTGTGTTGCTATCTGTCTCTCTGTCTTAACCTGAAAACTTGCCGACCTCGAGAGGATGAAGGGCTGAGTTGGCACCAGGTATTTTTACTACCACAGCTACATTGTTTAGAAGCAGCTTATTGCTCGCCTGGGTCGTTGAAGTCGTTAGCTTAACTGGGATATGTTGGTTGGTAAGTTGCTCTTTAACGACACTGTGTCATAACAAAGATAATTAGCGTAGCCCTCTTCCTTTCTCCAGACTCCGCACTGGCACTACCACAGATAGGGTAGTGGCAGTTAGTTAGTTACTGTTTTACGACACTGTGTCATAACAAAGATGATTAGCGTTGCCCTCCTCCTTCATCAAGGCTTGGGACTGGCACTACCACAGGTAGGGTATTGACTAAATTTGTCGCAAGATCAGCAATTAAGAGAATTTCCTTTGTTTAGCGACATCTTGTGAATGTCGGCGCCACTGACGTCGACCTTAATTAACCTGTAAGGAGTCTAAGGACAAGTTGGTAATTGAACTCGGTTGAGGGTTCTTATAGCATCGGTTGAAATAGCGTTAAAGGTGTTTAATTTCAAATTACCCTCAATTTCTTAGCAACAATGATCTATGCCTTGTAAATCATTACCCCTCATTTTTAGCGACATTAACTTATGCTTTTTAAATTACTGGGTCTAAGGTAGTTTCTCCTTAACGACGCTGTGTCATAACAAAGATGAATTGCTTTGGTCTCCCCTTAATCCAGGCTTGGGACTGGCACTACCAGAATACAAGGAGATAAGTAGTAGTAGTTTCAGTTTAACGACACTGTGATGACAAGAATCATTAGCGTCGCCATCCTCCTTCAACCAGGCTTGGGACTGGCACCGCCAGAGTACGAGCAGTGGCGGGGTTTAGTTACTCTCCATAGACACCTGTAAAACATGTATTCTGTGTGCTATAATTGTCATCAGACGCACTCATATCTGATATGATTACTGGTAGATTGGTATTTATTATAGCATACGATGTACACGTTTTACAGGTGTCTAAGGAGAGTGATTAAATTATCAAACGATATTTTTCACGGCTATCAAGGATAGGATGAATAGTTTAACAGTTGGTTAGTTGCTGCTTAGCGAAACTGTGTCATAACATAGATGTTAATAGCGTCGCCCTCCTCCTTTCTCTAGGCTTGGGACTGGCCCTAGAGTACGAGTAGTGGCGGAGTTCTCTGGCCTGTAAAATTTCTTAACAAATTTATTTAGCATTGCTGTTCTTTCCAGGTCAGACTGGAATCAAAAATAAAGTCGGTATCGACCTACCACGACCGTTATCAGCGAATATTATTATTCCACAGTTTAACGTCGTCCTATGACATCAAAGGCCGTTGACGACAATTTAAATCATATACTTTTTATTATTATTCCACAGTTTAACGTCGTCCTATGACATCAAAGGCCGTTGACGACAATTTAAATCATATACTTTTTATTATTATTCCACAGTTTAACGTCGTCCTATGACATCAAAGGCCGTTGACGACAATTTAAATCATATACTTTTTATTATTATTCCACAGTTTAACGTCGTCCTATGACATCAAAGGCCGTTGACGACAATTTAAATCATATACTTTTTATTATTATTCCACAGTTTAACGTCGTCCTATGACATCAAAGGCCGTTGACGACAATTTAAATCATATACTTTTTATTATTATTCCACAGTTTAACGTCGTCCTATGACATCAAAGGCCGTTGACGACAATTTAAATCATATACTTTTTATTATTATTCCACAGTTTAACGTCGTCCTATGACATCAAAGGCCGTTGACGACAATTTAAATCATATACTTTTTATTATTATTCCACAGTTTAACGTCGTCCTATGACATCAAAGGCCGTTGACGACAATTTAAATCATATACTTTTTATTATTATTCCACAGTTTAACGTCGTCCTATGACATCAAAGGCCGTTGACGACAATTTAAATCATATACTTTTTATTATTATTCCACAGTTTAACGTCGTCCTATGACATCAAAGGCCGTTGACGACAATTTAAATCATATACTTTTTATTATTATTCCACAGTTTAACGTCGTCCTATGACATCAAAGGCCGTTGACGACAATTTAAATCATATACTTTTTATTATTATTCCACAGTTTAACGTCGTCCTATGACATCAAAGGCCGTTGACGACAATTTAAATCATATACTTTTTATTATTATTCCACAGTTTAACGTCGTCCTATGACATCAAAGGCCGTTGACGACAATTTAAATCATATACTTTTTATTATTATTCCACAGTTTAACGTCATCTTATGACACCAAAGGCCGTTGACGACAATTTAAATCATATACTTTTTATTATTATTCCACAGTTTAACGTCGTCCTATGACATCAAAGGCCGTTGACGACAATTTAAATCATATACTTTTTATTATTATTCCACAGTTTAACGTCATCTTATGACACCAAAGGCCGTTGACGACAATTTAAATCATATACTTTTTATTATTATTCCACAGTTTAACGTCGTCCTATGACATCAAAGGCCGTTGACGACAATTTAAATCATATACTTTTTATTATTATTCCACAGTTTAACGTCGTCCTATGACACCAAAGGCCGTTGACGACAATTTAAATCATATACTTTTTATTATTATTCCACAGTTTAACGTCGTCCTATGACATCAAAGGCCGTTGACGACAATTTAAATCATATACTTTTTATTATTATTCCACAGTTTAACGTCATCTTATGACACCAAAGGCCGTTGACGACAATTTAAATCATATACTTTTTATTATTATTCCACAGTTTAACGTCGTCCTATGACATCAAAGGCCGTTGACGACAATTTAAATCATATACTTTTTATTATTATTCCACAGTTTAACGTCATCTTATGACATCAAAGGCCGTTGACGACAATTTAAATCATATACTTTTTATTATTATTCCACAGTTTAACGTCGTCCTATGACATCAAAGGCCGTTGACGACAATTTAAATCATATACTTTTTATTATTATTCCACAGTTTAACGTCGTCCTATGACATCAAAGGCCGTTGACGACAATTTAAATCATATACTTTTTATTATTATTCCACAGTTTAACGTCGTCCTATGACATCAAAGGCCGTTGACGACAATTTAAATCATATACTTTTTATTATTATTCCACAGTTTAACGTCGTCCTATGACATCAAAGGCCGTTGACGACAATTTAAATCATATACTTTTTATTATTATTCCACAGTTTAACGTCGTCCTATGACATCAAAGGCCGTTGACGACAATTTAAATCATATACTTTTTATTATTATTCCACAGTTTAACGTCGTCCTATGACATCAAAGGCCGTTGACGACAATTTAAATCATATACTTTTTATTATTATTCCACAGTTTAACGTCATCTTATGACACCAAAGGCCGTTGACGACAATTTAAATCATATACTTTTTATTATTATTCCACAGTTTAACGTCGTCCTATGACATCAAAGGCCGTTGACGACAATTTAAATCATATACTTTTTATTATTATTCCACAGTTTAACGTCGTCCTATGACATCAAAGGCCGTTGACGACAATTTAAATCATATACTTTTTATTATTATTCCACAGTTTAACGTCGTCCTATGACATCAAAGGCCGTTGACGACAATTTAAATCATATACTTTTTATTATTATTCCACAGTTTAACGTCATCTTATGACACCAAAGGCCGTTGACGACAATTTAAATCATATACTTTTTATTATTATTCCACAGTTTAACGTCATCTTATGACACCAAAGGCCGTTGACGACAATTTAAATCATATACTTTTTATTATTATTCCACAGTTTAACGTCGTCCTATGACATCAAAGGCCGTTGACGACAATTTAAATCATATACTTTTTATTATTATTCCACAGTTTAACGTCATCTTATGACACCAAAGGCCGTTGACGACAATTTAAATCATATACTTTTTATTATTATTCCACAGTTTAACGTCGTCCTATGACATCAAAGGCCGTTGACGACAATTTAAATCATATACTTTTTATTATTATTCCACAGTTTAACGTCGTCCTATGACATCAAAGGCCGTTGACGACAATTTAAATCATATACTTTTTATTATTATTCCACAGTTTAACGTCATCTTATGACACCAAAGGCCGTTGACGACAATTTAAATCATATACTTTTTATTATTATTCCACAGTTTAACGTCGTCCTATGACATCAAAGGCCGTTGACGACAATTTAAATCATATACTTTTTATTATTATTCCACAGTTTAACGTCGTCCTATGACATCAAAGGCCGTTGACGACAATTTAAATCATATACTTTTTATTATTATTCCACAGTTTAACGTCGTCCTATGACATCAAAGGCCGTTGACGACAATTTAAATCATATACTTTTTATTATTATTCCACAGTTTAACGTCGTCCTATGACATCAAAGGCCGTTGACGACAATTTAAATCATATACTTTTTATTATTATTCCACAGTTTAACGTCGTCCTATGACATCAAAGGCCGTTGACGACAATTTAAATCATATACTTTTTATTATTATTCCACAGTTTAACGTCGTCCTATGACATCAAAGGCCGTTGACGACAATTTAAATCATATACTTTTTATTATTATTCCACAGTTTAACGTCATCTTATGACATCAAAGGCCGTTGACGACAATTTAAATCATATACTTTTTATTATTATTCCACAGTTTAACGTCATCTTATGACACCAAAGGCCGTTGACGACAATTTAAATCATATACTTTTTATTATTATTCCACAGTTTAACGTCGTCCTATGACATCAAAGGCCGTTGACGACAATTTAAATCATATACTTTTTATTATTATTCCACAGTTTAACGTCGTCCTATGACATCAAAGGCCGTTGACGACAATTTAAATCATATACTTTTTATTATTATTCCACAGTTTAACGTCATCTTATGACACCAAAGGCCGTTGACGACAATTTAAATCATATACTTTTTATTATTATTCCACAGTTTAACGTCGTCCTATGACATCAAAGGCCGTTGACGACAATTTAAATCATATACTTTTTATTATTATTCCACAGTTTAACGTCGTCCTATGACATCAAAGGCCGTTGACGACAATTTAAATCATATACTTTTTATTATTATTCCACAGTTTAACGTCGTCCTATGACATCAAAGGCCGTTGACGACAATTTAAATCATATACTTTTTATTATTATTCCACAGTTTAACGTCGTCCTATGACATCAAAGGCCGTTGACGACAATTTAAATCATATACTTTTTATTATTATTCCACAGTTTAACGTCATCTTATGACATCAAAGGCCGTTGACGACAATTTAAATCATATACTTTTTATTATTATTCCACAGTTTAACGTCATCTTATGACACCAAAGGCCGTTGACGACAATTTAAATCATATACTTTTTATTATTATTCCACAGTTTAACGTCGTCCTATGACATCAAAGGCCGTTGACGACAATTTAAATCATATACTTTTTATTATTATTCCACAGTTTAACGTCGTCCTATGACATCAAAGGCCGTTGACGACAATTTAAATCATATACTTTTTATTATTATTCCACAGTTTAACGTCATCTTATGACACCAAAGGCCGTTGACGACAATTTAAATCATATACTTTTTATTATTATTCCACAGTTTAACGTCGTCCTATGACATCAAAGGCCGTTGACGACAATTTAAATCATATACTTTTTATTATTATTCCACAGTTTAACGTCGTCCTATGACATCAAAGGCCGTTGACGACAATTTAAATCATATACTTTTTATTATTATTCCACAGTTTAACGTCATCTTATGACACCAAAGGCCGTTGACGACAATTTAAATCATATACTTTTTATTATTATTCCACAGTTTAACGTCGTCCTATGACATCAAAGGCCGTTGACGACAATTTAAATCATATACTTTTTATTATTATTCCACAGTTTAACGTCGTCCTATGACATCAAAGGCCGTTGACGACAATTTAAATCATATACTTTTTATTATTATTCCACAGTTTAACGTCATCTTATGACACCAAAGGCCGTTGACGACAATTTAATCATATACTTTTTATTATTATTCCACAGTTTAACGTCGTCCTATGACATCAAAGGCCGTTGACGACAATTTAAATCATATACTTTTTATTATTATTCCACAGTTTAACGTCGTTCCTATGACATCAAGGCCGTTGACGACAATTTAAATCATATACTTTTTATTATTATTCCACAGTTTAACGTCATCTTATGACACCAAAGGCCGTTGACGACAATTTAAATCATATACTTTTATTATTATTCCACAGTTTAACGTCGTCCTATGACATCAAAGGCCGTTGACGACAATTTAAATCATATACTTTTTATTATTATTCCACAGTTTAACGTCGTCCTATGACATCAAAGGCCGTTGACGACAATTTAAATCATATACTTTTTATTATTATTCCACAGTTTTAACGTCGTCCTATGACATCAAAGGCCGTTGACGACAATTTAAATCATATACTTTTTATTATTATTCCACAGTTTAACGTCATCTTATGACATCAAAGGCCGTTGACGACAATTTAAATCATATACTTTTTATTATTATTCCACAGTTTAACGTCTTCTTATGACACCAAAGGCCGTTGACGACAATTTAAATCATATACTTTTTATTATTATTCCACAGTTTAACGTCGTCCTATGACATCAAAGGCCGTTGACGACAATTTTAAATCATATACTTTTTATTATTATTCCACAGTTTAACGTCATCTTATGACACCAAAGGCCGTTGACGACAATTTAAATCATATACTTTTTATTATTATTCCACAGTTTAACGTCGTCCTATGACATCAAAGGCCGTTGACGACAATTTAAATCATATACTTTTTATTATTATTCCACAGTTTAACGTCGTCTTATGACATCAAAGGCCGTTGACGACAATTTAAATCATATACTTTTTATTATTATTCCACAGTTTAACGTCGTCCTATGACATCAAAGGCCGTTGACGACAATTTAAATCATATACTTTTTATTATTATTCCACAGTTTAACGTCATCTTATGACACCAAAGGCCGTTGACGACAATTTAAATCATATACTTTTTATTATTATTCCACAGTTTAACGTCGTCCTATGACATCAAAGGCCGTTGACGACAATTTAAATCATATACTTTTTATTATTATTCCACAGTTTAACGTCGTCTATGACATCAAAGGCCGTTGACGACAATTTAAATCATATACTTTTTATTATTATTCCACAGTTTAACGTCGTCCTATGACATCAAAGGCCGTTGACGACAATTTAAATCATATACTTTTTATTATTATTCCACAGTTTAACGTCGTCCTATGACATCAAAGGCCGTTGACGACAATTTAAATCATATACTTTTTATTATTATTCCACAGTTTAACGTCATCTTATGACACCAAAGGCCGTTGACGACAATTTAAATCATATACTTTTTATTATTATTCCACAGTTTAACGTCGTCCTATGACATCAAAGGCCGTTGACGACAATTTAAATCATATACTTTTTATTATTATTCCACAGTTTAACGTCAGTCTTATGACATCAAAGGCCGTTGACGACAATTTAAATCATATACTTTTTATTATTATTCCACAGTTTAACGTCGTCCTATGACATCAAAGGCCGTTGACGACAATTTAAATCATATACTTTTTATTATTATTCACAGTTTAACGTCATCTTATGACATCCAAAGGCCGTTGACGACAATTTAAATCATATACTTTTTATTATTATTCCACAGTTTTAACGTCATCTTATGACATCAAAGGCCGTTGACGACAATTTAAATCATATACTTTTTATTATTATTCCACAGTTTAACGTCTTCCTATGACACCAAAGGCCGTTGACGACAATTTAAATCATATACTTTTTATTATTATTCCACAGTTTAACGTCGTCCTATGACATCAAAGGCCGTTGACGACAATTTAAATCATATACTTTTTATTATTATTCCACAGTTTAACGTCATCTTATGACATCAAAGGCCGTTGACGACAATTTAAATCATATACTTTTTATTATTATTCCACAGTTTAACGTCGTCCTTATGACATCAAAGGCCGTTGACGACAATTTAAATCATATACTTTTTATTATTATTCCACAGTTTAACGTCGTCCTATGACATCAAAGGCCGTTGACGACAATTTAAATCATATACTTTTTATTATTATTCCACAGTTTTAACGTCGTCCTATGACATCAAAGGCCGTTGACGACAATTTAAATCATATACTTTTTATTATTATTCCACAGTTTAACGTCGTCTCTATGACATCAAAGGCCGTTGACGACAATTTAAATCATATACTTTTTATTATTATTCCACAGTTTAACGTCATCTTATGACATCAAAGGCCGTTGACGACAATTTAAATCATATACTTTTTATTATTATTCCACAGTTTAACGTCGTCCTATGACATCAAAGGCCGTTGACGACAATTTAAATCATATACTTTTTATTATTATTCCACAGTTTAACGTCGTCCTATGACATCAAAGGCCGTTGACGACAATTTAAATCATATACTTTTTATTATTATTCCACAGTTTAACGTCGTCCTATGACATCAAAGGCCGTTGACGACAATTTAAATCATATACTTTTTATTATTATTCCACAGTTTAACGTCGTCCTATGACATCAAAGGCCGTTGACGACAATTTAAATCATATACTTTTTATTATTATTCCACAGTTTAACGTCAGTCCTATGACATCAAAGGCCGTTGACGACAATTTAAATCATATACTTTTTATTATTATTCCACAGTTTAACGTCGTCCTATGACATCAAAGGCCGTTGACGACAATTTAAATCATATACTTTTTATTATTATTCCACAGTTTAACGTCGTCCTATGACATCAAAGGCCGTTGACGACAATTTAAATCATATACTTTTTATTATTATTCCACAGTTTAACGTCTTCTTATGACATCCAAAGGCCGTTGACGACAATTTAAATCATATACTTTTTATTATTATTCCACAGTTTAACGTCGTCCTATGACATCAAAGGCCGTTGACGACAATTTAAATCATATACTTTTTATTATTATTCCACAGTTTTAACGTCGTCTATGACAACAAAGGCCCGTTGACGACAATTTAAATCATATACTTTTTATTATTATTCCACAGTTTAACGTCGTCCTATGACATCAAAGGCCGTTGACGACAATTTAAATCATATACTTTTTATTATTATTCCACAGTTTAACGTCGTCCTATGACATCAAAGGCCGTTGACGACAATTTAAATCATATACTTTTTATTATTATTCCACAGTTTAACGTCGTCCTATGACATCAAAGGCCGTTGACGACAATTTAAATCATATACTTTTTATTATTATTCCACAGTTTAACGTCGTCCTATGACATCAAAGGCCGTTGACGACAATTTAAATCATATACTTTTTATTATTATTCCACAGTTTAACGTCGTCCTATGACATCAAAGGCCGTTGACGACAATTTAAATCATATACTTTTTATTATTATTCCACAGTTTAACGTCATCTTATGACACCAAAGGCCGTTGACGACAATTTAAATCATATACTTTTTATTATTATTCCACAGTTTAACGTCGTCCTATGACATCAAAGGCCGTTGACGACAATTTAAATCATATACTTTTTATTATTATTCCACAGTTTAACGTCGTCTATGACATCAAAAGGCCGTTGACGACAATTTAAATCATATACTTTTTATTATTATTCCACAGTTTAACGTCGTCCTATGACATCAAAGGCCGTTGACGACAATTTAATCATATACTTTTTATTATTATTCCACAGTTTAACGTCGTCCTATGACATCAAAGGCCGTTGACGACAATTTAAATCATATACTTTTTATTATATATTCCACAGTTTAACGTCATCTTATGACATCAAAGGCCGTTGACGACAATTTAAATCATATACTTTTTAATTATTATTCCACAGTTTAACGTCGTCCTATGAAATCAAAGGCCGTTGACGACAATTTAAATCATATAACTTTTTTATTATTAATTCCACAGTTTAACGTCATCTTATGACACCAAAGGCCGTTGACGACAATTTAAATCATATACTTTTTATTATTATTCCACAGTTTAACGTCGTCCTATGACATCAAAGGCCGTTGACGACAATTTAATCATATACTTTTATTATTATTCCACAGTTTAAACGTCATCTTTATGACATCAAAGGCCGTTGACGACAATTTAAATCATATACTTTTTATTATTATTCCACAGTTTAACGTCATCTTATGACATCAAAGGCGTTGACACAATTAAATCATATACTTTTTATTATTATTCCACAGTTTAACGTCATCTTATGACATCAAAGGCCGTTGACGACAATTTAAATCATATACTTTTTATTATTATTCCACAGTTTAACGTCATCTTATGACACCAAAGGCGTTGACGACAATTTAAGAGTCGATATACTTTTTTATTATTATTCCACAGTTTAACGTCATCTTATGACACTCCAAAGGGCCGTTGACGACAATTTAAATCATATACTTTTTATTATTATTCCACAGTTTTAACGTCGTCCTATGACATCAAAGGCGTTGACGACAATTTAAATCATTATACTTTTTATTAATTATTCCACATTTTAACGTCATCTATGACATCAAAGGCCGTTGACGACAATTTAAATCATATACTTTTTATTATTATTCCACAGTTTTAACGTCATCTTATGACATCAAAGGCCGTTGAC
>OY744613.1:3398404-3455904 GCA_963556255.1 Allolobophora icterica
AAATCATATACTTTTTATTATTATTCACAGTTTAACGTCATCTTATGACATCAAAGGCCGTTGACGACAATTTAAATCATATACTTTTTATTATTATTCCACAGTTTAACGTCATCTTATGACATCAAAGGCCGTTGACGACAATTTAAATCATATACTTTTTATTATTATTCCACAGTTTAACGTCATCTTATGACATCAAAGGCCGTTGACGACAATTTAAATCATATACTTTTTATTATTATTCCACAGTTTAACGTCGTCCTATGACATCAAAGGCCGTTGACGACAATTTAAATCATATACTTTTTATTATTATTCCACAGTTTAACGTCGTCTATGACATCAAAGGCCGTTGACGACAATTTAAATCATATACTTTTTATTATTATTCCACAGTTTAACGTCATCTTATGACATCAAAGGCCGTTGACGACAATTTAAATCATATACTTTTTATTATTATTCCACAGTTTAACGTCATCTTATGACACCAAAGGCCGTTGACGACAATTTAAATCATAACTTTTTATTATTATTCCACAGTTTAACGTCGTCCTATGACATCAAAGGCCGTTGACGACAATTTAAATCATATACTTTTTATTATTATTCCACAGTTTAACGTCGTCCTATGACATCAAAGGCCGTTGACGACAATTTAAATCATATACTTTTTATTATTATTCCACAGTTTAACGTCGTCCTATGACATCAAAGGCCGTTGACGACAATTTAAATCATATACTTTTTATTATTATTCCACAGTTTAACGTCAGTCTTATGACATCAAAGGCCGTTGACGACAATTTAAATCATATACTTTTTATTATTATTCCACAGTTTAACGTCGTCCTATGACATCAAAGGCCGTTGACGACAATTTAAATCATATACTTTTTATTATTATTCCACAGTTTAACGTCATCTTATGACATCAAAGGCCGTTGACGACAATTTAAATCATATACTTTTTTATTATTATTCCACAGTTTAACGTCATCTTATGACATCAAAGGCCGTTGACGACAATTTAAATCATATACTTTTTATTATTATTCCACAGTTTAACGTCGTCCTATGACATCAAAGGCCGTGACGACAATTTAAATCATATACTTTTTATTATTATTCCACAGTTTAACGTCGTCCTATGACATCAAAGGCCGTTGACGACAATTTAAATCATATACTTTTTATTATTATTCCACAGTTTAACGTCATCTTATGACATCAAAGGCGTTGACGACAATTTAAATCATATACTTTTTATTATTATTCCACAGTTTAACGTCGTCCTATGACATCAAAGGCCGTTGACGACAATTTAAATCATATACTTTTTATTATTATTCCACAGTTTAACGTCGTCCTATGACATCAAAGGCCGTTGACGACAATTTAAATCATATACTTTTTATTATTATTCCACAGTTTAACGTCATCTTATGACATCAAAGGCCGTTGACGACAATTTAAATCATATACTTTTTATTATTATTCCACAGTTTAACGTCGTCCTAAGACATCAAAGGCCGTTGACGACAATTTAAATCATATACTTTTTATTATTATTCCACAGTTTAACGTCATCCTTATGACATCAAAGGCCGTTGACGACAATTTAAATCATATACTTTTTATTATTATTCCACAGTTTAACGTCGTCCTATGACATCAAAGGCCGTTGACGACAATTTAAATCATATACTTTTTATTATTATTCCACAGTTTAACGTCGTCCTATGACATCAAAGGCCGTTGACGACAATTTAAATCATATACTTTTTATTATTATTCCACAGTTTAACGTCGTCCTATGACATCAAAGGCCGTTGACGACAATTTAAATCATATACTTTTTATTATTATTCCACAGTTTAACGTCGTCCTATGACATCAAAGGCCGTTGACGACAATTTAAATCATATACTTTTTATTATTATTCCACAGTTTAACGTCGTCCTATGACATCAAAGGCCGTTGACGACAATTTAAATCATATACTTTTTATTATTATTCCACAGTTTAACGTCGTCCTATGACATCAAAGGCCGTTGACGACAATTTAAATCATATACTTTTTATTATTATTCCACAGTTTAACGTCGTCCTATGACATCAAAGGCCGTTGACGACAATTTAAATCATATACTTTTTATTATTATTCCACAGTTTAACGTCGTCCTATGACATCAAAGGCCGTTGACGACAATTTAAATCATATACTTTTTATTATTATTCCACAGTTTAACGTCATCTTATGACACCAAAGGCCGTTGACGACAATTTAAATCATATACTTTTTATTATTATTCCACAGTTTAACGTCGTCCTATGACATCAAAGGCCGTTGACGACAATTTAAATCATATACTTTTTATTATTATTCCACAGTTTAACGACATCTTATGACACCAAAGGCCGTTGACGACAATTTAAATCATATACTTTTTATTATTATTCCACAGTTTAACGTCATCTTATGACATCAAAGGCCGTTGACGACAATTTAAATCATATACTTTTTATTATTATTCCACAGTTTAACGTCATCTTATGACATCAAAGGCCGTTGACGACAATTTAAATCATATACTTTTTATTATTATTCCACAGTTTAACGTCGTCCTATGACATCAAAGGCCGTTGACGACAATTTAAATCATATACTTTTTATTATTATTCCACAGTTTAACGTCATCTTATGACACCAAAGGCCGTTGACGACAATTTAAATCATATACTTTTTATTATTATTCCACAGTTTAACGTCATCTTATGACATCAAAGGCCGTTGACGACAATTTAAATCATATACTTTTTATTATTATTCCACAGTTTAACGTCATCTTATGACACCAAAGGCCGTTGACGACAATTTAAATCATATACTTTTTATTATTATTCCACAGTTTAACGTCGTCCTATGACATCAAAGGCCGTTGACGACAATTTAAATCATATACTTTTTATTATTATTCCACAGTTTAACGTCATCTTATGACATCAAAGGCCGTTGACGACAATTTAAATCATATACTTTTTATTATTATTCCACAGTTTAACGTCATCTTATGACACCAAAGGCCGTTGACGACAATTTAAATCATATACTTTTTATTATTATTCCACAGTTTAACGTCGTCCTATGACATCAAAGGCCGTTGACGACAATTTAAATCATATACTTTTTATTATTATTCCACAGTTTAACGTCATCTTATGACATCAAAGGCCGTTGACGACAATTTAAATCATATACTTTTTATTATTATTCCACAGTTTAACGTCGTCCTATGACATCAAAGGCCGTTGACGACAATTTAAATCATATACTTTTTATTATTATTCCACAGTTTAACGTCATCTTATGACACCAAAGGCCGTTGACGACAATTTAAATCATATACTTTTTATTATTATTCCACAGTTTAACGTCATCTTATGACACCAAAGGCCGTTGACGACAATTTAAATCATATACTTTTTATTATTATTCCACAGTTTAACGTCGTCCTATGACATCAAAGGCCGTTGACGACAATTTAAATCATATACTTTTTATTATTATTCCACAGTTTAACGTCATCTTATGACATCAAAGGCCGTTGACGACAATTTAAATCATATACTTTTTATTATTATTCCACAGTTTAACGTCATCTTATGACATCAAAGGCCGTTGACGACAATTTAAATCATATACTTTTTATTATTATTCCACAGTTTAACGTCGTCCTATGACATCAAAGGCCGTTGACGACAATTTAAATCATATACTTTTTATTATTATTCCACAGTTTAACGTCATCTTATGACACCAAAGGCCGTTGACGACAATTTAAATCATATACTTTTTATTATTATTCCACAGTTTAACGTCGTCCTATGACATCAAAGGCCGTTGACGACAATTTAAATCATATACTTTTTATTATTATTCCACAGTTTAACGTCATCTTATGACACCAAAGGCCGTTGACGACAATTTAAATCATATACTTTTTATTATTATTCCACAGTTTAACGTCGTCCTATGACATCAAAGGCCGTTGACGACAATTTAAATCATATACTTTTTATTATTATTCCACAGTTTAACGTCGTCCTATGACATCAAAGGCCGTTGACGACAATTTAAATCATATACTTTTTATTATTATTCCACAGTTTAACGTCATCTTATGACACCAAAGGCCGTTGACGACAATTTAAATCATATACTTTTTATTATTATTCCACAGTTTAACGTCGTCCTATGACATCAAAGGCCGTTGACGACAATTTAAATCATATACTTTTTATTATTATTCCACAGTTTAACGTCATCTTATGACATCAAAGGCCGTTGACGACAATTTAAATCATATACTTTTTATTATTATTCCACAGTTTAACGTCGTCCTATGACATCAAAGGCCGTTGACGACAATTTAAATCATATACTTTTTATTATTATTCCACAGTTTAACGTCATCTTATGACACCAAAGGCCGTTGACGACAATTTAAATCATATACTTTTTATTATTATTCCACAGTTTAACGTCGTCCTATGACATCAAAGGCCGTTGACGACAATTTAAATCATATACTTTTTATTATTATTCCACAGTTTAACGTCATCTTATGACATCAAAGGCCGTTGACGACAATTTAAATCATATACTTTTTATTATTATTCCACAGTTTAACGTCGTCCTATGACATCAAAGGCCGTTGACGACAATTTAAATCATATACTTTTTATTATTATTCCACAGTTTAACGTCGTCCTATGACATCAAAGGCCGTTGACGACAATTTAAATCATATACTTTTTATTATTATTCCACAGTTTAACGTCATCTTATGACACCAAAGGCCGTTGACGACAATTTAAATCATATACTTTTTATTATTATTCCACAGTTTAACGTCATCTTATGACATCAAAGGCCGTTGACGACAATTTAAATCATATACTTTTTATTATTATTCCACAGTTTAACGTCGTCCTATGACATCAAAGGCCGTTGACGACAATTTAAATCATATACTTTTTATTATTATTCCACAGTTTAACGTCGTCCTATGACATCAAAGGCCGTTGACGACAATTTAAATCATATACCTTTTATTATTATTCCACAGTTTAACGTCATCTTATGACACCAAAGGCCGTTGACGACAATTTAAATCATATACTTTTTATTATTATTCCACAGTTTAACGTCATCTTATGACACCAAAGGCCGTTGACGACAATTTAAATCATATACTTTTTATTATTATTCCACAGTTTAACGTCGTCCTATGACATCAAAGGCCGTTGACGACAATTTAAATCATATACTTTTTATTATTATTCCACAGTTTAACGTCATCTTATGACATCAAAGGCCGTTGACGACAATTTAAATCATATACTTTTTATTATTATTCCACAGTTTAACGTCATCTTATGACATCAAAGGCCGTTGACGACAATTTAAATCATATACTTTTTATTATTATTCCACAGTTTAACGTCGTCCTATGACATCAAAGGCCGTTGACGACAATTTAAATCATATACTTTTTATTATTATTCCACAGTTTAACGTCATCTTATGACATCAAAGGCCGTTGACGACAATTTAAATCATATACTTTTTATTATTATTCCACAGTTTAACGTCATCTTATGACACCAAAGGCCGTTGACGACAATTTAAATCATATACTTTTTATTATTATTCCACAGTTTAACGTCGTCCTATGACATCAAAGGCCGTTGACGACAATTTAAATCATATACTTTTTATTATTATTCCACAGTTTAACGTCATCTTATGACACCAAAGGCCGTTGACGACAATTTAAATCATATACTTTTTATTATTATTCCACAGTTTAACGTCGTCCTATGACATCAAAGGCCGTTGACGACAATTTAAATCATATACTTTTTATTATTATTCCACAGTTTAACGTCATCTTATGACATCAAAGGCCGTTGACGACAATTTAAATCATATACTTTTTATTATTATTCCACAGTTTAACGTCATCTTATGACACCAAAGGCCGTTGACGACAATTTAAATCATATACTTTTTATTATTATTCCACAGTTTAACGTCGTCCTATGACATCAAAGGCCGTTGACGACAATTTAAATCATATACTTTTTATTATTATTCCACAGTTTAACGTCGTCCTATGACATCAAAGGCCGTTGACGACAATTTAAATCATATACTTTTTATTATTATTCCACAGTTTAACGTCATCTTATGACACCAAAGGCCGTTGACGACAATTTAAATCATATACTTTTTATTATTATTCCACAGTTTAACGTCGTCCTATGACATCAAAGGCCGTTGACGACAATTTAGAAATACAGTTTACAGAAAACGATAAACATATAGTGTCCGAAAGACACCATTTAAAGGTGTCAAACATAAGCTTACAATATCAATAATGTCACATCATTTAAAGCAATATATCTAATGTTATTTATAAAACACATAGCTCTAAACTGTTTTGATACAAATTAAACAGTACTTCCCAACTATTGTCACTCGCAAGAAATATTTAAACAACTTCAGATGCACAGTACATATAATTATAATAATTACATTATATTCTTATTTTATCTTTGAACTGTTTAATTGATTATTTCTTATTCCTCAGTTCAATATCTGCCACTACAATCATATCATGTATGAAATAGTAATAAATTTCACATACATCATGCACATTAAATGAAACATATGGTTATACCAAGTTCCTTTTTTAAAGAAATTGTTCAGGTATCTAACACATTCAACTATAAGTTTTATCAATTAACAAAGCATATATGAGCATAATTGTCTCAAGTTTGATTTCAATGCATTCAAGTTACAATTACATGTATATTTCCTTTATTGCAACACAATAATACAGCACTATATAATATAATATTGATTTTACTCCAATACATAAACCAAATCAAACCATATGCGACATCCAAGAACCAAATGTTGGATGGTTGTAATATAGATACTCATTAATCAATGTATTATATATGTAATTTAATTAATTTAATTAATGTAATTTAAATCATATACAGTGCAGTAAAATGAAGTTATAACATCTGTAAGACACAATTTAAAGGTGTTAGAAGTTTAGAACTGAACTTTACAATGTCATTAGTGTTCATTGTCTACCAACATAAGAGAATACATCTAATAACGTCTTTTATAAATGAACTATACCACATTTTAAACAATATTTCGCATCGGTTATCATAAAACATGAATTTTTAGATGTACACAAAATTCTTGGTGAACATTCTCAATGCACATGGTATTCCTAATCTATTTATTTGAACAGTAAAAGAACATTTTTATAAGTTTATAAGAAAATTAATTTTGGTATTCATGAGATTCTTATTCTACTTCTGCATTTTCGAGAGTTAACAATCAATACAATTAAACAATTAAACTTTTACATAGTAATTAATGAATACAATCAAGCAATTGTGTATAATTTATAATGCTTACATCCATAATATGAGGTTCTTATTCCACTCTTCAATGTGACACAGCAATCAAATGGTTATCAGCGATTTAACAAAGATTTCAGTTTTTTTTATTGTTATCAGCGATTTAACAAAGATTACAGGTATATCGTTTCTGAAGCAATCGATTTCAAGGTGTCTAATGAACGAAAATTATATCTACATAACGTCTGAAAAAAAGCAACTTAAAGGTGTATAATTCTTGAAGAAAGAGAAAGGGCAACGCTTATCATCCTTGTTATGACACAGCGTCGTTGAAAAGAAACTAACCAACCAGTCATTAGTTGTTTTTAATTAGTTAGCGATTGTTTGTTGTTTATTGAAGTTTGGGCAGCACTCATGACTAAGATTATGGCCCCTTACACAATATACATGCTATTAAATGTTTTTCCACAAGCATAGGCCCTATATACAAAAGTTTTTCCACTGTTAGTCAGGCCTTAATCGTTTTGAATAGTACCTGTCGCAGAGTTGATTTTGGGTTTTGCTGCCAGCCGACTACCCAACCGTAGTCCCTGTCTTTGCAGGACTAGGGGTAGGGCTTTTCCTGGGCTCATGACCAGGTTAAAGAAGTTTACTCTTCTTCCCCAGTTCATCTTTTCTTGAAGCTTGGATTTGTTTTTCATGTTGCTTCCAATGTGTCTATAGATGCCATCAGTTTGTCTGTCTGTCTGCCTATCTGTCTGTCTATCTAATCTGTCTGTCTGCATGTCTGTCTCACTTTACGTCTGTCTCTCTATCTGTCTGTCTGTCTCTCTTTACATCTGTCTCTCTATCTATCTGTCTGCGTGTCTGTCTGTCTGTCTGTCTCTCTATCTGTCTCTCTGTTTGTCTGTGTCAATAAATCCACCTGTTTGTCTTGCTTTGTCAGTCTCCTAGTGTGTCTGCCTGTTTGTCTGATCGAAGGTATGTATGCCTGCCTGTGCGTGGATACATACATACTATCCACACATATGGTTGGAATATTGGCGATATAGTATTAAAGATATATTGTGGTTCTAAGGTTGATGGGTTAATCCACTGAGGCGCAAAGGCGACACTATTGTTTGCCAGGGTCGTTGACGTTGTTAGCTTAACCGGAATTTGGTTGGATGGTTTGTTAGTTGCTGTGTTAACGACACTGTGTCATTACAAAAATGATTAACGTCGCCCTCCTCCTTCATCCAGGCTCGGGACTGGCACTACCACAGGTAGTGTAGTGACGGGATTTGTCGCAAGATCAGCAATTAAGAAAATTTCCTTTGTTTAGCGACATCTTGGGAATGTCAGGGCCATTGACTTCCACCTTAATTAATCCGCAAGATGGGTCTATGTCAGTGATACAAGAGGTCGTTTGAACGCAGTTGGCGATTCTTATAGCACCGATTAAAATGGTGTTAAAGGTGTTTAATTTGTACTTCTCTGAAATTATTACCCTTAATTTTTTTTAGCTACAATCATTTATGCTTTTTAAAGTACTGGATCTAAGATAGTTTTCCTTAGCTTTGCTGTGCCATAACAAAGATTATTTGCTTTTGCTTCCTCCTTTCTTCAGGCTTGGGACTGGCACTACCAGAATACAAGGATTAGTCGGAGATAAGTAGTAGCAGTTTTCAGTTTAACGACGCTGTGTCATAACAAAGATCATTAGCGTCGCCCTCCTCCTTCATCCAGGCTTGGGACTGGCACTGCCAGAGTCACCAGTTAACAGATTTTCCTTTGTTTAGCGACATCTTGTGACTGTCAGGGCCGCTGACGTCCACCTTAATTGGCCTTCAATTATTAGTCATACCGGTTGTTAAATGCGGTTGACGATTCTTATAGCATCGATTGAAACAGTGTTAAAGGTGTTTAATTTCTACTTTTTTAAATAATTATTACCCTCAGTTTTTAGCGACAATGATTTATTCCTTGTAAATCATTACCCCCAATTTTTTCGACGCTAATTTATGTTTCTTTTAAATTACTTGGTATAAGATAGCTTCTCCTTAACGACGCAGTGTCATAACAAAGATGATTTGCTTTGGTCTTTTCTTAATCCAGGCTTGGGACTGGCACTACCAGAATACAAGGATTAGTCGGAGATAAGTAGTAGTAGTTTCAGTTCGTCGACACTGTGTGATAACAAGGATCATTAGCGACGCCCTCCTCCTTCGTCCAGGCTTTGGACTGGCACTGCCCGAGTACGAGCAGTGGCGGAGTTTAGTTACTTTCCACAGACACCTGTAAAACATGTAATTCGTGTGCTATAAATTCATCAAACGCGTTTTACTCTAGATAAGTACTATGGTCAATTGATAATTATTATAGTACACGATGAACACAATTTACAGGTGTCTATGGACAGTGATTAAATTTTCAAACGATATTTCACGGCTATCAAGGATAGGATCCAGAGTTTAATGACATCTTATCACAACAAAGGCCGTTGACGTCAACATAAATTAGTTTGAATAGTTCTCACTGTTCTTGTTGCATAATACAGTTGGTTAGTTGCTGTTTAACGACACTGTGTAATAACAGAGTTGATTAGCGTCACCCTCCTCCTTTCTCCAGGCTTGGGACTGGCCCTAGAGTAATAGTGTGAATGGTGGCGAAGTTTCATGTTGTTGTTTGTTGTTTATTGATGTTTGGGGTGCTCCCATGGATTTCAAAAATGATGGCTCCCTTACACAATACACGTGATATTAACGTTTCCCCACAAGCGTATATAGGCCTAGAAAAGTTTTCCACTGTTAGTTAATCGTTAAGAATAATCCACTGTCTTAGAGTTGATTTTGGGTATTGCTGCGAGCCGGCAACCAAACACTAGTCCCTGCTATTGCAGTATGAGGGGGTGAGATTTTTCTTTGTTCATGACCAGGTTAAAGAAGTTAACTCTTCCTCCCCAGTTCAATTGTTTTCTTGGAGAATGGATTTGTTGTTTCATATTGCGCCCAACGTTACACGTATCTATAGATGTCGTTAATTGGTCTGTTTGTCTGCCTGTCTGTCTGTCTATCTATCTGTCTGTCTGCATGTCTATCTCTCTTTACGCCTGTCTCTCTATCTATCTATCTGTCAGCATGTCTGTCTGTCTGTCTGTCTGTCTCTCTATCTGTCTCTCTGTTTGTCTGTGTCAATCAATCTTCCTGTTTGTCTTGCTTTGTCAGTCTCTTATTGTGTCTGCCTGTCTGTTTGTTTGTCTGTCTGAAAGTATGTATGCCTGCCTGTAGTGGTATCTCTCTTCTTTCTTCTTTATTTCTCTTCCGTCAGACCGCGGCCGACGATGAGTCCTCAACTTGACGTCTCCAAGTTTCTCTGTTCCGGATTTTTTCTATTGCCTCTCTCATATTCAGGTTCATTTTCTCTAGATCCTCTGTCTGTCTGTCTCTCTATCTGTCTCTCTGTTTGTCTGTGTCAATCAATCTTCCTGTTTGTCTTGCTTTGTCAGTCTCTTATTGTGTCTGCCTGCCTGTTTGTTTGTCTGTCTGAAAGTATGTATGCCTGTATGTATGTAGTGGTATACATACATGCTATCCACACGTATGGTTGGATTATTGGCGATATAGTGTTAAAGATATATTGTGGTTCTAAGGTTGATGGGTCAATCGACTGAGGTGCAAAGGCGACACTATTGTTTGCCTGGGTCGTTGACGTTGTTAGCTTCACCGGAATTTAGTTGGATGGTTTGTTAGTTGCTGTGTTAACGACACTGTGTCGTTACAAAGATGATTAGCGTCGCCCTCCTCCTTCATCCAGGCTCGGGACTGGCACTACCACAGGTAGTGTAGTGACGGGATTTGTCGCAAGATCAGCAATTAAGAAAATTTCCTTTGTTTAGCGACATCTTGGGAATGTCAGGGCCATTGACTTCCACCTTAATTAATCCGCAAGATGGGTCTATGTCAGTGATACAAGAGGTCGCTTGAACGCAGTTGGCGATTCTTATAGCACCGGTTGAAATGGTGTTAAAGGTGTTTAATTTGTACTTTTCTGAAATTATTACCCTTAATTCAGAGGATTTTTTAAGAAATTTTCACTGGTGGGGAATTTTGAAAAAGGGCATTTTTCGCGCGTAATTTTAAGTCAAAAAGCACTGAATCAGAAAAACCTTTCTGAGCTGTGGGCCACAGGAATAATTAATAATAATTTATTTATTATAATATTTTATATTATTTAATTTATTATTTAATGTCATAATTTAATTTAATATTAATTTAATATTTATTATTAGGCCTATATAATTGTCTAATAAACAAGAAACATTTAGTACAGCATAAGGTCACACAAATGACAAAAAATAATTATTTGAGACTAAAAATGGCAAAATTCACTGGTGGGGAAAAGGGCAAGGACTGGTGGGGAATTCGAGAGGGCTGGTGGGGAATTTCCCCACCAGTCAACATGTTAAAAAATGCCCTGCCTTAATTTATTTTTGGCGACAATCATTTATGCTTTTTAAAATACTGGATCTAAGATAGTTTCTCCTTAGCGTTGCTGTGTTATAACAAAGATGATTTGCTTTGGTCTCCTTCTCCAGGCTTGGGACTGGCACTACCAGAATAAAAGGATTAGTTGGAGATAGTAGTAGTTTTCAGTTTAACGACACTGTGTGATAACAAGAATCGTTATCGTCGCCCTCCTCCTTCATACTGGCTTGGGACTGGCACTGCCAGAGTACGATCAGTGGCGGAGTTAATCACTCTCCATAGACACCTGTAAAGCGTGTTCTTCGTGTGCTATAATAATCATGAACAGATTTACATTTACAGACTAATTCCTCCTTGGATGAATATTATAGCACACGCAGAAAACGTTTTACAGGTGTCTATGCAGAGTTACTAAATTATCAAACGATATTTCACGGCATATCAAGGATAGGATCCAGAGTAAAATGACATCTTATGACAACAAAGGCCGTTGACGTCGACAAAAATATGCTTGAATATAGTTCTCATCGTTCCTATAGCATAATATAGGATTGCTTCCTTGGTCTGGCGCTGCCAGCTGGGCCTCGCTCCGGCCTATCTGAGCCTTTTTGGTGGTTTGTCCTGTGGTATGGAACGGGCTTCCTCTGGAGCTGCGTCTCTTTCCTAAAACCCAAACACGAGTCTTTCTACACTGCGCTAAAAACTGTCATGTTTGTTCGTGCTGGAGTCGGGAACGCCTCTGAGTAACCTCCTTGAAGGGGCGCTATATAAATGCTCAAATGAATGAATGAATTAATGAATACAGCTGTGAATGAATGAATACAGTTGGTTACTTGCTGTTTAACGACACTGTGTAATAACATAGATTATTAGCGTCGCCCTCCTCCATTCTCCAGGCTTGGAACTGGCCCTAGAGTACGATTAGTGGCGGAGTTTTATGTTGTTATTGAAGTTTGGAGAGCTCCCATGGATTACAAAGATGATGGCCCCCTTACCAATACGCATGATTTTAAACGTTTCTCCACAAGCATACAGGGCCTATAGGCCTACAAAGTTATACACTGTTGGTTAATCGTTTGACTGTCTTAGAGCTGCTTTTGGGGATTACTGCGAGTCGGCTACCCAACACTAGTCCCTGCCATTGCAGGATGAGGGGGTAGAAGTTTTACTGTGCTCAAGACCAGGTTAAAGAAATTTACTCTTCCTCCCCAGTTCAGCTGTTGTCTCGGAGCCTGGATTTTTTGTCTCAGGCTGCTGATTCCAAAGCATAGATGCCACTAGTTTGGTTCTTTGTGGTCTTGTCTTTTCCACACAGACCATACTGCTTTTCTGAAGAATCAGGTGGGCGAATATTTTGCAGTATCAGTCTGTCAGCAACTGGACTAAAAGGCAAAATAATAAGTCTATAGAAATGATGATAATATCTGCCTGTGTAACCAGGGGCGTCTATCTCCTCTAATTCATTGGAGGAACTTCCCCTTTCCCCCTCTTCTTTCCCTTACCCTTCCTCCCCCACCCTAAAATGGTGGTACACACACTGACAGATCTTCCCCCTATTTGCTCCAAGGTTTCTATGGTGTTGCGCCCCTGTGTGTGTAACTGTCTCTGTGTGTGTGCCTGTGCGTCAGGCAGATACAGAGATAGACACACAGGCAGACATACAGGCAGATACAGGGACAGACAGGCAGATACAGAGACAGAAACACAGGCAGATACAGCGACAGGCACACAGGCAGATACAGGGACAGACACACAGGCAGATACAGGGACAGACACACAGGCAGATACAGGGACAGACACACAGGCAGATACAGCGACAGGCACACAGGCAAATACAGGGACAGACACACAGGCAGATACAGGGACAGACACACAGGCAGATACAGCGACAGGCACACAGGCAGATACAGGGACAGACACACAGGCAGACACACAGATTCAGCGACGTACACGCAGGCATTCATTAATTCACTAAATCATTTTGATAATTTATACAGCGTCTAAGACACCTCCTCAGATATGCTCCCAGTCCAACCACGGTAAAAAAAACACAGAAGACTTAGGGAGGCGGCAGAAAGTAGGTGAACTGCCTCGTGGAAATAAGCGCTATCAAGGTGGGAGCTCATTCTACGCCAAGTGATCTGATCAGAGGGTATTTTATTTGTCCATAAAATTAATATGCGTATATAAAAACGCACTCCAAAGATTGAACCTACTCGCATGCATACACGCGTCGAGGTACACCCCCAAACACTAAGGCAGTAGTACATACGACTTGTACGTATGTACAGCCCACGCATCCGGTAGCGTACCCCAAAACGCATACACAAAGAGTACTCACATGTATGCGTAGGGTACACCCAAACACTATGGCACTAGTACATACGACTTGTACGTATGTACAGGCCCTCCGCAGCCGTCAGCGTACCCCAACACATACACAAAGAGTAACACACTTTAATCTTAGCCAAAAGGCCGAGAAGCGTTGCCGTCCAAGTTCCGAAGATGCCTTCTATTGATTTTTGTAACACGACAAAAAAGGTCGTCAAGAACGCTTATCTTTCTGCAGGAATATAACTATAACAATTCAGCTTTTGCTGAGCCGTAACTCCAGGATTAGAAAGGACTTCAAATACTACAATTTATAATCGTAAAGTTTTTTTTATAATAGTTGTTAATTTTGATAAAATTAATGTAATTTGTGTTCTGGTGTGCTGTCTGTGCGCTTGCTAGCGTTCATTACAGTACGTTACTTACTTAATGCAAAGTCTCAGTTTATATTTTTATTCGCCAGATGCCGCAACTGATTTCAATATCACCGCATATCAATTTAATTGTCGTGAAAATGTTGGCATAACTGCACAGTGCACACTAAGAATACCTCAAACTCTTATACAATAGAACGCATTGCAACAATAACATAAGGAACGTAATGAAGCAACATAATTATATATCACATAGTCTACAAATTCTGTACATTTTTAAACATTTATCGAATTTATGGTTGGCACACCTTCATTACCCATGCATACGTTATATGTTTATCTCTGATTCGCCAGATGTCGGCACGAGCGAGAGGATTCGGAGTTTAGCCTTCGAAGTGATTAGACGTACGCGGAAACATTTGCTGTCGAGCCGAAGAATTGTTTACTCAGTGGACCAGCAAAGATCTATCGCGGTGAGCGACACCGTTGTTTCTTTGTTCTGTTGCGTAGCCATTGCTTTCTTTGTATAATCAGTGTGGCTTAGATTTGATTTCATTGTTAGTTTTAAATTCTTGTCGCCCTGGCTAGACATGAGTTCTAGCGCGGGTCCCTTTGTCTCCGACTCTGCACTTCAGTTGCAGTCGGTCGAAGACATTACGGATTCCTTAGGGCTGGTGACTCCGTCTAAAACACGGATGAAGCCGTGTGACGACTCGCCTGATAGTGGCAGGTTAATAATTGCGACCGATTCCGAAGAATCGAGTTGCGATGACGATAACGACGGGTTCTTAACGGTTAGTGGTAAGACTGCCCGTAAGTCGGAGAAGAAGAGGAAGCTCACTGGTGTCACCCTGGACTCCCTCAAGCATTCTCCCAGTAAGGTAAAGAAAACCACTGTGGAACGGCGCATGCCAATTGCGCCGAAAGCCTTGGTAAAGGCTCCCACCACACGGTCTGGAGATAGGTTAGTAAACAAAGGAGATCAATCAACAGAGATGAAAGAGGCGCCTGCCACTCGGGTGACGGTCTCCCGATCTGTAGAAGACCGATTGTTTGTAGAGTTTATTGGTCTGCCTTTGTGTAAGGTAAACGCGACCGCTGTCAGGACGGAGCTGAACACGTCGTTCGGCCCGTTGTTTGCGGACCTGGTGACCCCGTCGGCCACGAGTGTGCGTGTGCACCTTGGCGGCCCTGAAAAGGAGGCAAACAGAGCGCGCCTGCTCGCCTGTACCAAGGTCTGTAATTACCAGATCAAGGTGTCGGAGCCACGCGAGATCGTGCGCCACAGGGGCAAATATGTCCAGAGAGTGATTAAAGGAGTGTCACATGCTCTGTCTGACTCGGACATACACGAGTCTGCCAAAGAACACGAAAACCTGCCTGTGATCAAGGTCGAGCGTATTCACAAGATTGTGAACAAGGTGAAGGTGCCAACTATGGCTGTCCTAATCAGTTTTTTGCCTGGTGCAATTGTCCCTGCACGATTGCATGTAGGTTTTCTGACATTCAAGCTACATCTGTACGAGCCACCAGTAACCCGTTGCTTCTGTTGTTTTTTACCTGGCCACGTGGCTAAGTTTTGCAGGGTCAAGACCCTGCGATGCAGCATCTGTGCCGGTGAGCACAAGGCTGCCGATTGCACGAAGCGGGACCAACCGAAGTGCGCAGCCTGTGGAGGACCGCATCCCGCGCTGTCTAGCAGCTGTCCGAAGTACGTGCTAGCAAAGGCAGCGACCACCATCAGCGTACGCCAGGGCGTCCGATACAGCGATGCGCTCCGGATGGCTAAGGCGCAGATCAACAACGCTCAGCCTCAGAAGCCGACGACAGCTGCAGCCGAAACCGCAGCAACTACATCTGACGCTGCACTAACAACGACAACGACAACAACACAATCGCGTCCCTCTCCAAAGCCTCGACGGGCCAAGGCGACCCATCCTGCTGCAGACGTCACCGTGCTGCCGCCGGTTCGGGAGGAGATCGCGAAGACCGACGACGATGGTTCCGCCCAGAGACACGCTCTGGACGCCCTCACCCGCGCCTGCGCCTTGTTCGTAGAGGGAATGACGGCGATGGGGGCGAATGAAGGCGCCGCTGTCACTCCGGCAAAGATGATCGAGGTCATCCTTGGTGCCATCCATGCCGCCTTCAAGATTCCGCTCGACGCGATGACACCCGTCTATCCAGTCGCCTCGACAACTTCCGGCATATCGTCAGCCACGTCAGCCACTTCACCCGTCAACCGCCATCATTGATCTCCAGATTCTCCAGTGGAACGCGTGCAGCCTCAGGGCCCGGGTGGGGGAGCTGAGGCACCGCATCTCCGGGATGCAGACACCGCCGGCGGTCATCTGCATCCAGGAGACGTGGCTCAGCCCGTCCATCAGTTTTGAGATCCCGGGGTACTCCTGTGTGCGGCACGACCGTTCCGTTGGAGAAAAAGGAGGAGTGGCGACGTTCGTGAGGACGGGTATCGCCTACTCCCTGATCAGCACCACTGACGTCCCGGAATCGATCACCATCTCTATCGACGGACTCCCAACAAAGATCAAGATCATCAACATCTACCATACAAAATCAACACCAGAAGACCCCTTGTTGCCGGACGCTTACACGCCCTTCTTCCGTAACAAGTCTGCAATCGTTCTGGGAGTCTTCAACGCCCACAGCACTCTCTTCGGGTCCGACATCACCAACGCACGGGGTCGCCAGCTGGAAGACGACATTGAAGCCAGCGCCTTTGTCCTACTGAACACTGGTACCCCGACGTTCGTCAGCAACACCTCTGGAGCATCCAGCCCTCTGGACCTTGCGATGGCCTCGACGCCCTTGGCGCGGAGGTGCACTTGGACTGTCCTCGACGATTCCATGGGCAGCGACCACTCACCGATCCTCATCACCATCGATGAAGCAGTCCCGGTCGAAGAGTCCTTCATCCCGAGGTGGCTCCATCGAAAGGCCGACTGGACGGCCTTCAAGGACGACTGCAGAGAGGCGCTGACCATCGACCTCGTTACCGACGACATTGAGGTGAGCCACAGCAACATCACCGGTTCGCTCATGGAGGTCGCCATGCGGCACATACCTCGGACGACCCCTCCCAAGGGGAAGACCAGGAGTGTGCCGTACTGGACAGAGGAGTGCACTCGCCGCGTCGGGGAGCGCACCGAGGCCCGCAACAAGATGAAGAGGACCAGGGACCCGGCGGATGTTGAAGAATACCGTCACATCAAGGGAATCGCCCAGAAGACCATCAAGGACGCGCAGAAGACATCCTGGAGAGAATACTGCACCACCTTGAACGACAAGACGAAGCTCGGAAGGGTGTGGGGCACCCTGAGAAAGATGTCCGGCACAAGGTCAAGACCACAAATTCCAACGCTGAAGAAAGAAGGAAACATCTACGCGACGAACCAGGAGAAAGCGAACCTCTTCGGAAGATGCTTCTCTGAAGTCAGCTGCACTGGCAGCCACTCCGCGGAGTTCCAGGAGCGTAAGGACGCTTTTGAAGCCGAGCACTCTGAGGAGCTTCACGGAGAGCACCTTCTGACTGACGAGAAGCCCTTCAACGAGCCCTTCACCATCCAGGCTCTGAGAATCGCTCTCCTGCGCTGCAAGAAGGATACAAGTCCGGGTGAAGACACCATCACGTATGAGATCCTGGCCCAGCTTCCGCATCCGAGCCTGCTTGCCTTGCTGGAGCTGTTCAACATGGTGTGGCAACATGGACGACTCCCGGCCTGCTGGAAGAACTCCATCGTTGTTCCTATCCTGAAACCGGAGAAACCAGCCTTCGACGCCAACTCCTACCGCCCGATTGCCCTGACATCCGTCTTGTGCAAACTGATGGAGCGGCTAGTGACGGACCGGCTGACCTGGCACATGGAAACCAACCACCTGTTCAACAGATTCCAGTCTGGTTTTCGCAGGCTCCGGAGCTGCCAGGACCACATCGTCCGACTCCAAGACGACATCCAGAGAGCCATCCACTCTAAATACAGCCTAACTGGTGTTTTTGTAGATCTCGAGAAGGCTTTCGATCTGATGTGGACCGACGGACTGCTGCACAAGCTGCAGCAACACAACATCACCGGTCAGATGTTCAACTGGATCCGGGACTTCCTGACCGACAGACACATCCGTGTCCGCGTGGGAGCAGAGCTGTCCGAACTCTTCCACATGGAGAACGGATCGCCACAGGGCAGTGTCATCAGCCCTGTGTTGTTCATCATCATGATGAACGACTTCCCGGATCCGGAGAACGGCGTCAAGCTTTCTCTCTACGCGGACGACAGCGCCATCTGGAGAGCAGGACCAAACCCGGACGTCAACCAGCGACACCTTCAATCCTACCTCGATCGACTGAAAAAATTCTTCGACGACTGGGGTTTCAAGGTGTCTACGACGAAGACCGTGGCCGTCGAATTCCATCGCTTCCGCACACCAACAGCACACCGACCGCTGAGACTCGGGACCTCTCTTCTGAGCTACAAGGATAGCGTCAAGTTCCTGGGTGTGATATTCGACCGGTATCTTACCTGGTCCGAACACATCAGGTACGTGGCGGATCGCTGCAAGAAGCGTCTCAACCTGATGCGCGCTATTGCAGGATCCCATTGGGGGGCGTCGAAAGACACCCTTCTGATGGTCTACCGAGCTCTCATCCGCTCCGTCATCGACTACGGCTGCATCGCGTACGAGAGTGCCTCGGCGAACCAGAAGAAAGTGCTAAACACTATCCAGTGTAAGGCACTCACGATAGCTTCTGGAGCGCTCCGAGGAACGAGCCTCTCCGCTCTGCAGGTAGACTGCGGGGAGATGCCACTCCACCTACGACGAAAGCAGCAGATGATGGAGTTCATCATGAAGATAGACGCCATCCCGGACCATCCGACGCAGACCATCACCAGCGACCGGAAGACGAAAGCGGCCAAAGACGACATGGATCCGATCCGAGTGAAGGCGAGAAACATCAACAGCGAGATCGCAAAGCCTACGATCCAGCCACTCGCCTGCACGACAAGACCGACGTGGACACTCCGCCAACCGATCATAGACACCACACTCAGGAATAAGATCAGAGATCTACCTAATCCTGCTAATGCTGTTGTTTTTTCAGATTACCTCAGAAGGAAGAAGTCCATGGTCGAAGACCACATCCGCTCTTACGATGGCCATGTGGCGATCTACACGGACGGCTCAAAGAACCCCGCAGGTAATGCATCGTGCTCCTTCTACGTGCCCTCTTGTGGCCACCATGGAAGCTACAGGATGAGCGACGGGTCGTCAGTCCTGGCAGCAGAAATGGAGGCCATAGGCAGGGCGATGGAATGGGCCGCTAACGCTAACGTACCAAATGTTGTTATTTTTTCAGACTCCCTCGGTGTCCTGCAGAGTCTGGAGAAACAGCAGTCCGGGACAAGACAACATCATCTCGTCGACCTGATCCACGCCATAGATGACTACGGGCAACACGCAGAGTCGCCACCGAAGATCGTTTGGATCCCCGGTCATCTCGGCATCCCAGGCAACGAGACGGCAGACGCCCTGTGCAAACAGGCGCTACACAACACCGCCGTGGACCTCCCGATGACGCTCGAGTACCCAGAAGCACGACACCTCTACCGCGACCACTTCCTCCGGAAGTGGCAAACAGAGTGGACCACCTCAGACACCGGCTCCGACTATAGGGTCGTCGAGCCAGACGTCAGCCTGGTCCGCAGATACACCGACCCAAACCGGAGGAAGGAAGTCACCATCACCAGACTCCGAATGGGGCACTGCTGCCTCAACGCGCAGTTGAAGTTGTGGGGCCGCCACGAAACCGGAAACTGTGACGAGTGCGGTGACGCCCAGGAAACCGTGCGCCATTTCCTCTTGGAGTGCCCTTCTCAGGCTGGACTCCAAGACCAGCTCCTCCGAGAGTGCGCACGGAAAAACTGGTCTTTCGATCTGTACACCGTACTCAGTCAAACCAGCTGCCTGAATACCATCTACAAGTGGCTGGAGGCTTCCGGTCGAAAGATCTGAAGGCGGCCCCTGCCCCCACCGGAAAGAAGAAGACCAAGAAGAAGTCAAAGAAGAAGACAAAGAAGAAGACCAAGAAGAAGATAGAAGAACATAAACTTTTAGTGTAAATAAAACTCGGAACAATATTAACAATATTAACAGTATACAGAGAACTATCCTATGTAAATAGCAAGCCCCACAAATGTAACCAAGACGGGGGAGGGGAGAAAACCCAACTCCGCTGACCGTGCATGGGAAAATCCTACCACCACCTTCCCCCACGGGGGTTTTCTTGGTTGGCAGCCGGCCGTCAGCTTAACCTGTCTTGGACCCCAATCGTGATCTATTATGTACCTGTACATATATTATTGTCTATGACGCCAATCATCTTTGATATGACGGCGTCGTTAAATAAACGTATTTTAAGTAAGATGTCGGCACTCATTTCAAACTCACGACATCAAGAGTTTATACAAAGGCCAGTGTGCCAACAAATATAATCGCAACTCTAAATTTCTAAAGCGCTACTCGAAACCTAAGCGCAGGGCACCAGCTTATCCACGAGCGCTATCTTAACATAAATTTGCCACTTCAGAGTAGATATACTTGTGAATTTTTACGCCATCACCAGCTTAAAGCATTTTTTGTGGCACCAAACGCTGTTGATTTGAATGATTTCGACACGAAAAATTCCTGTATAGTTTCCGCGGTTTAGGCTGATGCGCACAAAAAGCGAAGTCGCTAGACTACCTTATTCACAGGTCACTTGCAAAAGTCCATTTTAAACACCTTTAAATGTACACATTCTCCTTAGCGACCTCGACTCTGATAAGTTTTCAATGAAGTGATCGGGTGAGATCCCTTACCACCGATACCCCCATTTGAATGGGTGCCACGTTAGATTGCTAGACTGAGGTGCAAATTTTTGAATTAAGCGGCAATCGGGAGGCGAACCGGCAACCAAATGCGCATAGGCATTGGACGTGTGTTTCAACCGACTAATTGTCTGTATCTGTGTATGGTTCTGTCTGTCGCTGTCTTTTTCTGCCTGTCTTTGTCCATGTCTGCTGTCTGTCTGTCTGTCTGTCTGTCTGTGTGCCTGCTTGTCTGTCTGCCTGTCCCGTCGGTCGGTAGTCTTTCTGTGTCCATAATTCAGCAGCCTTTGATGTGTTTACTTGCTGTTGCGTATTCAATTGTTTCATGAACTGCGCACCCGACGAGTAAGCGAAATTGCGATCATGTATAGCGTTGGAAAGCACGTTTTAAAGGTGTTTAGAAATAGCTCATACAATATGATCATCAGTGTTATTGTCATTGCTATTGTTGTTATTGTTGTTGTTCTTGTTATTATTATTATTTTGTTGTTGTTGTTGCCCGAGGTATAAAGGATCCCTCAGGGACTTCAACATTATTTACAGTGTTGATTTGTACGGAATGGGCCATATTCGTTATTATTATTTTTTTTTAAATTATTATTATTATTTTTGCCCTGAGGTACTTGGTTAGAGATTAAATTAGTTGTTTTTTTCCGGAACGGTTATTATTATTATTATTATTATTATTATTATTATTATTATTATTATTATTATTATTATTATTATTATTATTCGTTATCATTATTATTATCATTATTATTATTAGTATTAGTATTCGTATTAGTATTTGACTTATATGAACAAAATCAATTAGTTGCTTTAACACAGTGTTTAATCTAGTCCCCCTCTTCTGGGAGGGGAAACAAGGTTTCTGGGGAGCAAAGAATTTACACAAGATTTTGTTTTGTCTTCCATCTTCAAAAAGTCTATGACTTTTCAAAATTTCATCTTCAAACAAAGTTTACGACCTTTTTTTTCTACAGCAATTACTCTCTGAAAAAAGTTGATGACCTTTTTTTAGGAAATCATCTCTCTGGGGGGGGGAAACCATGGATCCACATATATCCTGGGGGGAATTTTCCTCCCCTAAAGGTATCTACATTGTAATATTGCCGGCCTCTGGGGGGAAACATCAATCCTGGGGGGAACTTCCCCCCCCCAAAGACGTCTAGATTAATCACTGGCTTTAACAACGTTAGACCTCACTACGTGCGATGCGAAAACGTCCTTGCAGCTAACGTTTAAATGAAATTGCGATTAAAAGGCGTATATGTTTTCAAGCTTTGTGAAACCTCCTGCTGTAATTTTTTAACAAGAGGCCTCCAAGCTTTAGGCCCCCCTTAATATAGCTTACGGCCTCACCAAGCCTAAATCAGGCACTGGTTGTGATAATTATGAGTTTTTCCATTTTAACCAGGGACGTCATTTGGGGGGCAAGGAGGGCATTTCCCCCCCTGATTTTTGAAAAAAAATTTAAAAAGCTGGAACAACAAAGGGAGGAAGAAGAAAGGGGTAAAAAAGAAAAAAATGAAACTCAAATTTATGGAATTATTATATACTATTAAGTTAACAAAACTAGAGTCTGCATAGGTTTTTTTCACAAGACCACACGTTTTTGACAGGCGGAGGGGCACATTATGCAGTTTTGCCCCTGAAAATTTTGAAGACACACCCAAAAGGTTGAAATTTCTTCGCGCGGAGCGCGAAAAATCTTTTACCTCTTTTTTGACGCCCTTGCCCCCACCCCCCTGAAAAAAGCTGAAATGACGTCCCTGATTTTAACCCATTCTTTCATCCAGTCGTGGCTCCCTACGGTAGGTTCGCCGGTAACACAAAACTCTGGTGGGTCAGTTTAGCTAATTGTC
This sequence comes from Allolobophora icterica, assembly GCA_963556255.1. Taxonomy (NCBI): domain Eukaryota; kingdom Metazoa; phylum Annelida; class Clitellata; order Crassiclitellata; family Lumbricidae; genus Allolobophora; species Allolobophora icterica. Next base: position 3,421,780 of record OY744613.1, read on the forward strand.
AGAACTTCGGTCCCAGATTACGATCAGTGGGAATGTAAACCGTTTGGCTTATTTCTTCTTACGTGGTGTCGGCTGACTCAAAAATCATTTGGCGTCGGAAGCTTAACATGAAATGCTGCTCCATCTGGGACTATTGTCTTGGGACTTTTTATCCTTCGACTTTTGTCTAAGGATTTTTTTATCCTTGGACTTTTTGTCTATGGACTTTAATCCATAGACATTTTGTCTGGGTCTAGGGTCATTTGGTCCTAGTACCGGGATCGTTAGTTCTTAAAGCTTTTGCGCAAGGGTGAAAAGTCACCTTCCGCACAGAAAATCACAACTCATAATGAAAGATTTATGTAATAGTACCTTGTTCCTTTGCGCCTACTGTTATTTATACGGTGCATGTAGAACTTAAAAGAGGTGTATAAGGGATGGCGAATTGAACACTTAAAAGAGGTGTAGAAGGACTGCGCTTAATTCTGTTTGCAATGCCATGATTGTTGGTTTCCAATGTTTAACGACGTTAGGACATCTTATAATAATAATAATAATAATAATAATAATAATAATAATAATAATAATAATAATAATAATAATAATAATAATAATAATAATAATAATAATAATAATAATAATAATAATAATAATAATAATAATAATAATAATAATAATAATAAGTGCCTGAGTTTCCTTTCGGACCTGGGACAGAAGCTGTGCACGGTTACGAGGGACCCACGTGAGACCTCTTTCTTATACCAACGCCTATCGATAACGATACAGCGTTTCAACGCTGTAGCTTTTAAGGGTACTTTCGCCAGCCAGGAAATAGATGAATAGGGCCATTCCGGACACCTTTTTTTTACATTAGTTAATATTGAAGTCCCTGAGGGATCCTGTATACCTCGGGGCAAAAAAAAATAATAATAGTAATAATAATTATAATTATAATTATAATAATAATAATTATAATAATAATCTTCGTTTTAATATTTTCAAATTGACAGTAACGCAGTATGATTACAAATCAGCATGAACGGATGATCACAAGTTATTACAGGAGTCGAATTTAACTGTACACGGCAGCCATGCAAGGCGCCCATCACGTCCTACATCTCATTTTAACAACGCGCCATCTCGCGAATGAAAGGCTGAGTGGACCTAAATTTGGGGAGGTTGCGAGAAGCGATCCCGCTATCTCTTGCTCTTCACGCCAGTGATGTTACCACTACTCTATGGACCCCAAAAAAATAATTATAGCAAAAAAGGCCGTTGACGGAGATTTCTTGAACAGTATGGCATAATACAGCTCTTACTAATAAATGATTATACTACAATTCCAGGCTTAAACGGCGTCGTATGACATCAAAGGTCGTTTCCGACAATTTTAAAGCATATGATTTCGTAGCGTCAGAAAGACTCCGTTTATTGATATTTCAAAACAGTATTTTACAGCGTCACTAATATCCATTGCTTAATGACATATAATAATACACCTAATGACGTCTCTAGATGATTCGTCTATTGTGTGGCAAGTTGATATCTGATGCAAATTAAAATAAACACTATTTCTGCAGTAGAAATTTTAAATGTAAAAGGTTCTTGATGAACATTCTTAATGTAAGCCTACATGAAGTTCTTAAATCTGTTTATTCAAATTTTGAAACACCTTGGTTACAAGTTTACAATACACATAATTATGACGTAAGATTCTGAATCCACTTTTCTTATAGCAACACAGGATGTCGACGTCAACAGCCTATGTTGCTATAAGACGTCGTTAAACTCTGGATCCATCCGTAATCCACTTTTGATTTTTCAAGAAGTCATCAGTTATAATACAATCAAACAATGTTATAGAAATATGTACGAACAGTGAAAAAAGAGAATTCTTTATCATATGAAAAGTTTACTAATTGACTAATTTACACAAAAGTAAATCTGATTACATAAAAGGATTTACGTACAACAGTTTTTATGTAGATATTTGGTCACTAATATATAGAACGATTTCAGTGTGTGAATAACTAGGCTAATTTAAACAGGTCTCAAAGGTGTACGGAAAGTACGGAATTAGGTCGTAGTAGAGCAACAGCTGTCAGATTAGTATTTTACTAATAGTAGTAATTGCTATTATTATTATTATTATTATTATTATTATTATTATTTTTTTTATTTTTTTTTCACCCGAGGTAGTTCTGTTCCCTCGGGCTAAGAAAGTATGTCCGAAGACTGTGCGGTGGGTATCTGGCAGTGATATTTTCGTTAACGAAAACTAAAATTAGAAGTAAAAATAATTGATTTCGTTAACGAAAACTAGAATTAAAGTAGGAATTATTTCAGCAGAAAGAACGAAATTAAGAATTGAATTAGGAATTATTTGCCGAACTAAAATTAAGAACGAAATTATGAATTATTTTCAGAAGTAAAATCATTTTACTTCTTGTGGCGCTTAAGTTGAGACGAAGGCGAGTACCGATAAAATTGCACGCGTTCGAAACAAAATCCATTTTAAAACTTCGGTTGAGATGAAGACGCTGCGCATACCATTTCTATTATCTTTGGTCTTCGTTTTCTAATAATTGTCCCCACTTAATTGCGTATCAACGACCTCAGTTTCATACGCCATTTTATTTCGGGTTTGATCGTTAAATTGTAAAATTACGAGTTTATCGAGAATGTTGACCGGGAGGAAGCGAGATAGATTGGGTTTATCATTTCGACGAAACTACATGTGCAGGCAGATCTACATGCCAAGTAGGCCTACTAAACGAGGAAAATGACGGAATTTGTGGAACAGCACTAGCTGGAGAAATACAAGCAATATAAGTCTTGGAAGGGGGATAGATGAATGGTAACACGCTGGCATAGCCTAAGAGCATTAGATCTTGACGACTGACTCGAATGAATTCCATCAGCAACTGTACAGCGTTTTGGATATGGTTGTCCACACAGTAGGGCCTACCCGGTTTCGCTGATACTAGATAATTCTTCGTTTCGTAGGCTATTAATGATAACCACACGACTCAAAATTCAAATTACCAGCATTGTTAAACTAAAGCTTCACCCCTTGTTTTACTTTAAACAGTTTTTTCTTTCTCGGGACAGGTTTGGTGTGCTCTCTGTAAGCGTTGCATAATTATGTACTTTTACAGCACGGAAATTAATAATTATTTGGAAAACTAAAATAAGAAGTAAAATTATTTGAGAACTAAAATAGGAATTAGAAGTAAAATTATTTGTGAAGTAAAATTAGAATTAGAAGTAAAATTCAAGAGCTCAGAACTGAATTAGAACTGAATTAGGAATTATTTTCAGAAGTAAAATATCACTGGTATCTGGAACGACTATTATTATTATTATTATTATTATTATGGAACGACTATTATTATTATTATTATTATTATTATTATTATTATTATTATTATTATTATTATTATTATTATTATTATTATTATTACTACTACTATTATTATCAGGAGCGTAGCCAGACTACAATTCAAGAGGAGGCAACTACTGCTTGTTAAAAATTTGATGACCTTTTTTGGGAATTTCTTCACCAAAAATGTGATGACCTTGTTTGGGAATTTCTTCTTTCTTCCGTTCAAGAGGAGGCAACGTCCACCTCTAATCGGGTGTAACCCAAGGAAAATTTTTAAATCTACAAAACCAAGAGGAGGCAAATGCCTCCTCTTGCCTCAATGTAGCTTTGCCTATGATTATTAGCCTTAGCATCACAATTCTTTTACTATTTATTATTAATAAATTATTATTATTAATATTATTTTTATTTTATGAGAGATTGGATTGTGGTACGGTGGCCGATTGGCTGAAGCGCTCGGCCTGTAAGTAACATGGAGGGTATGGGTTCGATTCTCCACTTAGAGACGGCCACTGTGTAGGGACCTTGAGCAAGTCCTTCACTCACAACTGCTCAGCGCCATCGATGTTCTGTCAGGAGGGCAATATCAAATACAGTTGTATTGTATTGTATATTGTATGGATTTGATTAAATTACATTACATTACATTAGACTATCCAATCGGTCTCCACTTTGCGTTCAACAGAAATTTCAGGCAGACACACAGGCAGACACAGAGACACATACACGGATACACACAGAGACAAAGAGATACACAGACAGGTAGATATAAAGTTGATCAGAGGGTATTTACTTTCTCAATAAGTAAGCGTCTAATTTTAGACGCACTCCAAAAACTGCACACAGTGCAACTACATACATGCACACTTGCATATACGCCTATACTTTCCTATACATACATACGCACGACTTGTACGCACGCACATACATACCGACAAGCATATACACATGTACGCATGTACATGCACATAGTAACACGCTTTGATCTTGGCCAAAGGACCGAGAAGCCTTACAGTTTAAGTCCCGAAAATGCCTTATATTGATTTATATAGATGACGAAAAAGGTGGACAACGAGGAAAATCTTTTTGCAGCAACGACCATTACAATTCACCTTTTTCTCATAATATAGCTCAAAGATTAAGAAGGATTTCAAATACTACAATTTATAATCACACTGAGTTTAATAATTTCTGTAACGTTTGATCAAATTTGTTGTGTCGGTGTGCTAGCTAACGTCAAGCCCCATTTCGAGATTACGATTACAATTACGATTACGATATTTATATTTTTATTCGCCAGATGCCGCAACTGACTTCAAGAAGACCGCATTGTATTGTATTAGTGGCGTGAAAATGAGGGCATAACTTCACACTTAGAATACCTCAAACTCCTAAAAAATAGACCGTAGCACAACAATAACATAAAGACTCTAATGAAGCAACATAATTAAAACTCACATACTCTACAAATTCTGTACATTTAAAAAACCTTTCTCCAAATTCATGGTTGGTACACCTTCATTACCCAAGCATACGTTATATGTTTATATCTGATTCGCCAGATGTCGGCACTCATTTCAAAACACGTCATTAAGACGTGATTTGAAATGAGTGCCGACATCTGGCGGCACTCATTTCTGAACAGAGAAAGTTGTCTCTTTCTCTGTTCAAACAAAGGCGACTGTGCCAAAAATATTAATCTTAAACTCCAAATTTCTAAAGCACTACTCGAAATCTAAGCGCAGGGCACCAGCTTATTCACGAGCGCTATCTTAACATAACTTGGCCCCTTCAGAATAGATGTAATTGTGAATTTTCACGCCATAACCAGCTTAAAGACGTTTTATGGCATCAAAAGCTACTGATTTCGACACGAAAAAATCTTGTATAGTTCCATCGCATGGGCGTAATCGCAAACCTGAGATTTCCAATGCGCTCAAACAAGCAATGAATTGATCGGGTAAGATCCTTCACCACCGCTGCCCGTTTGAATGGGTGCCACGCCATTTAAGGTCTCCGTGTATGGACCGTGCTAGTCTGAGATTGAAATCTCTTAAATAAGTCACCAGAGGGAGACGAACCGACAACCAAACGCACATAGGAGCATGGGACATGCGTTCTAACCGATGTTGCCAACGGACCAGTTGTCTGTTTCTCTGTTTGATTCTGTCTGTCTCCGTCTTTTTCTATCTGTCTTTGTCCATGTCTGCTGTCTGTGTGTGTGTCTGTGTGTGTGTGTGTGTCTGTGTGTGTGTCTGTGTGTCTGTGTGTGTGTGTCTGTCTGTCTGTCTGTCTGTCTGTCTGTCTGCCTTTGATTGTCCTTCATTCAGCTGTGTTTAGTTGCTGTTTTGAGTTGCGTATCTATACAATCATTTCGATAGTGGTGCTATCTTAGCGATTAAACGAAATTGCGATTATGTATAGCGTTGTTTAAGAACATCTTAAAGGTGTCTAAAATGCGCATGCAATATGTTTATCACTGTTGTTATTTCTATTATTGTTGTCGTTGTCGTTGTCGTTGTTGTTGTTGTTGTTATTATTATTATTATTATTATTATTATTATTATTATTATTATTATTATTATTATTATTATTATTATTATTATTATTATTATTATTAGTAGTAGTAGTAGTAGTAGTAGTAGTAGTAGTAGTAGTAGTAGTAGTAGTAGTAGTAGTAGTAGTAGTAGTATTATTATTATTATTATTATTATTATTATTATTATTATTATTATTATTATTATTATTATTATTATTATTATTATTATTATTATTACTACTACTATAATTATTACTACTGCTGCTGCTACTACTACTACTACTACTACTACTACTACTACTACTACTACTACTACTACTACTACTACTACTACTACTACTACTACTACTACTACTACTACTACTCATGTTATTTTCAGTATTATTATTACCGTTACTACTATTGCTAATTAATTAAGTGCCACTACAAAATGACCAAACATCAGTCAATGGCACTGGGCAATTATGAGTGAAGGACTTGCTCAAGGTCCCTACACAGTAACCGTCTCAGAGGAGGAGGATCGAACGGGTACCCTCAACGTTACACGGTGTGCGCTCTAACCAATAGTACACAGTTTGGTTAGAGAGCGAATAACTAATTGCCTGTAGTGCCCCATCCTTATATTCATCCACATTTGTATTACCTTGTCCCAGCGTTACAAAGCGAGCGCTCTAACCAAACATGTATTACACAGTTCGGATGTACACTCATTCAACACCTTAAATCGCCATTACTAATCCAATTGTTTAACGACATCTCATGACTGCTACGCCCGTTGACGTCTTTAAAAACATTACATGTACTTCGGTTGATTTTCTTAATTGCATGTTATCACCATTGAGGTTTATACCTCATTGGTTGTCAACGTTTGAAATCGCCAAATTGCATACAAAAATAAAGACAATAATCATTCGTGTGCCCATCCTTATAGAGCATCAGGTGATGCTGTTAAAAAGGTGTCTAAGGTGAGCGTCAGCTTAGGATGTTGAACTCAGTACGTCTTCGCATGCGCAGAGAAAGTATTTATCCGTACATATGGATGCATGTCTGTGTATCTGCATGTGTATGAATGTCTGCATGTAAATCTATGTATACGTACGTATGTACGTATGTGTATGCATGTATGACTGTGTGTATGTAAGTATGTATGTATTGGCCTATACATGTATACATTGTATTGTATTGTATCTAGAAATTTATAAAGCGCCTCTCGCAGAATAACTATTCAGAATAACTTCTCAGCACAGAAGCCCCGTGGAAACAAAAATGTCTTTATGGAATATATATATATATATATATATATATATCTATATATATGTGTGTGTGTGCGTGTTTGTGTGTGTGTGTGTATGTATGTGTATACATATGTCATATATGTATATATGTGTATATTAGGGACCTGCGAATCATAAATTTTCCGTCGAATCGAATCTCGAATCGAATCGGGGGTTAAGATTCGAATTCGAATCGAATCTCGAATCGAATCAGCGGGTACCAAAAACAGGTTTTGATATTCAAATAGTGTGTATGTGATAGCACAGGCGTACCACAGTATCGATATCTCAATGACATTTTTGCAGTTTAAAATCAATTAAACTAAACATTAAGCTAATTAACAGAATAACTTACAAATAATTTGAGTTAAGTAAGTAAGTATATTCTTTATTGTACCAATTGCATAACCACACTTTGGTGTACATTCATCTAAGCCATGCATGGGCAACTTCTTTTAATTGAAGGCCGCCCTAAGATTTTAAGGGCAGCTCTGGGCCGTATGCCAATCGCAGGCTAATTTTTGCAGATTAATTTGCCCCAGAAAATGAAATGAGAAAATATTACTTTTGGTTAAACTTCAAGTTTAAAATAAATGAAAATAATTTTTATGATGAAAACATAATTATCCGAATGACTACAGTTCTAAACTACAATTTAAAAAAACAAAATATGTTTCAAGTTTCTTCAGTTTTAAAAATACATAAAACTGTGTACAATGCATCCATTTGCTAGATGTGCAATATTTAATATATAATAATGATTAGGTGAGATCTGACACTTCTTCCCACTATACAAATCCGGAATGTTTGCTTTAATGTTCGAAGTGCCAATTCGAAGTTCATTGGAGAGATTGTCATCTGTTAGTCTGCATCCGTTTTTGCATTTTGTTAGTATCGTCTCTGAGAAGAACTGTTCACGAATTCGCGAATATAGGTGCTTGGAAACAGTGCAACCATTTTCAGGGCATGAAATCTACGTGAAGGGTTAGAATCCTGAGAAATGTACAATTTATAGAACTAAATCAGAGGTACTTCACGAAATTTCCTTTTCAATTCACTGTTGCCGAGTGTTTGCTGTCGTCGTGTGCCGCGTTGCACGCAGAAATTCAACAACCAGTAAACAATTAAAACAATTAGTTTACAACAAAGGGCTAATCATTTTTCCGAAAAAGATTCGAAATTTTTCGAATCATGACATCATTTTCGAATCGAATCGAATACCGCCGCCCGATTCGTTTTCGAATCGAATATCGAAGCTTCGCAGGTCCCTAGTGTATATGTATGCTTTGTATGTATTTGGGCCCTCAAGGCCTCTGAGCAAAGACAACGGTATATCTAGGCCGACTGTTTAGGGACAATTTATACATAGGCCTGAGGTTCGTGACTAATATAGCCTGCTTGTCATTGCTATAAATTCTGATGAGTTTGCCTCCCTATCTGTCTGTCTGTCTCTCTATCCGTTTGCTGTCTCTGTCTATCCGTTTGTTGTCTCTCTATCTGTCCGTCTGCCTGTCTGTCTCTTTACCCGTGTGCCTCTCTGTATGTCTCTCTATCTGTTTGTTTGTCTCTGTCTCTCTATCATTCAGTCTGCTGTTTGTCTTACCTTGTCAGTTCTCAGTATGTCTGTCTATCTGTATGTCTGTCTATGCAAAGGTATGCTGTACACAGGCATACATATGTATACATACACTCCATCTCTCCATTCGTATGGTTGGAATATTGGCGATATATATATAGATATATACATACACACGCACACACCCATGCATATATATATGTATATATATATGCATATATATATATGCATATATATATGCATATATATATTTTTTTTATAGTGAGGCGTGGTTCTAAGGTTGATGGGTCAATCGACTGAGGCGCAAAGGTGACACTAGTAATCCAACAACATGTACATATAGATTATCTCATTTTCCGACCCCTAAAGGATTAAGGGCTGAGTTGGCGTCAGGTATTAGGCCTATTACTAGCACTGCTCCACTGCGTATACCGGCAGCTTATTGGTTGCCTGGGTCGTTGAAGTCGTTAGCTTAACTGGAATTTGGTTGGTTAGTTGCTGTTTAACGGCAGTGTGTCATAACAAAGATGATTAGCGTAGCCCTCCTCCTTCATCCAGGCTCGGGACTAGCACTACCACAGGTAGGGTAGTGACGGGACTTGTCGCAAGATCAGCATTTATTTTTCTTTATTTATCGGCATCTTGTGAATACCTGGGCCGTTGACGTCGACCTCCGGAAACTGTGGAACAGGCAGTGGTTAAACGCAGTAAAGGGTTCTTATAGCATCGGAAGAACTAGTGTTAAAGGTGTTTAAAATTATTACGCTCAAATATTGGCAACAATGATTTATGAGTTTTAAATTATTACCCACAACTTTTCGTGATAATAATTTATCCTTTTTAAACCATCAGGCCTAATCACCATTTTTATATAGCGACACATTGCATGCTGCTGCCAAGATTTTTAACGTCATTTTGATGATTTCACAGAATTCGGGGATTTGGTCATGTAGTTTCTCCTTAACGACGCTGTGTCCTCCTTTCTCCAGGCTTGGGACTGTCAATACCAGAATACAAGGATTATTCGGAGATATCATTAGTTTTCAGTTTAACGACGCTGTGTGATAATACAAATCATTAGCGTCGCCCTCCTCCTTTATCCAGGCTTGGGATTGGCACTACCAGAGTACGAGCAGTGGCGGAATTTAGTTACTCTCCATAGACACCTGTAAAACGCGTTCTTCTTGTGCTATAGTAATCTTTAACAGAGTCGGATTCAGAGTTAAAATTAGGTTGAAAATTATTATAAAACACGCAGAACGCGTTTTACAGGTGTCTATGAAGTGTGATTAAATTATCAAACGATTTTTCACGGCTATCAGAGATAGGATCCAGAATTTAATGACATCTATGGCAACACAGGCCGTTGACTTCGACAGAAATCAGCTTGTACAGTTCTCACCGTTTGACCATGGTTGACCATGAGATCCTGCTTCAGCGACTGGAACTGTCCTGTGGCCTCTCTGGTGTTCCTCTTCTTTGGTTTAAATCTCACCTCTCTAACCGCTCAAAGTTGGTGTTCCTCGGTGAAACCAGGACTCAGTGGAGGTTGAATTTGGTGTTCCCCAGGGCTCGGTGTTCGGTCCCATCCTATACATCCTCTTCACTGCTGATATCCCGTCTCTATTTACTAAACATGGGGCAAATGGCCATCTTCATGCAGACGATGCTCAGGCTTTTCTACATGGTCCGTCAATTTATCAACTCTCCCTTGTTAAATCCATTGACCATCTTGTTTCTGACCTTCACTACTGGATATCGACTAACAGTTTCCGCCTCAACACTGCTAAGACTCAATTGATCTGGTTTGGGACTAAGCAGCAGCTTGCTAAACTCAACTTTCCATTGCTGACTGAGAAATTACCTGCTTACACCTACTCTTCCACCGTCCGCGACTTGGGTGTGACACTTGACTCCTCCCTCACATTCACAGAGCATATCTCCAACATGACTTGCTCCTGTCTCTTTCAACTGAGGCGTCTCAGGGCCATCAGACCTTCTCACCTTCTGTCTTTATGAGCATAGTTCACGCATTTGTCTGCTTAAGCTTGGACTACTGCAACTCGCTCCTCATGGGTCTCCCCAAGCAGCGTTTCTCCCTCCTTCAATCTGTTCTAAATGCTTCTGCTAGGCTCATCGCTCGTCTCCCCCTCTTTGCCCCTACCTCTACTTACATGCTTAATGTCCTGTACTGGCTTCATATTGCCGCGCGCATCCGTTATAAAATCCTCCTCCTTGTTTCAAAATCTCAGCAGGTACTGTTCCGAAAATTTCGGAACAGTACTTAATATCTCTCGAACTATCTGCGAAAGCCGCTATCTGCATCTTCTTCTCGCCCATTGCGCTCTGTAAATCGACTTGATCCCTTTGTTCCCAGTGCTAAAACTGCCGTGGCCCAGCACCGGGCGTTTGCTGCAGTGGGTCCCACGGTCTGGAATGACCTTTTCCCTCTGCTCAGGGCCAAACTAATGACTGGCTTTTCCTCGTCGGTCTCGAGTTCCCTAAAGGCATTTATGTTTCCCCGGGGCTTCTGTGCTGAGAGCGCCTCTGTATAGTTATTCTACGAGAGGCCCTTTATAGATTTCTAGATAAAATACAGTATAATATCGCTTGTGTGGCACACAGTTGGTTAGTTGCTGTTTAACGACGATGTCATAGCAAATATTATTAGCGTCGCCCTCCTCCTTCATCCAGGCTCGGGACTGGCACTACCAGAGGTAGGGTAGTGACGGCATTTGTAGCAGGATCGGCAATTGAGGAATTTTCTTTTGTTTAGCGACATCTTGTGAATGTCAGGACCATTGACGTCGACCTTAATTAAAATGCGGGGATATCCCAATCGCTGATGAAACGTAGTCGACGATTCTTATAGAAAAATATGACCTAGTGTTAAAGGTGTTTAATTTCTACTTTCTAAAGTTATTATCCTCCATTTTTAGCGACAGTGATTTATACTTTGTAAATCATCACCCTCGATTTTTAGCGACAAAAGTTTATGCTTTTAAATTACTATGTGTTGGGAGGGGGGATAGAGTAGTGGTAACGCTTATGGCCAGGAGAGCTTAAGGTACACGGATCGATTCCCGTAACCCCCCACCCCTCTAGGGCGGCGCCTTGCATGGCTGCCAAACCGTGTGTTAATTAAGATGATTTGCTCTGGTCGCTTCCTTTCTCTAGGCTTGGGACTGGCACTAGGCCTACCAGAATCATTGGCGTCGCCCTCCTCTTTCATCCAGCATGGGACTGGCACTGCCAGAGCACGAGCAGTGGCGGAGTTTAATCACTCTCCAAAGACACCTGTTCTTCATGTGCTATAATAAGCATCAACCTGTTTTAGTTTTTATCTAAACCTGCAAGTGAAATGCAGTTGATACTTTTTATAGCACACGAATAACACGTTTTACAGGTGTCTATGGAGAGTGATTAAATTATCAAAGGCATAATTATTATCAAGGATAACGACATCTTATGGCAACAAAGGCCGTTGACATCGATAGAAATTAGCTTGAGCAGTTCTCACCGTTTGCATGGCACAACAGTTGTTTAGTTGCTGTTTAACGACACTGTGCTATAACATACATGAAGAGCTTTGCCCTCCTCCTTTCTCCAGGCTTGAGACTCGTCCTAGAATACGAGTAGTGGCGGAGTTTCATTCTGTTGTTTGTTGTTTGTTGAAGTTTGGGGAATACCCAAGACTAAGACGATGGTCCCTTACACAATATAGGCCTACAATCATGATTTTTAATGTTTCCCCACAAGCATATACAACAGTTTTTCCACTGTATAGTTAATTGCTAAGAATAGTCCACTATCTTAGAGCTGATTTTGGGTAATACTGCAAGCCGGCTACCCAATCTTAGTCCCTGCCATTGGAGGATTAGGAGGTAGCAATTTTCCTGTGTTGAAGACCAGCTTAAAGAGGTTTACTCTTCCTCCCCAGACCCAGTTCAACTGTTTTCTCGGAGCTTGGATTTGCTGTTTCAGGCTGCTTCCAATGGATGCCGTAAGTTTGGTTCTTTGTGGCCTTGTCTTTTCCATGCTGCTTTTCTGAAACACGAATGGGCGAATATTTTGAAGTTAAATTCTATCAGAAATTGGATTAAAAGGGAAGTAAGTCTATATTATGTTCCTATTTATGTTCAATATTATGGTATTTGGCCTATATAGGCCTAGTGTGTGGTGATATGATTGATTGGATAGGAGTTCTTTGACCGTTTTGTTAGATCATTACCACCAGTATTCTTAGTTTTCCCATTTTTTTTTTAGTTTATGGGCCTATTGTTTGCATTCTAATAGAAAGTAATGTCTTATTGTTTCCTGAGTGTTGCAATGGTCAGATTATCCGCTTCGGTGCTGGCCTATTTCTAAAAGATAGTGATTTCACACAGTGTCCTAGCCTTTATCTAGTAATTAATCTATCATTATCCAGTTTCTAGGCCTACTTATTAAGTTTTATTTTATTACTCACCTTGCTCTGGGGTTTTACAGTGCAAACCTGATGTCTGGCTATCATGGTCTTTCTGCCATATCGCTATAAAATATTTATCTATGTACTTACAAGCATCTTTAAGTTCCTTACTTACTTACAGGTTGACAGTGGGGTGTGAAGTTGCTTCCTTACACAATGAGTCGGCTATCTCATTCCCTGTTATAACTTACCCACATGGTATGGTATCCATGCAAATGTCACCGTGCAGGTTTTAAGATAGGCAGTTTTTAATCTGGTCACTCTACTGCCATGTCACTGATTAATCTGCAGGACAAAATTTCAACGGCCATTGATAATAACGAATTCTCACTAGGAATCTTTATCGATCTGGCAAAGGCTTTTGATACGGTGGACCATACTATACTTCTCAATAAATTAGAAAATTATGGGGTAAGAGGTATGCAACTGGCATGGTTCAAGGACTACCTTGATAAAAGCCTCCAGTGCGTAAGTTGTAATGGTGCCACCTCAAAATTTAAAACGATAAAATTTGGTGTTCCACAGGGCTCAAACCTAGGGCCTCTGCTCTTTTTAATATATATTAATGACCTCCCTAAAGCCTCATCAATATTGAGTCTCATACTATTTGCTGACGATACTAACATCTTCCTTTCTGACAGGTCACTTGAGGAACTATTTAAAGTTGCCAATCATGAACTAATATACATAGCTGATTGGTTCAAGGCTAATCGACTCTCCTTGAATTTACTTAAAACAAACTTTGTACTATTTAGATCTTCCAGGAAGTTATTACCTCACTCGAATTATTCACTGAATATTGATAATTCGATCATACTGCAAGTGAAATCGGCGAAATTTTTGGGTGTTTTTATTGACGAACACCTGTCCTGGAATGTCCACATAAACCAAATTGGAGCAAAAGTTGCAAAAAACGTGGGGATCATATCTAAAATTTCTTATTTACTCCCATCTCATGTACTAACCAACCTGTATCACACTTTAATTCATCCATATCTGGAATATTGCAATTTGACTTGGGCCTCAACCTATCCAACCAGACTGGACAGACTGAGGAAGTTACAAAAGAGGGCGATACGCATAATTACTAAAAGCAAGTTTAATGACCATACTTTCCATCTTTTCAGACTAACGAAAATACTGACAATTGATCAGATAAAACAATTACAGATAGGGGTTTTTATGTTTCAATTCACCCATAATTCCCTTCCATCTTGCTTTGCTAGATACTTTACTGTCACTAAGGATATTCACAGTCATAATACTAGGTCTAAGGACACCCTCCGTCCGATAAGCTTTCGTACTAACTATAGGAAGCAGTCTATAAAGTACATGGGTCCTATTATATGGAACAACTTGCCATGGGAAATTCGTAATTTGTCAACTACTAATTCCTTCAAAAGATCACTAAGAATGCATATAATGAATCACTAATGATAATGCACCGGTCTCTCCTAGCTTTGTTTCTCTTGCTGTTTTCCTCTTGCATCTTTTTGTTATTCTCTTGTTATATTTTTGTCAACTCTAGTTAAGTCTGCATACTTTCGTTTATATTACGTTAATGATGTTTGTAGTGGTCTTGTGACCACTTAGGCTAAGGCTCTATAATGATGTTGCTAACCTGCCTGGATCGTCATGTATTGACACTGATGCTATTACCTGGGGGTTCCTCCTAAGCGGGACAATAGTCCCTTCTGGAGCTCCCTATTGTATCCCATCCAGTTGCCACACGCATTTGTTCTTTTTTATAATTTTTTTTTTGGTTAAATTCAATCATCATTTGTGTTTTGTGTATATTTGCTATTCTCTGTCTTGTTCAATTTATGATGAGATACAATAAAGAATTATGTTATGTTATGTTATGTTAATGATTTCATAATACGAAGGATCTGGTTTGGCTCGGAGTCCGATGTTCGAGACTCAGTGGCTTCTACACTGCCTAATGTTAATGTGTCAGTTGAAATTAAAACTGGCAATCTATTACGGACCACTTCAAGTTATATAGAGAGTTTCCTGCTTAAAAGAGGTGTGTAATAATTTTCAATAATTCTCACCGTTCGTGTGGCATGTTACTGCTCGTTGAGATCGGCCTTATCGCTCCGAAGATAAAAGATGAAACAATTACGACACGAATATTATATTGAACAGTTCAGATTTTTAAATAAGCGACAAATTCAGATTAAGAACGGTGTCATCTATGAGCAGATTCGGTTGTAGGCCTTATGCTATTTTCCAGATACCGCATGGAGTCCTTTTAAAAGATCCTACGCTGAAAATTCCCCGGATACAGCTGAAAAGTCATTCTCTTCTTGTTTCTTAAATCACATCTGTTTAAAAGCCTTATCTAAGCCAAAGACATCTATAGAATCTTCGATAACGCACACGGCGAAAATTGAAAGTCGCCGTTGCGGGGTTAAATTTTAAAGGCCCTATTCAAATGTTGAGATGATGCAAATGGAGCGCAACATAAATTTCACCAATGAAGATAACTTATTAGATTGATAGTGACAAGATTTAGACGCAGTAAGGCCATCTGGCGACTGATAACATTTCCGAGACCTGCAAAGATCAGAGGAATGTTATGGAGTCACTCGAAGTGACCATTGATTTCTGCTTTATAACAACATGGATAGTCTTACATATTATGTGCGCGAATAGTCTAGTGGTTAACGTGTTGGACTGTCAACCGATAGATCGGGGTTCAAATCCCCGCAGCCAGGACAGAAATTTGGTTCTTCTGCTCCACCTGCACCCCCTACCTAACTCGGCTGTAATGAGTACACTGATCGTACACTGTCGGTTGGAAGACGAGAAAGGCGAGGGAGTGGACTGGCCATCCGCTCTCATATGCCGAGGCTAAGAAAATGAGGTCGCTAGCACTTAGTACCTAGCTTATAAGGGACTGATCATCCTCTATGTTATGCTATGCTATTGCTATGTCGATGATGATGATGATGATGATGATGATGATGATGATGATGATGATGATGATGATGATGATGATGACGATGATGACGATGATGACGACGATGATGTTGATGATATTCGTTTATTGTTTAAAGTAAGCTAAACACGCGATGACAAACCGCAGCATTGAACAAAGTTAGATAGAGTTTTGAGAAGTAGATAATGTTAAGTATGATCCTCAGGAAATAAAGTCTCTATTGTCTTTAACTGGAAGACAGTACTGGTGATTCTGGGGACGCAATGAATAGACAGTTCTATGGACTGGTGGTAAACGAGGCCAAGGGACGTGATCTTGATTGTTCTTAATAGATGCAAATTATCGGCAATCAGCAGAATTTGCAAGGTCAGCTGTGCTTCGTTGACAAGTCTCATTCTCTTCAACCTCCTATTAAAACGATCATAATAAAGTGTCGCCCTCCTACTTGTTTATAGTTTGGGACTGGCACTACCACAGGTAGGGTAGTAACAGAGTTAAATTTAAACATGCGCTTTCATTCGTTGATAGACAATTTAAAGGAGGTGAACATATCACTTTATTATTATTATTATTCCAAAAGTTTAACGACATCTTATGGCTACATAGGCCGTTGACGTCTTTACAGTTTTTTTTATATATTTCAGTTCATGTTCGTATAACTTTCATTCATCGGTTTCTTTCTTTCTGTTTTTTTTTCTTTCTTTTTTCTTTCTTTTGATTGTCTCATCGTTTATTTCCTTGTTTGTGAACATATCACGATGAACATATCACGATGAACCCTACGGTTCTTATATCGTTAGCTATAGACGTTTGAAAGGTGTCTAAGTAGAGCCGTTGTATCTGCCGTATCGCCAAAGGTTAAAATGTTAATCATAATTATTTGTTCAATTGTAAATTTACTATATTTTAGCTAATGTATTTTTACATGCGTAGGGTAAAATCGATTCTGAATAAACTATTATGTTCGGAAAATGAAGTCTATTCTCTTTAGCTAGAGGGCCGTACTTTTGATTATTCTGGGAACGCGATAAAAAAAACAGTTTTGTACGCTGATGTTAAAAGCGGCCAAAGGACGTAATCTTGATTGTTCTTAATAGATGTAAATAATCGGCAATCGGCAGATTTCGCAAGGTCAGCCTTGCTTCGTTGACAGGTCTCATTCTCCGCAACCTTCTGATAAAACGCTCTAATCTTAAGCGATCTGATGATGAAGTTAATCCCCAAAACCCTGGGATAGCATATAGGAGTTTGGCCAGTGCTGTTGCTCTCGTAACTTCTCGAAGCGCATCATTGGAGTAGTAGTAGTTTCAGTTTAGCGACGCTGTGTCATAACAAAGATGATTAGCGTCGCCCTCCTCCTTATCCAGGCTTGGGACTGGCACTGTCAGAGTACGAACAGTGGCGGAGTTTTTTTGCATCATTGGAGAGACTGCGATGTTTTAGTACTCTTAAAGCATATAGTAGTGATCTAGCACAAGTTGCTAGGGTTGTGCTAACATGAGCCTCCGCTTTGAGATCACCAGACATGTAGACTCCAAGAATGTTCATGGAGTCGACTCTCCTAAGTTCTTTCTGAGGTTGTAGCTCTGATATATTTGTTACAAAGGCGATCGGTTCATACTGAACCCTCGATAACTGAGAAGTTGATGTAGGCGCGAATGATGCCAGCGAATCGAGTCGTATGAGAACGATGTTCAAGGAAGTTAAGTATCCAGTTGTAGATGTTATCCGGGATCGTTAGTTCTTGAAGCTTTTGCGCAAGGGTGAAATGCCGAACCGTATCGAAGGCTTTCGAAAAGTCAAGAGCAATGAGCGGTAAACGAAGGATTCGGTTCTGAGTATATATATATATATATATATATAGTTTGTAAATCTGATCTTGAATAAATATGAGTGCCGCCGTTCTTGATCATGTTATGCTGTTATTTTATGTTATTTTATGTTATGTCATGTTATGTTATGTTATGTTATGCTATGTTATGTTATGTTATGCTCTATTTGATGGTATCAGATCGGAATATGAAGTAAAAGTTCCAATGTTCCTAGTGGAACTAACAAGAGGTGCTTACAGATATTAACCGCTCTTCGGCTCTTAGATTAGATTAGGTCATTAAATTGGGTTAGATGTTATTATTATTATTATTATTATTATTATTATTATTATTATTATTATTATTATTATTATTAATTATTATTATTACTATTACTATTACTATTACTATCACACTGTTACTGTTACTGTTACTGTTACTATTACTATTACTATTACTATTACTATTACTATTATTATTATTATTATTACTATTATTATTATTATTATTATTATTATTATTATTATTATTATTATTATTATTATTATTATTATTATTATTATTATTATAAACCGAGAATTCATGTCTAGGTTCTGTTCACTCTCAAAACGAGTTTCCCGCCGCTACCTCCGTTAAGAAGGCGATGTATAAAGACGGGTTTGTTGTTCTTTGGCTCTGGGCAGCTTTGACATAGTGCCTTGGAAGGCCACTGCGTTGAAGCGCTGCATCATCACTGAAAGACTCTTGAATAGGAGGTTTGATTCGCGGGAGTCATCGGTGGTTTTCGACAGCTGGCGACCAAGTTCAGATAGAAAGGCGAGGCCTTCTCTGTTGAGGGGACCGAAGGTTTCCACCGCTACAGGTATTATTATTATTATTATTATTATTATTATTATTATTATTATTATTATTATTATTATTATTATTATTATTATTATTATTATTATTATTATTGGGTTGGAGCTGTGGACCAGATGAATCCAGAGTTTAACGAAATCTTATTTCAACAAAGGCCGCTATCGGCGGAGATTTCTTTAAACAGCTCTCACATTTCGCATAGAAAATTGCAACTCATAATCAAAGCTATCGGGCATAAGCAGTCAACATTGTACGAATGAAACCTACGGTTCTTATGTCGTTAGCTGCAGACTTTTAAAAGGTGTCTAAGTAGAGTATTTGCGGCTGCCGTTTTGCAGAAGGTTACTGGGGTCACTCCTGGCCTATTTCTTGCAAATCTTAAAACTGTCTTATATGAACGTGCTGGTGTCGGGAGCGCCTCTGAGTAGTTCCCTCGAAGAGGCGCTATATAAATCTTCGAATGAATTAATGAATGAACAAGCGCCTTGTTGCTATGCAACTACTTTTATTTATACGATGTGTGTAGACTTAATACAGGTGTATTAGGGATGGCGCATTTAACGCTTAAAAGAGGTGTATAAGGACTGCACTTGATGATTCTATTTGGAATGCTATGACTGCTAGCTTCCAATGTTTAACGACGTTAAGCAATCTCATAGCAACATAGGCCGTTGACGGAGATTTCTTGAACAGTTGGCACAATAGAGCTCTTAAAAATAAATGAATAGACTTTTTATTACAAGGTTTTATTTCCAAGGTTTTTATTCCAAGGTTTAACGTCGTCGAATAAATTATATCAAAGACCGTTGACGACAATTTTAAAGCATATACAGTGTAGTGCAAATGATTTTCATAGAGTCCGAAAGACTCCGTATATTGATATCAAAACAGTACTTTACAATGTCACTAATATTCATGGCTTAACGACGTAAAAATAATACACATAATAACGTCTATAGATGATTCATGTATTGTGTGGCAAGATGATATCTGATGCAAATTAAACAATATTTCTGCAACAGGAAATTTTAAATGTAAGAATGTTCTTGATGAAGATTCTTAGTGCAGGCCTACATGAGATTCTTAAATCTAGTTATTTGAATATTAAAACAACTTGGTTACAAGTTTACAATAGGCTACATGTAATTACGACCATGTCTCCCGGAGTTGCCTCCTCTTGAATTTAAGTCTGGCTACGTCACTGATTATGATGTAAGATTCCTATTCTACTTTTGATTTTTCAAGAAATAATCAGTCAGTGCAATCATAAAATGTTATAGAAATGTGTACGAACAGTGAAAAAAGATAATTCTTTTTCAGTATTACGAAAAGTTGAATGATTAACTAATTTACACATAAGTAAATCTAATTACATAAAAGGTGTACAAATTTTTTAATAGGCCTACTTAATTCAATGTATTAATAAATAGGCTAATTTAAACAGTTGTTAAGGGTATGAAATTAGGTCATACAAAAAAGCAACGGCACTCAGATTATTATTTTTTACTAATAATAGGCTTATTAATTGCCATTATTATTATTATTATTATTATTATTATTATTATTATTATTATTATTATTATTATTATTATTATTATTATTATTATTATTATTATTATTATTATTAGCGTTGGTATCATAATTATTACTAATATTATGGTTATTTTTATAAAATTTTAAAACTGCAGATATAGCGACAGATTCACAGGCAGATACAGCGACAGACGCACAAGCAGATACAGCGACATACACACAGGCAGACGCACAGGCAGATATAATATCATAAACAAGTAGATATAAGCTGGATCATAGGGCACTTTGTTTATAATTTAGCGTCTAATTGTTTTAGACGCACTCAAAAATGCATCTACGTACACGCGGTTGCAGTCGTGTACACGTGACGTCATCATACATACGTTTTTTGTACGTACGTATATGAGGTCACATGCGCACTTGTGCACCCATGCGCAAGTAATAGAATAACCACGCTTTGTACGTATTCTCACCCTCTCACGTGCGCATGCACGTGTACGTGCCAATGTACGTAAACAAACTTTAATCTTAGCCAAAAGGCCAAGACGTCTTGTAATTCCGATTCCGAAGATGCCTTCTATTGATTTTTCTAATCCGACAAAAAGGTGGTTAAGAGAAAGATCGTTCATGAAATTCTTTCTGCAGGAATAACTATAACAGTTCAGCATTTGCAGAACCGCAACTCCAGGATTAGGAAGCATTTAAAATACTGCAATTTATGATCATACAGTTTTTAATAATATCTGTTAAGTTTGATCATTTTTCTGTAGTTTGTGTTCTGGTGTGCTAGGTGTGCGTTCGCCCGCGTGAATTAAAGGCACTACTTAAATTACCTGCTTAACGCCGTCTCAGTTTATATTTTTATTCGCCAGATGTCGCAACGGACTTCAAAATACCAGATACCGATTTAACATCACACTAAGAATGCCTCAAACTCCTAAAATAATGGACTGTAACACAACGATAAAATAAGGAACAATTACAATGCATCAGCATAATTAAAACTCGCATTATCTACAAATTCTGTACATTAAAAAACATTTCTCGAAGTTATGGTTGGCAAACCTTCATAACCCAAGCATACGTTATATGTTTACATCTGATTCGCCAGATGTCGGCATTGATTTCAAAATCACCACACCATGAGTTTATACAAAGGCCAGTGTGCCAACAAATCTAATCGCAAACTCCAAATTTCTAAAGCGCTACTCGAAACCTAAGCGCAGGGCACCAGCTTATTCACGAGCGCTATCTTAACACAACTTGGCCACTTCAGAATAGATATTAGGGACCTGCGAAGCTTCGATATTCGATTCGAAAACGAATCGGACGGCGGTATTCGATTCGATTCGAAAATGATATCATGATTCGAAAAATTTCGTATCGTTTTGCGGAAAAATGATTAGCCATTGACGCAATTTGTTGTAAACTAATTGGTTTAATTGTTTACTGCACGTGGATTGGTTGTTGAATTTCTGCGTGAAACGCGGCACGCGACGACAGCAAAACCCTCTGAAAAGGGTTTATAATTAGAATGCTACAGGCCTACTCAGAGCTTCTCATTTGAAAATAGTCGGCGGTTTGAAAATCGATCGCGCTGGATTTAGGTAAGCGATGCACGGTCGACCTTTAGAGCTTTTGTGTACAGCCTATTTTGAATAGTTGCTTATAATTAGTGACTCCACGAATGAAGTCATGAGGCGTGAGGTGTCGACCGTGTTGTTATGGCCAATCATGTTGTATGAACTAAGAGCGATCACTCAGCAGTCATTAGGTCACGGCACGCATTCACCACTGCCGCAAGTAAATAAATTAATGTAATGTAAATTAGATAAACAAAATATTGGTCTGGCTCCACTTCCGTCTATCGTCTTGGGGTCTAACTTAAGCTCATCGTGCGATGACCGACGGTGTGACACCTTCGGCTAGGCGAGCGATTTACCGCTCACCGGAACCTTTGCTAGGCGAGCGACCATGGAGAGCAATCGATCGCTCGCCTCAAGTAAAAAGCTCTGTATATACTCCGCTTAAATGTATGTACACCAAAGTGCGGTTATGCGATTTGCACAAAGAATATACTTAATTAATTAATTATCTGTGTTATTTTAATTCTGTTAAAAGAGCTTAATGTTTAGATTAATTGATTTTAAACTGCAGAAAAGTTATTGATACTGTGGTACGCCTGTGCAATTAAGCTTCATTAATATGAAACTGGTACCCGCTGATTCGAATCGAGATTCGATTCGAATTCGAATCTTTACCCCCGATTCGATTCGAGATTCGATTCGACTGAAAATTTGTGATTCGCAGGTCCCTAATAGATATGCCTGTGAATTTTCACGGCATCACCAGCTTAAAGACGTTTTATTGGCACACAAAAGCTGTTGATTTCAACACGAAAAATTCCTGTATAGTTTCCACTGTATAGACCTAATCGTAAACCTAAGATTTCAAATGCGTTCAAAAAGGCGAAATCGCCTGATCTACCTTATTCACAGGTGACTTGCAAAAGTCCATTTTAAACGCGTACCTTTAAATGTACACGTTCTCTTTAGCGATCGCATGACTTCGACCGTGCTCCGTTTTCAATGAATTGATCGGCAGAGATCCCTTACCACCGATGCCCCATTTGAATTGGTGCCAGGCTAGATTGATAGGCTGAAAAATAATCCACCACCGGAAGGCGAACCGAGAACCAAACGCACTTAGGTGCATGGGACGGGCGTTTTAACCGATGCAGCTAACCGGACCAGATGTATGTTTCTCTGTTTGATTCTGTCTTTCTCTGTCTTTTTCTGTCTGTCTTTGTCCATGTCTGCTGTCTGTGTGTCTGTCGATGTCTCTGTCTGCCTGCCTGCCTGCCTGCCTGTCTGTCTGCCTGTCCTGTCGGTCGGTTGTCTTTCTGTGTCCATAATTCAGCAGCCTTTGCTGTGTTTACTTGCTGTTGCGTATTCAATTGCTTTATGAACAGTTACTGCGTACCCGACGAGTAAGCGAAATTGCGATCATGTATAGCGTTGGAAAGCACGTTTTAAAGGTGTTTAGAAATGGCGCATACAATATGATTATCATTGTTATTGTCATTGCTATTGTTGTTATTATTGTTGTTGTTGTTGTTATTATTATTATTTTATTTTATTGTTGTTATTATTATTATTATAATTATTATTATTATTATTATTATTATTATTATTATTATTATTATTATTATTATTATTATTATTATTATTATTATTATTATTATTATTATTATTATTATCATCATTTTTATTATTAGTATTAGTATTGGACTTATATAAACCAAATCAATTAGTTTCGTGAACAAATTTAGACCTCTAACCTACGTGCGATGCTAAAACGTCCTTGCAGCCAACGTTTAAACGAAATTGCGATTATGTATTATAGCGTTGGATAAGGCGTAAGACATAGGCCTATGTTTTCAAGCCTTGTGAGACCTCAAAGGTGGTGTAATTTTTTAACGAGAGGCCTCCAAGCTTTAGGCCCCCTATATAGCTTCCGGCCTCACCAGGTCTAAATCAGGCACTCGTTGCGATAATTATGAGTTTCCCATTTTAACCCATTCTTCCATCCAGTAGCGGCTCCCTACGGTAGGTTCACCGGAAACACCACCACCATTATTATTATTATTATTATTATTATTATTATTATTATTATTATTATTATTATTATTATTATTATTATTATTATTATTATTATTATTATCATTATTATTATTATTATTATTATTATTATTATTATTATTATTAACATTATTATTATTATTATTATTATTATTATTATTATTATCATTATTATTATTAAAATTATTACTATTATTACTATTAATATTTTTTTTCTTTCCTCGAGGTTCATGTAATCATGTAATCCCTCAGGAGTCAAATACTAAGTATGTGAAAATTAATCTCTAAAGTGACCATCTTCATCGATATAATTATTATTACTATTATTATTATTATTATTATTATTATTATTATTATTATTATTATTATTATTAGCGTTAGCATCATAATTATTTCACTATTTATTATTAACAAATTATTACTATTAATATTAATATTATTTTAATTTTATGATAGATTGGATTGTGGTACGCTAGCCGATTGGCTGAAGCGCTCGGCCTGTAACATGGAGGGTATGGGTTCGATTTTCCATTGAGTCGATCACTGTGTAGGGACCAGTGTTACCACTCGTAAAAACAGAAAAACCCAAGTTAGGACATAGAAAAAACCCAAGAAAACCCAAGGTGGTTTTTCTGCAGACTTTTTAAAATTAATAAACGCATTATAAGATAAAATATAATAATATGATGCAATTATACCAATTCATGTAATAAAAATGTTCTATCTTTCATTTTTATCTCTCATTTTTACAGTTTTATGGGTAATCGTTAATTGCCAAAAGTTATTAGTAAATATTCAAAGCAAATTAAAAATATTTATATACATGTTTTTATTTTCTTCAGAGTCCGAATCATGTGAATTATTACTTCTATCGCACATTTTATGTTTTATTTTTTAAAACACGAATAAAGATAAAAGACTATGAAACTCATAGGAGGGGCCCGTGGATTTTGCAGATATTTTACAAAAATAAAATCTTTTGATTATTACAACAGTCCCAACATGATTTTTTTTCAATGCGAAAAAAGCACTTAATTATTTAGGCACAGTTTCTTGATCATTATTTTTTTTTTTTTAAATTTCCATGCAAATTTTTTTTCAACGCACAAACGTCATTTTGCCCACCCCTAAAAATTTGCCACCTAACAAATATTGCCCCCACTGAAAAAATTCATGCGGACGCCCATGATGAAACTCAAAATATTATATCTTAAGTTTTAAAAAAGAGCAAGAGCTGATTACTTCAAGAAAACTTCCGAAATATACAGTCTGAGTCTTCAGTTTCCTTTATTCTTTGGAGTTGTATTTGCTAAATATAGCAGTAGACTAGTTTAGCAATTTTAGTCTTTAGAGTTATATGTTAAAAATAGCAAAAGACTACCCATAGCATATGCTTGCACACATATTACGCCATTTATTTATTGACCTCGATCACCCAGACCTTTGCAAAAATTGATTAAATAATGAAAACTAGGGTTTCAATAAAACAAGAAAAACCCAAGCAAAAAACCCAAGGTCTCCAGGAAAAAACCCCATTTCCCAAGTTCGGAATAAAAAACCCAAGATCTTGTGAAAAAACCCAAGGAGTGGTAACGCTGGTAGGGACCTTGATCAAGTCCTTCACTCACAATTGCTCTGCGCCATCGATGTTCTGTCGTACGGCCATGCATTCAGTTCTGAACTTAAGAAGGAGGGCAATAAAAAAAAATACAGCTGTATTGTTTTGTACTGTATGCTGTATGGATTGGATTACATTACACTAGAGTAGATTAGATTGGAATAAATTACATTTGATTGGCTTAGATTGACTTCGATTAGATAAAACTATCCAATAGGCCTCTCCACATTCCGTGAAACAGATCGAACAGTTGCGCTTCCGAATAACTTTCAGCTGCTAGACGTCGAACAAAAATAAAAATAATATCTGCCAGTGTATCTGTCTCTGTATTTGTGCCTGAGCGTCAGGCAGATACACAGACACACAGACAGAGACACAGGCAGATACAGAGACAGACGCACAGGCAGATACAAAGACAGACACACAGACAGATACAAAGACAGACACACAGGCAGACACACAGGCAGATACAGAGACAGACGCACAGGCAGACACAGAGACAGACGCACAGACAGACACACAGACAGATACAGTGGCAACCAGATATGTAATAGACATTATAGTGTATCCCAGAGCGTTTTATTTGTCAATGTCCATACATAACGTCTAATTCTAGACGCACTCAAAACTGCTTCCAAGTTCATGCATACGCGCTTCCGTTGAGCAAGCGAGCATTTGCCTACACAGGTGAGCAGTCACGCGCGCACTGCACCCAAGCAAGCGTGACACACAAACGTAGTAATACACTTTAATCTTAGCCAAAAGGCCGAGAAGTGTTACACATGGATTACCGAAATGCCTTCTATTGATTTTTGGTACACAACAAAAGGTGGTCAAGAAGATATCGTTAATGAAAATCTTTCTGCAGCAATAACTATTACAATTCAGCTTTTCCAGAACCGTAACTCCAGGATTAGGAAGGATTTCAAATACTGCAATTTGCAATCATACAGTTTTTAATAATGGCTGTCAAGTTTGAACAAATTTGTGTAATTTGTTTTCTGGTGTGTTAGCTGCGCGCTTGCTAGCGTTCATTACCTTACTTACGCTAAGTCTCATTTTATATTTTTATTCGTCAGATGCCGCAACTGTTATCAAGATTACCAGATACCAATTTTATTAGTGGGTTGAAAATGTTGGCAGTTACGCTAAAATACTTCAAACTCCTAAAATTATGGACCGTAACACAACAATAAAATAAGGAACCTATTATAATGAATCAGCATAATTTAATAATCACATATTCTACCAATTCTGTACATTTTGAAACACATTTCTCGAAGTTATGGCTGGCACACCTTCATTACCCATGCATACGTTATATGTTTACATTTGATTCGCCAGGTGTCGGCACTTATTTCAACATCACAACATCAAGAGTTTATACAAAGGCCAGTGTGCCAACAAATTAATCGCAACTCTAAATTTCTAAAGCGCTACTCGAAACCTAAGCGCAGGGCACCAGCTTATTCACGAGCGCTATCTTAACATAACTTCAGAATAGATATATTTGTGAAATTCCACGACATTACCAGCTTAAAGACGTTTCATGGCACCAAAATTTCCTGTATAGTTTCCACCGTATAGGCTAATGCGCCCAGAAAAACGAAATCTCCTGAACTACCGTACATTATTCACAGGTGGCTTGCAGAAGTCCATTTTAGACACATTTAAATGTTTACGGGTTCTTTAGCGACCGCATGATCTCGACCGTGCTCAGTTTTCAATGAATTGGTCGGGTGAGACTGAGATCCCTTGCCACCGATGCCCCGTTTGAATGGGTGCCACGCTAGACTGATAGATTGAGATTCAAATCTCTTAAATAAGCCGCGATTGGGAGGCGAACAGACTACCAAACGCACGTAGGTGCCTGGGACGTGCGTTCTAAATTCTAATCAATGTCGATAATCGAACCAGATGTATGTTTCTGTGTATAATTATGTCTGTCTGTAAGTAAGTAAGTAAGTATATTCTTTATTACACCATTAGCAAACGCACAATGGGACAGAAGCTAGAAGCATTGATTGTAAAACATTGAAGTAATAATAAATCGAAATAAAAATGATAAAATAAGTAATTAAAAAAGCAAGTGTTTTCTTATCATTTATGCAGTAATCTAGCAATGTAACCCTTCCCCGTCAAAGGATCACATCGTGGTATCTCGCGATTATGCCGGCGAGGTCGAAGATAATATCCGGTAGATCGTATCGGAGGGAGCAAATCATGGAGGACATGCCCTGGGTTCTGAAGGATTGCTGCAAAGAGAGCATCGTCCGCCTTAGAACACAACAGGTCAAATGTAGGAGTATCAGTTGGCAGATACCCTTGTCGCTTAAGCTTACGTATCAAGGCAGAGAGACGTTCTCTCTCAAGACCATTGGAAAATCCCCACCAGACTGGAGATGAGTACAACATTCGTGCCACTGTGGTGGAACGTACAACATCATGAAGGCGGCTTCCAGTTAATCCATGCGAAACCAGGACTCGCACAGCAAAAAAGGATTGTTTAGCTTTACAACAGATGTTGTTAATGTGCGAGGAGAACCCAATTTTTTCAGAAAGAGTGACTCCCAAAATTTTTATTTCATTTACACGTACGATCCCAGCAATGGGCGGAGGGGTATCCAGAATTTTGGTTCGAGGACGCCTTATTATGATTTCACAAGACTTACTATGATTTAAGCGCAAGTTGCAATTTCTGGCCCATTCAGCTATGTGGGCAAGTTCAGAGTCAGTGGTCGTTATGTTTGAGGCAGGAATTATCAAATAGCAATCATCTGCGTATTTGAATAATCGGTTCCCTGCATGAAGCAATTTAAGTCCAGAAATGGCGGCCAAAAAGTGGATTGGTCCAAGCCCTGACCCCTGTACAGTGCTAGCATTTATACATTTGTATGGGGAAATGATACCACAAAATTTAGTACAGTGCACTCGATTAAAAAGCAAAGAAAGCACCCAATTGTAAACAAAATCAGGAATTAACATGGAGGCTAACTGCTCTGCGAGGTAATTATGCCTTACAGTGTCAAATGCCTTAGAAAAGTCAAGCGATATCATGCGGGCATACGGCTCGCATGTAACTGTTTCTAGTAAATGATCGGTAATAGCTATCAATGCCGCCGAGGTCGAACCAGATGGCCTGAAGGCATATTGGTCTGAATAAAGACTATTTTCATTAGGGTTTGTAAGGATTGGATAATAGTAAATTTGAACAACAAATTTTTCCAAAATTTTACATAAAATTGGTGTGATGGATATTGGTCGGTAATCAGCCTCTGTCACTGGGCTAGAGATCTTTGGGATAGGAGTGATTTTACTCTCCTTCCATTGCGGAGGGATATAAGACTCAGTTAGTGACTTCTTGTAGAGATATGAAATTGGGGTTGCCAGTAGATGAGCCATACTTGACAAGAGCCACGAAGGAAGCCCGTCTGGCCCCTCCGAAGTGCCTCGAATGGATGCTAAGGCAGAATAGACATGGTAGTCTTCAATATCAACCGCATCTGCGGAGGTGACTGTTGTTTTTGCAGCTGGTCGTACATACTGATAGTCAGTGGATGTTTTGCAGTAGTGTTGATTAAGACTGTCGGCGGAAATTTTGCCTTTGTGTAGGCCTATGGGGCGCTCTTTGTCTTCTCCATGCAATCGTCGCACCTCAGACCACAGACGGCGTGATCCGCGCGCGAGACCATCAAAGGTGTTTTTGTTGTGGTTGGCAATTATTTGGTTTATTCGGGCGGCGAGGGCGTCTGCAGTAGTGTGTCGACCACGCCGATACTCATGGTTCTTTTTCCTTAATAGATGCTTGAGGTAAGGTGTCATATAAGAAGGTTCACGGGCTTTGATGGTTACTTTTTTAATCGGAAAAAATAAGTCCAATGTGGCCTTTATGAAGATGTAGAAGGATGAGAAGGATGCTTCAATTGTTTCACAGTTATATATGAAGCTCCAATCTTGCATGAGAAGAAAATCCTGCATATGGGATAATGACGCTGGTGTTCTCAGACGCAGGTCGTAAGTTGACCTATCAGTAGGTCTAACAGTTTGTCCAAATTGAGACTCGTGACCTGTTGTCATAACCACCGCCAAGTGCTTCGTACGAACTGCTGAACTGATTGTTTTCCCGCCACGGTAGAGGGGTTCAGATGCGTACACTCGGTCAAGTGGATGGCCTTCGTGAGTAGGGCCTTCAAACTCAGAACTGAGTCCAATAAGCTGGAGAGATTCAGTGGGAAGAGTGTTGAAATCTCCAGCTATTATCACAGCTGGGCAATTGGGGTGAGAAGTAATCTCTTCAAGAATATCTTCGAGAGCCAACAGGAGACTGCTCGGGGGATAGGTTGGCTTAGGCGGATGGTAAAGTCCTCCGATATAGAATTCTCTTTTCGTGGCTGTCAGCCTAATCCAAAGCATTTCGATGCCCGGCTCCAGTTGAGTTGTTGGATTGAATATTGTTGGTTCCAGGTAAGCTTTACAGTAGATGGCAATCCCTCCTCCACGACGGCCTTTCCTGTCTTTTCTATCTGTCTTTGTCTATGTCTGCTGTAATAATAATAATAATAATAATAATAATAATAATAATAATAATAATAATAATAATAATAATAATAATAATAATAATAATAATAACAATAATAATAATAATAAAGGAGCGACCACCTCTATCACACTGGACCATACTAGTTTATTTCGCGAAGCATAACATGATAGATAATAATAATAATAATAATAATAATAATAATAATAATAATAATAATAATAATAATAATAATAATAATAATAATAATAATAATAATAACAATAACAATAACAATAACAATAACAATAATAATAATAATAATAATAATAATAATAATAATAATAATAATAATAATAATAATAATAATAATAATAATAATAATAATAATAATAATACACCACACCCCGGAAACGAGGACCGCGTTCTCCAAGCTTAATTACACTTCTATTTTATAGTTTCTTAGAGCCTGAGGGATTTTCGTACCTCGGGCGTTAAAAAAAATAATATCTGCCTGTGTAACTGTCTCTGTAGTTGTGCCTGTTCGTCAGGTAGACACACAGACAGATACACAGGCAGATACAGATTCAGACACACGGGGAGACACAAAGATAGATACAAAGACACACACAGGTTGATACAGCAACAGACATATATTATACATACATCTAGATCAGAGGGCGTTTTCTTTGTCCATAAATAGGCGCCTAGTGTTAGACGCACTCCAAAAAATGCGTCTGCTTGAACGCACCCACCCCAACCCGCCCGCAGGCAACCACTAGACCACTAATACAAACGATTTTCACGTAAGTACACGTAGCCAGGCAGCCACTAGCGTTCTAGTAGTTGTGGGTACGAAGTAAGACGCTTTAATCTTAGCAAAAATGCCGAGAAGCGTTGCCTTTGGAACCGAAAATGCCTTCTATTGATCTTTGTAACTCAACAAAAAAGGTGGTCAAGAACAGATCGTTATTGAAAACCTTTCTGCAGCACTAACTATTACAATTCGGCTTTTGCAGAAGCTTAACTTCAGGATTAGGAATCAATTCAAATACTGCAATTTGTAATTATGCAGTTTTTAATAATTTCTGCTAAATTTGATTTAATTTGTGTTTTAGTGTGCTAACTGTGCGTTTGCTAGGTTTCGATACATTACATTACGTAACAACATTTTATATTTTTATTCGCCAGATGCCGCAACTGACTTAAAGATTACCGCATGCTTTAATGGCGTGAAAATGTCGGCATAACTTCATATTAAGAATGCCTCAAACTCGTAAAATGTTTTATGTTTATGTTTATATTCGTTTAATGAAACAACAGACATAACGCTGTAGGTGTACAAGGAAGTGAATTAAAATTGTTAATTGTTAATAATAGCTTAGTAAGAGTTAGAAAATAACATTCTAGATATGAAGTTTCGAGAGTCTTTATCTGGTAGATTAAAATTGTGAGGACGATTTCTTAGGGAGTAAGGAGTAATATGGTTGGTTGGGAATAAACATCTAATTGAGTGATTTTCATTGAGTAAAGCTGCTTTAAATAAGGCCATTTCGGCTTTGAGCACAAGCTCAGCTATGGAGGGAGAGATAGCTTGAACATATCCAAATCGTTTGAGTTTGTTCAGGAATTGTTCAAGGCGCAATTTATCCTTGCCACTTATAAGGCCCCACCAGGCTGGAGAGGCATATAAGGTTCTAGATACGATTGTTGCATTAGTGATGAGATGTAGTGAGTCTTGAGATGCTCCATGATTTTTGATAGTTCTTAGTGCAAAAAAGGAGGAGGTTCCACTTTTTATCAGTTGATTGATGTGCTCAGTGACTGTTAATTTTTCTCCGATGGTGACTCCGAGAATCTTGATTGATGTTGACCGTTTAACTCCTGTGATTGAAGGGTTGTCAGAAAGTGAGGGTTGGTTGCGTTTGATGATAGCCATTTCCCGAGTTTTATCAGGATTGATTTTCAGGTTCTTTGTTTCAGACCAATTGTAAATATGTTGGATTTCATCATTGGCTGTATTTAATGAATTGGATCCAATTAATAAGTATGTATCATCAGCATATTTGGATAGACGATTTTGATGGTGAATTGGATGGAGATCAGAGATACAGACAATGAAACCAGTAGGGCCGAAAACTGATCCCTGAACAACACTGGCATTAATTGAGATGATGATGGATTTGGTTCCATTAAAAATGGTATAGTGGTTCCTGTCTTGAAGATAGTTAATTAACCAGTTATATATATTGTCTGGAAGGGAAAGTGAAGCTAGTAAATGTGCAATGGCAGAGTGACTGACAGAATCAAAAGCTTTAGAAAAATCCATTGAGATCATGATAACATATTTATTATTTTTGAGAAGGTCTGTTGCATGATGTATGATAGAGGTTATTGCTGCAGTGGTAGAACCAGTAGGTTTAAATGCAAATTGATCATGAAGGGAAATATGTTTTGGCAAGCTTTGAAAACTAGGATAGATAAAGGACTGGACTACTATACGTTCAACAAGTCTAGATAAAACAGAAAGAACGGAAATAGGTCGGAAATCAGAAGGTTTTGTTGGATGAGAGATCTTGGCCTTGGGACGTATGATGGCAGTTTTCCATTGGCTAGGAACAAAAGATTGAATTAATGATTGGTTGATTAGTTGGGAAAGGACGTAGGAATAACCAGGTGCAGTTATTCTAAGAAACCAAGCAGGAAGGCCATCATGGCCATCTGCAGTATGTTTAAGATGATCTAGTAAATTGAATATTCTAGTTTCTGTTACAAGAGTCTGCTGAGAGGTGGTAGTAGCTTTAAAGAGGGGAGCTATATAATTAGGATCAGTGGAGGCGTCAGCAAAAAATTTATTTAGATCGTCTGCACTGATTGATGAGGATGTTGAGGGATGGTTTGGTTTCTTAGTGAGTAGATTTACTTTCTTCCAAAGGGATTGAGGACTTTCTCGAGGGTTGGAATATTTAAGGAATGATGCATTCTTTTTTGAGATGGCTTTAGCAATCCTAAGAGTTAAAGCTTCGGCTTTCTCTTTTTTTCCTTTCCGCATGAGTCGGGTTTTAAGTCGAAGCAATCGCTTTATTTCTGGAGTAATGTATGGAGGATCTTTTGATGTTATTGTGATGGTTCGAATTGGGTAGTTAAGATTTAATCGATCAGTTGCATCTAGGTAGAAATTGTTCCATACTTCTTGTAGATCTGATGAAGAGAGAAGTAGACTTGAATCAAAGTCATCAAAACCTTGTAATGTCAAAGAATGCTGTGAAGGAGATCTTTTCCTGAAAGTTATAGTTGTATGGACCGTAGCACAACAATAAAATTAGGAACCTATTATAATGAAGCAGCATAATTAAAAATGACACAATTTACAAATTCTGTACATTTTAAAAAACATTTCTCGAATTTACGGTTAGCACACCTTCATTACACCTTCATGCATACGTTTTATGTTTATCTTTAATTCGCCAGATGTCGGCACTGATTTCAAAATCACAACATAAGAGTTTATGCAAAGGCCAGTGTACAAAAAAATTTAATCGTAAACTTCAAATTTCTAAAGCGCTACTCGAAACCTAAGCGCAGGGGCACCAGCTTATTCACGAGCGCTATCTTAACATAACTTGGCCACTTCAGAATAGATATAATTGTGAATTTTCACGCCATCACCAGCTTAAAGACGTTTTATGGCACGAACAATTCCTGTATAGTTTCCACTGTATAGGCTATTCGTTGAAAAGAGCGAAGTAGCCGGGACTACCTTATTCACAAGTGACTTACAAAAGTCCATTTTATACACCTTTAAATGTATACGGGTTCTTTAGCGACCTCATGACCTCGATCCCTCTCAGTTTTCACTGAATTGAGCGGGTGAGAGCCTTCACCACCGCTGTCCGTTTGAATGGGTGCTACGCCATTTAAGGTCCCCGTGTGCGACCGTGCTAGTCTGAGATTGAAATCTTATAAATAGCCTAAATCACCAT
>OY744613.1:3463404-3540904 GCA_963556255.1 Allolobophora icterica
AAGCAGTTGACTCGGCTGGAATGATTAACACCAATCAAGACGAAGAGGTAAGTCAACAGGTATATACCTGCCATCAGGACAAAGAGGCAAGTCGACAGATATATACCTACCATTAGGACGAAGAGGTAAGTGAGCAGGTATATACCTGCCATCTGGACGAAGAGGTAAGTGAACAGGTATATACCTGCCATCTGGACGAAGATTTAAACCATTAGGTACACGACTACCACTGCGAAGGGGTAAATCATTAGATAAGGCATTAAGAAGAGGTAAATCGCTAGGTATATACTTGCAACTAGAAGAAGGAGGAGGGTGGTCGACAGTTATAAACCCACTGCCAAGAAAAGGTATATACGTATACCTATCATCAGGTAGTGTTAAGTCACTAGGTATATACACCTACCATCTGGGAAAGGTGAGTCATTTGAGAGGTTTGTACAACTATGGCCAGATACAGGTACCAACATGCATACGTGTCCGCTAGGTATGTACCTACTATGATGAAGAGGTAGGTATATTCCTACCTACCATGACAGATGCATAGGCCAACCTGAGGAGATCTCCTTGGACCTTAGGAGATCTCGTCTAACCAAAGGACACTTCGTCTGACCATTGAAGGACTCAAGACAATTTGCTTGATCATTGAAGACCGCATTTGACCCTTGGCGATTTCCTTTGACCATTAAAGATTTCCTTTGACCATTGAAGATTTCATTTGACCATTGGCGATTTCGTTTGACCATTGAAGATTTCCTTTGACCATTGAAGATTCCTTTGACCAATGGCGATTTCGTTTGACCATTGAAGATTTCGTTTGACCAATGAAGATTCCTTTGACCATTGAAGATTTCCTTTGACCATTGAAGATTTCCTTTGACCATTGAAAATTTCGTTTGACCATTGCAGATCTCACCTGACCTTTGGATATCTCATTTGACCATTGGAGATCTTACTTGACCAAAGAAAATTCCGTTTGACCATTTGAGATCTATGCAGTTTGACCACTGCATATCTCATTTGACCTTTGGAGATCCCGTTTGACCATTAAAGATCTCACTTGACCACAGAACATCTCACTTGACCACTGGAGATCTTACTTGACCACTGGATATCTCATTTGACAACTGTAGATCCCGTTTGACCACAGAAGATCCCGTTTGACCAGTGCAGATCTCGTTCAACCAAACGATATCTTCTCTATAGAGAAGGAAATTTCGTCCATCAGTCCTCGCAGAGGTGACGACGTGTGCTACCCGCGACGAGGGACCGACCGAGACGGGCCCCAACCGTCTGTTTGAGGCTCACGTCCGCTGCTTAATTCGATGATGGCTTATCTAATTAAGAGAATATATTTCGCTGACGGCGGCGACCGAGTCCAAGTCGCTCGAAACGGCGACCGAGTCCGAGGTTGAATTTAATTTCACCAATCGATAATCATTGCCACAGATTGATTGCTGCTATTAGCGCGCCCTCCGCCGCCCCAACCTTCCCCAAA
This sequence comes from Allolobophora icterica, assembly GCA_963556255.1. Classification (NCBI taxonomy): domain Eukaryota; kingdom Metazoa; phylum Annelida; class Clitellata; order Crassiclitellata; family Lumbricidae; genus Allolobophora; species Allolobophora icterica. The sequence goes on from OY744613.1 coordinate 3,464,900, forward strand.
CCCTCACCCTAACCCCCCCCCAAACCCTCCCAAAACGCCTCCTTCGTCATCTCAAGCACAGAAATCGGTCGCGGCAGGAGTGTATCGTATGGGCTCGGAAACGGGACAGTTGCACGGGGAGGAATAAGAACCTTCGAGTGTTGTTTTGTTTTTCTACATTGTATTATATTGTAGTTACTATTGTTAATCGTGGCAGAAAAAAATGATTTAGCAACTTTGCTCAGGCGGATTGGTTTCAGCCAGAGCCCTCGGCTGCTACTCCTTATATAAAGTGATCTATGTTGTATACATTATGTTCTATTGTATTGTATTGTATTGTTTTTACATTGTACTGTATTGCATTGTATTGTATGCATTGTATTGTATTGCATTGTATTGTTTTGTATTGCATTGTATGACCTTGTAGATGCTTTCAAACGGCTTCAATTAAAATTTATTATCCTGAGAAAGACTAGAGTGCCCATCGTGGTTAATCGTTTCGCGATCAATTGTATTGTATTAAAGGCCTATTGTATTGCGTGATATTCGTCGTATCATCGAATCTTACCGTGCCCGGTGCGAACAAGTCTTTGTAACGTAGCAGCGGCAACGTTCGACCGGCCGCGAATATATTAGTTGTTGGTGCGTTATAGATCTTCTGGCGCTAAATAATTGATCATCTCGTGACGCCACTTTGGTCGTTTGGCAGGCGCTTCTCTTCGTAGTCGTCTGTCTCCCGGCTGCTGAGGAGGATGGTGGGGATGGTGGTGGTGATGATGATGCGGTGAAAAGACAGACAGACAGACACAGACAGGTAGACAGATAGACAGACAGAGACAGACAGATAGATAGAGACAGACAGACAGAGACAGACAGAAAGAGAAAGACAGACAGAGACAGATAGACACAGACTGAGGCAGACAAAGACAGAGACAGACAGATAGAGACATACAGACAGACAGACAAGGACAGACGACAGAGACATACAGAAAGAAAGACAGATCGAGACATACAGACAGAGATAGACAGACAGAGAAAGACAGACAGACAGACACATACAGACAGAGACAGACAGACAGAGACACACAGACAGATAGAGACAGACAGTCACAGAGACAGACACACAGAGACAGACACAGAGACAGACAGACACAGAGAGACTGGCTGGCGGTCATATCGTTTTCAATTCCTCCTTTCATATTGATTTGGTTTGTCGGTAGATGGCAGATTGCGCGCCGGTCCAGTGGCCAGGACCAGCAGGTGCTTCTTCTACAATGACGACGACGACTCAGACGGATTGACTGTGACGACGACTAAGAGGGAGAGGAAGAGGGACAGGGACAGGGAGGGGATGGTAGGGGAAGGAAAAGGGAAGAGAGGCAGGAACGTGGAGATATTCAGATGGTAGAGTGGGCAATAGAAGAGAATGATAGAATTGACGAATTGTTTCAAATAGAACAGAGTTATAATTCAAGAGTTGTTGTTGTTGTTGTTGTTGCTGTTGTTGTTGATGATGATGATGATGATGATGATGATGATGATGATGATGATGATGATGATGATGATGATGATGATAATGATGATGCTGACGACGACGACGATGATGATAATAATGATGGTGATAATGACGATGATGATGATGATGATGATGATGATGATGATGATGATGATGATGATGATGACGACGACGACGACGACGATGATGATGATGATAGTGATGATGGTGATGATGACGACGACGACGATGATGATGATGATGATGATGGTGATGATGACGATGACGACGACGAAGCTATATTTAGTCGTGATTTTATAATATTCGGTTATTCTTTGTGCAAGTGAATCGGTGCCATTGTCTTCGATGGAATTCCTTTCAACGGATAATGGATATTGTTACAACGTTGATGCTGTTGTCTTTCACGGTTTTATTCAGGTGCGGACGCTGTTTGTTAGCGGGTTGCCAATGGATACGAAGCCACGTGAGCTGTATCTCCTCTTCCGCGGATATAAGGTGAGCCATCGATGGCTCTGTGCCATGCAGAATGATATCATATGAGGGGGAACAGTAATAACGCACTATGATATCATGATGGCTATGCATGAGGGCGCTATACAAGTTTCAAGTGCAAGCATACATGCATACATGTACATACGTACATACATACTTACTTACATACATACATACATATATATATATACACACATACATACATACATACACACATACATATATATACACACATACATACACACATACATACATTTATAAACACATACATGCATACATCAATATATATATAGACATACATACATACATACATACATACATCAGAGCATACACTCATGCAGGAATCTATGCATATATAATTATATCTATGCATATATATTTACATTCGTACGTACATGTGTATATTTATACAAACAGACATGGCTACATATATACATACATACATTCTAACTTACATGTGTATACACATCCACATATAATTGTAGTTGCAGTTAGCAACTTCTATTGCGCCAGTGTCTAATGCACAAGGCATCAGCCGATGGCACACCCAAAACTAATCCGTAATCAGGTCAATATCCAGAAGAGCAGTCCGTAAAACAGAGCGGCATAAGGGTCCAATCCTATGGTTTGAGTATGACGTTGTGAACGAATCCAATTTGGTCCGATCTCGTTCAATCCAGTCCATCCAACTCCAAACTCCAATCCGTTGTAATCCATGCCAACTAAATCTGAACTGGGAATCCAATCTTACCTAACCCGAATTAAAATCTTTTCAAATCCAATGCAATCGTATCTAATCTGGATTTCTACACCTCCGCCATTGTCCGTACTCTGGTAGTGCCAGTCCCAAGCCTAGATAAAGGAAGAGGGGGCGTCAAACTGCTACTAGACTTCCATGGCGCAAGTTATAGTAACACAGCGTTACTCCTCTGGTTTTGAAATTGAGAGGTTTTTCAAATGCGTTCTATTAAAGCCCAGGTTATCTAAAGACATGCGTTGTACTAATTCACCCCAGTTCTGTGAATATCTATGTAACAAAATGTAACTCCAGTTCTGAGAATTGTAACAATTGTAACTCCAGTTCTGAGAATATCTATGTTGAAAAAATAACCCCAGTTCCTGGGAATATCTATGTAACAAAAGTAACCCAATTCCTGAGAATGTCTTATGTAACATTCATTCATATGGAGAATTTATATAGCGCCTCTTCAAGGCTATCTACTCAGAAGCACTCCCGACCCAACCCCGGCTGAAGAGTACAGTAAGAGTAACAAGCGTAACCCCTTCCTGGGAATATCTGTGTAACAACCCAGTTCCTGAGAATGTATCTGTTACAGCCCAGTTCCTGAGAATATCTATGTTAAAAAGTAACCCCAGTTCCTGAGAATATCTATGTAGCAAACCAGCATGAGAATATCTATGTAACAGTCCAGTTTCCGAGAATATCTATATAACAACCCAATTCCTGAGAATATCTATGTAACAACTCAGTTCCTGGGAATATCTATGTAACGCCCAGTTCTGAGAATATTTTGTGTAATCTTTGCTGCTGATCGTCGTGTTCCAGGGATACGAGAGCTCCCTATTAAAGATAATGGGGAAACAGGTCATTCCCCACAACTGTGTAAGTAACGAATGCATGATATTTTTGGGCACACGGTGTACGCCGAGCACAGCTTCTCTCACGTTGTATATGCCGAACATACTATCACCATGGAAACGAGCGGAACGAGTTCGTTGGCATGGTTACTGCGTCATCACGCGTCACAAACACGTCATCGATGTTGCTTTCGAAAATTGTAGGGTTACGAGGGATCACTGGTAAAAGTTACCGTCAAAAATGGAAAAACCACTTCGGTAAGTATGGCGATAACAGAAACGGTAACTTACCTTGTTCAGAAATAAGAGAGTTGTTGATTTAGAACCAGTGATTTTATCAAGCGTCAATCGATGGCGCTGAGTAATTGTGAGTGAAGGACTTGCTCAAGGTCCCTACGCAGTAACCGTCTCAGGAGAGCAGGAGGCTCGAACCTGTACTCTCCGCGTTACAAGGCGAGCATTCTAACCAATCGGCCACTGCCCCACTTTGTACAGTGCCTTCACAGACCTCTCGGTGACCCTATTATAGACGATATGTGTGTATTCTGTATTTCTGTTCACGTTTACGTTGGTATTCTTATCACACACGATGTCGTTTTATCGTTTGGAGTCTCACACGTTTCCGACACGTTAATATAGGCCTAACTCACAGCAAACACTTCAGTCTTCACCGCCATCAGAAATGCTTTGTTACGAATTTCTTTGTAAAACTAACACCAGATATCAGTTGTCACTAATAAATGGCATAAATACACATCGTGACTAATCGCTGTAAAATAATTAGAACCTAAATTTGTTGTTGTTCGTGGACGTTTGAGAAGTTCACTATTGCTCTGTTGAAAATTTATAATACAACGGGAGGGGGATAGACGTAACACTCTTGCTCGAAGAACATAAGATCTTGAAAGACGCGGTTCGATACGCGTAAGCTCCCTCTTGGTCGACTCATCCTTCCACTCCCTGTGGGGCAGCAGTAAAATGAGCGGGTGCCTAACAGGCTGCTAAGACGTGTGTTCTATAAGATCTTGATAATTGTACTGTGATATGTTTCAATTTTTTCTTACTGAGTTTGTCAATAAATACGAATATTATTATTCTGTAACATGGCGGATTACATCTGCCAAAGACACGACAGTACTGCCCGTTGTTTTCATTTAGAATTCTTCCCGATTATTATTAAATGCACGAAAAGAAGGCCAAATATGAGTATCATTTTCATATTAATTATTTTTATTATTATTATTATTGTATTTTTCCCGAGCTTAGCAGAAATTCGAGGAGCGTTGTTCTGGAATGACTCCCTTCGCTGATCGCTTTGGTTATTATTATTATTTTTTATTAATTGTGATCACCATCATCATCTTTGTTATTATTTTAGTATTAATAATTTCTTTTAGTTTGCAGGAGTTGCAAAATTACTCGGAGAATAAAAAAAATTGTTGCTACTATTATGACTATCATAATAATTGTTATAATAATAATAATAATAATAATAATAATAATAATAATAATAATAATAATAATAATAATAATAATAATAATAATAATAATAATAATTATTATTATTATTATTATTATTATTATTATTATTATTATTATTATTATTATCATTACCAGTAATATAAAAATCAAAGATTTATATGGCGCCTACTCAAGAGAGACTCATAGGAGGCGCTCAACAGGAGGTGCCCACCCGACATAGTACATTGTACTTAGTTACCAAAACAACGTATACGTTAGTTTTTCTTGTGAGTTCGTTCCACACACGTTTGATAGAACTATGGCCCGTCGAGTCGTTTGGCCACGTGACATTCAGAAGCCACTTCCGGTTCCATTAGCCGAGCGGTCCATTTGTTTATGATGCGCCAGGATACCCACCAGCGAAAAATACTTTAGGTAGAAGAAGTTGGAGATGGCGGGAGAAAGAAAGACGAGAGGAGAGAAGGGAATTGGGTTGACAAATGCCTTCTTTAATTCATTCGGCGTCTAGTATATATGTAGTTGATTGAGTGATTGATTGATCGATTGACTGATTGAATGATTGATTGATTGGTTGACTGAGTAATCGATTGATTGAGTAGTTGAGTGATTGAGTGATTGATTGACTGACTGACTGATTGAATGATTGTGTTTGATTGATTGTGAAACTGATTGATTGCCTGATTGACTTATTGATTGATGATTGATTGATTGACTTGCTGATTGATTGCCTGATTGATTGATTGATTGATTGATTGATTGATTGATTGATTGATGATTGATTGATTGGTTGGTTGGTTGGTTGGTTGGTTGGTTGGTTGGTTGGTGTTGGTTGGTTGGTTGGTGGTGTTTGGTTGATTGTTGATTGATTGATTGATTGATTGATTGATTGATGATTGATTGATTGATTGATTGATTGATTGATTGATTGATTGATTGATTGATTGATTGATTGATTGATTGATTGATTGATTGATTGATTGATGATGATTGCAGCCTGTAGGTTTTATCACGTTCAGCTCAAGGTCCGCTGCCGAAGTTGCAAGGCAAGAACTGCAGGTCGGTAATTTTCTTACGCTAAAATCATCATTATTAATTTAATTATATCTGAAGTTACTCTACTATTTAGGATCGCAGGAGTGGTTTTAAAATAGTTTTTATTATTATTTATTACCAGTTATTATTAGTTTTAACTTATTATGCGTATGATTAATTTGTAATGATGATGATGATGATGATTACTACTAGCAACCATAGTAGAAGCATAAGTAGCAACAGCAGTAGTGGTGGTATAGTAGTAGTAGTTGCAACTATGACAGAAACTGTGGACAACAGCTGTCGTTGTCATGGAGATGACAGGATTGAATGTTGTCATGGCGACGATAGCAATGACTATTGTCATCTCCATGAGAACAATGACTATTGTTATCACGAGTCATTGTTGCAACGGAATATGCGACACAGGCATTGGTGTCATGGAGATGGCAGTAGTAGCTGTTGCCATGGGAATAGCAGCAGGATTACCTAGATGGATGTTTATAGCGATGGATGTCCTTTTGACAGTCTTGTCAACTAACTCCGCTGTGGCTTTCACCTGTTTTATCGACCGGTAAGTGACCTACAGGTGCAGATGGTAATAGCAAGCACCCGCACTGAACGTATATTACTCACACCTTAATCTTTGTCTACCTGTGTATCGTCCCACTCGACCGAAGTCCTCTTGCACAAAATCACTCAACCGCGACACATTTTCCGACCAGTTTCTTTGAGAGAAAAAACTCCACCTTTTCAATATTTTCAGGCACAAGTTGCAGGTTTTGGGCGACACCCTGTGGTACATTCGTTTAATACGCTAGTGGTGTGCAATTGGAAAAACTCCCAGCTTTGCGCTTTCTGAGCCGATTCCGTGTAATAATCTTGGACAGGTTGATTAGTAAACCACCTGTCTCTATCCCCAAGTAGTGAGTATGGTTTCACAATACTTTCATTGTTTAACAATATTTTGTGGCTGTCAGGGTAGTTGACATAGCCATCCTCCTTTCTCCGGGCTTAGGACTGGCACTGCCTGGCACCAGTGGCAAGAACAGAAAGCGGTGGACTATAATTTGGGAGCTATTTCTGTTTCTGATGCGTTTCGGTTTTTTCCGAGTTTGTTTCGGTTATATTTGTCCGCGTTTCTGTCTTAGCAGCTCCTCATCCTCCTCTCTCCAGTTTCCATTGCAACAGGACTCGGATCTCCTCCTCTGGACATCACTGAACATCCCTTGTGAATAAGTTGGTGCCCTGCGCTTAGCTTTCAAGTAGGCCTAGTGCAGTAGAAAGTTGAATTTACGATTAAGATAGCTTTTCGATTACGTCTGTGGCTGTTACAAAAAGTTAGGCTTCTACTATAGTTCTACGTCGTGTTCTTAAGCAGTTTCTCTCAACCCGGAGCACTTCCGAATCTCCTCGGAGACTCAGCTGAACGTCTGAACAATGCACCCGAACACTCTTGGCACTTTTAGCAATAACGTTTAGCAATTGCACTTCATACGCAAGCACTTGTGTTGCACTGACGCAATTTCAAGCTTCATGTTTGAAAGCAGAACGGATTGCACTTTTCGCAATTCGGAATGACAATTCCGCGATAAAGAGATTGCTTTTACGATAATGCGAAGGAACGTTTTCTTTAGAATACGCTTTGCGAAATGATTTTAATGCTAAATTACCAAGAATATCATAATACAAGTAATTTACCGTGAATTTGCAGAACTTTCCTGTCAAAATATATCTCAGGAAAACAGCGTTCATTAGATGGATACGTTGTTCTACATGTAAGAGTCTTTTCGTACGAAATACTACAACATAGCATTAAAATTGGCACTGTGTAGTGTACTATCAATTTGTGTTTGTTGACTATGTGCTGTTATGTTCTCAGAATTTGTCTTCATTTGACACTTAAGAATAGACAGTGTAAGCTATAAAGCACCTAAGCGACAAAGCGCATAAGTGATAAAGAGCATAAGCGACAAACCACATAAGCGACAAACCACATAAGCGATACCAGACAGTAAGTAGGCCCTTAATTAATTATATATGCTCTGATTTTCCTTCCAAGTTGCCAAGAAATGAACGTCACTGGACACATTTTTATAGCGCTACGATAGGGATCCCTGAAGATCACTCTTTAAAAGCACGTATTTGCGTGGAGTAAGAACAGGTTCATCTGTAACGAAACGATATTCAAGAGCAGATGGAAAAGTCACCACTGGCGAGCTCTCGCACGCACGTAGTCTCATCTAACCACAGTGAACGAGGACAGGATCGATGGACCGTGGTAGCCGATTGGTAAGAGCGCTCTGCCTCTAACGCGAAGAGTACGGGTTCGATCCTGAGAAGGTTACCGTGTAGGGATTTTGAGCAAGTCCTTCACTCACAATTGCTCAGCTTGGTCATTAGATAGCGGCGCTTAATAAATCCATAATAATATAATTACAATAAAAAGCGATAAACACGCCTTTGCTTTCTTCTCATTCACGTGAGCTAAGCGCTCATTACCTTCAACTGTTTCGAACGCCACTCAGACAGAATTCTGTAACTTCTACAGCGCTCTGATATTGCGTTTTACTTTACGACGCACTGCGTTACATAACTGTCCACAGGGTACGAAGTTCGACCCGGATCTTCCGCAGACCCTTCGGCTGGAGTTCGCAAAGAGTAACACCAAAGTGACGAAACCAAAGCAACCATTTCCGGCGATGCAGGCGCCCCAAGCGAACGCTGCCTTCCTTCACCCGCTCACTGCAACCGGACGTTAGTGTGCTTGTTGTTACGTAATTTATATAGCGTCTTTTTAGAGTGTTATACAGTTCCATTTTTAGGAGTCTAACAAAGCGCGAACAGATCTCACTTGTATAATCGTATTCTTATATTATAATGTTTCGTATTATATTGTATTCTTATATTGTATTGTTTTGTATTGTATTGTATTCTTATATTGTATTGTTTTGTATTGTAGTGTATTCTTATATTGTAATGTTTCGTGTTGTATTGCATTCTTATATTGTATTGTATTGTGTGGTATTGTTTTCATTGTATTGTATCGCATTGTATTGTTCATACTGTATTGAGCTGAACTGACCTTACGAGTGTCGACCTGACTAAGGCTTCGTTTTGGCGTGCCATCGGTTGATGCCTTGTGCATTAGGCACCGGCGCAATAGAAGTTACTAATTACAATTACAGTCTATTCTCTTGTTTAAAGATCTTACAAAAGGCCTCTTATTGAATTTTGTCGACTCGTTTGTTCTTCAACATCACCGTTGCCTTCCAAACCTTCGCGTCAAAGCAAAGCCAGTGATTGTTACCGTCATCCTTACCGTCACCGTTACCTCTTTCTTTTCCTTGCTTTTCGTGAAGGCAAAGCCAGTGATTGTTACCGTCATCCTTACCGTCACCGTTACCTCTTTCTTTTCCTTGCTTTTCGTGAAGGCAAAGCCAGTGATTGTTACCGTCATCCTTACCGTCACCGTTACCTCTTTCTTTTCCTTGCTTTTCGTGAAGGCAAAGCCAGTGATTGTTATCGTTACCGATACCTTTACCTGTTTTGACTGTTGCAGAGGACTTTGGCGGTACGACGTATTTCCCAGGTGCGTCTTCAGGCGATGGGTGGGCCGGGCACCCGGCCATGTCAGCCGTCTACGTTGACCAGGCTACTGCTGCTGCAATGTACCATCCGGCATTTATCCAGCATCCGGCTCTTGCCCAGGTAACGCACCTGAGTTCACGTCAGGTAACAACAGAACAATGCAACACTGTACAGTATATTACAATGTGTTACACTACAATAGAATAGTATACGATGCAATACAATGGAAATATACTACAATGACATAAAATATAATACAATACATTAAAATACAATGCAATATAATTAAATATGATACAGTGGTATCATATGCAACATAATATAATATATTGGAATACAATGCATTACTATACAATACAATACACAAGAAAGAAATGCCATGCAATAGGCCTACAATACAATAGAAAAGAACACAATGCAATACTATACAATACACAATAAAAAAATGCCATGCAATACAATACAGTATGAAACAATGCAGTAAACAAAGACAGATACATTACAATTTCTTGTTCGGTGTTATCCTACTTCATCTTATCTTATCCAATATGCCATCTGGTATCACAGCCTCTGTCATCTTGTAGATGTACCCGGCGGTCATGGCTGGTCATGCAGCCACAGCTGTTCCAGTGCCTCACCCTCATATTGCCTCGACGCAGATCATGAATGGTCCGGTAGGTGGCAGCACAGCCATTGTTCCGACCAACGGAACAGCAGCCGGACCAACGACGCTCTTCGTTGCGAACATCGGTCCCTTCTGCTCGGAAAACGAACTGAAGGAACTCTTCACCAGGTAATCGATCTCTGTTCCACGATGTTCCACGGGTTACCTTCACTGTAATCCAGTGTGCGAGTTGTAGATCGTAGGAACTCTTTACCAGGTCCTGGTAAAGAGTTCCGTATTCATCTGTCACAATGTTCCATATTATGACACCTTCAACATTATTCAGTGCGTAGGAGGTCTTTTTCCAAGTCCTGGTAATCTAGCTCTGCTCCATACTGTTCCATTTGTAACCCTCAACATTATCCAATGCGATAGTTCCTGGTTATCTATATCTGCCACGTATTGCTCCAAATTTCCCATATTGCCCTGTGCAAGTATAACAGGCGTTTGCCGTCTGTATTGAGTATTGCTGTATATCTATAGATAGTCAATAGATAATTTACGAATGAAATAATTTAGTTCTTTCTGTGTTGATCTGTAGTAGATCGAGCGCAGATTTGTGAAAACAATAGTCGGCGTTAACTGCGTGACTTAATATGGCGTCCTTTGAGTATATCTGAAAGCGCTGCACTAATGAGTGAGGGGCGTTTAATAATTCAGAGATTACACTCTTCGCCGTAGAACTGTGAATGTATGGTAAAATCTTCAAAGTTTCAAAGCAAATTACACTGCAGCGAGTTGCCAGAAACTGTCTCTGAATTTTATAGTGACTCCTATCTCAGATGTAAATGTTAATGTTTTTCTATGGCCACCGTATGGCCAACGACCTTGCTCATTTTTCAATGAATTGATCGGGTGAGATCCTTCACCGCCGATACCCGTTTGAATGGGTGCCACGTCGTTTAACCCTTTAACGACGAGAGGGATTAGTTTTCCATGCAGTTTGGTCGTCGTCGCTAAAGTGTTTAGGCTCCCGTATATATACGGACCGTGCTAGCCAGATATTGCCTGACCCTTTGACTTTGTCCTGTAACCGAACTTGACCTTATCTTCCCCTAGATTTTGTTTTGACTGAATTAGATTGGATTAGATACGATGTATCCCCCATTCAGAGTCCCCCCCCTCCCCCAGTGGATGAGTGGGGTAGTTTGCTTGCGTGCGTTGACGATGTCGACATGACTTTTGCAGATAATGCCACTGTTTTAGTTTTCCAGGATACAACCGCATTCGACTGCACAACAAGGCCGGGTCTCCGCTGCAGCTGTCTTCCGCGGACTGCCAGGTACACGGCGCTACATAAATACATACAATCATACATACATACATACATACATACATACATACATACATACATACATAAATACATACATACATACACACATACGTAAATACATACGTATATACATAAATAAGTACGTGCATACATACAAACATACATGCATGCATGCAATACATACATAGATACATACATGCATACACACATACACATAGATACATACATACATATATACATGCATACACATATGCACACATACATGCATACACACATAGTACATGCATACATATATACATAGGCTACATACATACATACATACACATATACACATACATACATACGTAGTACATACACGCATAAATAGTACATGCATACATACATAGCGATAACTATAAATATATATATATATATATATATATATATATATATATATATATATATATATATATATATATATATATATATATATATATATATATATATATATATATATATATATATATATATATATATATATATATATATATATATATATATATATATATATGATTGGTAAGTTATGATACACTGTGAAAAACAGTTGGTGCATTGTAAAAATAGTTAATTAATTAGTACTTAACGTAACGCTGTAAAAAGTAACTATCGGTACACTGTAAGTTTATGTGATTTTGGTGATTAACTACGCACTGGAAAAGTAATCGAATTAGTGGCACACCGTGATTGAATGTCTGTTACTAGATGCGACTAGCAATTGTTTAATAAAGAATACACTTACTTACTTACTTACTTACTTACTTACTTACTTACTTACTTACTTACTTACTTACTTACTTACTTACTTACTTACTTACTTACTTACGCATTAGCAGTTGGTTGCTGAGGAGACTTGAGTCGTGGGGCCATAGTCGGTCACTGTAGTTGGTCACATCTCACTTGCTGCCGGTGATGTCGTGGTGATTGTGTTTGTTGCACGTTTAGATGCCTTTCTGTTTGTCGACACAGATTGTTTGTTACCTGTGGTTAAATGCGTGATCTTTGTAGAGCATGAAGGATCGCATTCGCTACCATCCATACAATACAGAAATTAGGCGTAATAGTAAGGTCAGTTACTGTCTGATATTATTATACTATTATCCATACATAGTCGGAATACATAGTCTATCTGCTTTCCGTCTAAATAGAAGCTAAATTCTACGCTAATACTTAATATTCGCTGCGAACTAGCATCTTTTGTCAACTAACAAAACTTATAATCAATAGGCCTACATCTTTTGTCAACTAACAAAAACTTCTTATAATCACTACATATATTTTTAATTATGCATAAGCGAGAAGTTTGTTCCTGAACATTTCAACGACGAGAGTGTACTAAAAGCGACTGGGAAACCAATACAGCTGCTGCTCGTTGTTAGAGTTAATGCTCTTCCCCTAAGAACAGATTTCCTAAAAGTGTGGAATAGCTGATTCACCAGAGTTGTACCCACTTACAAATTTGTGCACAATCCAGTGAGCATGATAGCGCTGCATAAGTTGTAATTACTTTATCAACTCCATGTCTTGAAGCTCTGTATCGTATGGATGGATGGATGGATGGATGGATGGATACAAATGTGACGATGTGCTAGCTGTTGTAGAATAATTGTGTCTATTTGACTCACTGGAATTCTGAAAGTGCACGAAAGCTTTTTGTTCTGTGAACTTTATTAGTTTTTCGATCCATACGAAAAGTTAATGGAAATCTCCTAGATTCTTAGCACCAGCTTATTCACGAGCGCTGCGTCAAGTCAAAGTGGTTGTCCAGAGATGATATACCGTTTTGTGATGAAGTACAAAGTGTGCTAATGTAGTTGCTGCATATAATTTTTGTTTCATTTTCTGCAGGATGACGAAGAGACTACTTGAAGTCCGAAAACTTCCGAATTTCATTGAAAAGAACAAGTTTTACAAAACCATTTCATGCCTTTCTTGTGCAGTCAACCGAGAACAACAGAAGGACATTTACCGATAATAATATTCCTACTGTTTGCTGCTATTACTTTAACTTCTACGATTTCGTTAATTGCAAAGTATGAACCAGTGCATATTTTAAGGAATTTTGACTACTGGGACAAAATTTTGGAACTCGTCTCTGAAAAACTTTTATGACCTTTTTTTAGGAAGTCATCTCCCAAAAAAGTCACCTCCCAAAAACCGTTGATGACCTTTTCTTGGGAATTCTTGTCCAAAAAAATTTGATGACCTTTTTTTTAGGAAATCATCTCCCGAAAAAGTAAACGTCACCTCCCGAAAACAGTTGATGACCTTTTTGCGAATTTACTACTGGGGCAAATCTTAAAACTCTTCAACATTTTGTCCCACTACTTATACTTTTACCATACATTGCCTGGGACAAATCAGCCTAACTACTGGGACAAATCCTAGCACTACTGGGACATTTGTCCCACTAGTTATACAGTTAAAATATGCCCTGGTATGAACCGAATCTAAAAGGCATTGGGTGAAAATTTTAATAGCTATGCACTGACTGTCTAACCTAAATTCAAATGAAATATAAACGAAAGAGTTCAACCATTGCATAGCACCTTTAAAAAAATTAATGAATTACCATTTGAAGATAAAGATTTGCCTGATGCGGTAAATATTTTGCTAAGTATTATCGGCATCAGACGATTGTTTTAGGGAACATTGTAACATTTTAACGACACGCTGCATTGGTTTCCCAGTCACTGCTAGTACACTATCATCGTTAAAATGTTTAAGGCAGAATTTTATAGAAGAAATTATAAAAGGAGCTTAGTCTGAAATGGAGGGTTCGAATAAATTTTAACGGGTTTCTGCATCATATTGCAAGACATCATGAGATAACATAATTTATGTCCTTCTAAATTTCTAAGGCATCGCGCTCACATAAAAATGAGGTGCCGCTATGAAACGGAACTATAAACATCATGCAAACGGCCAATTTTGTTCACGATCGAAAAACCTTTCTTTGACAGGTATAGCATTCAAATTCTAACGATGAAAATCAGTAGAAACGGGAGTCTTGAATAGCCTATAGCCACAGACGTTGTTTTCCTCAGCTGTATCTGGTTTAAAACTGCATAAGATATCCTAGAATTGCAGTGTAAAGCTTTCTTTTGTTTTTCTAAGTTTAATTTTGTACAAAATATATATACGAAACCAATGCTCATACGTTACTTCTTGCCTCTGATCAGAAGAGTGACTGTTTAGAGTTGCGCTACACTTTAAGCAATAACTTCCCAACGAGTTTTTGTAGTGTATCAGTAGCTACGTGTTGTTAGTGAGAGACCGATCATTGCTGCGGCAGGACGATTTTTTATCGACGTTGCTTCTGTGTTTCATTCTCGTGTGACGTTTTCGGCGGCTGTGATAGACACGTTGCTTCAATAATGGAATGGTGCATAGCTGTCGAGTTTAACAGATGATGCACAATTCGGCCTCCTTTTGATTATTATTAAGCACCATTGTCGTTGCAGACGGTATTTAATTTTCAGTATTTGTGCTCTGCACGACTCGGAAACCAAGTTCTGTATTGACCGCGACTGCGGAACTTCGCTTGAATCAATATTGTCTGAAACTGAGACTGTATTTACACGACATTAAATTGTGCAACAGTTTTAATGATCGTAAGCCAATGCTCTTGATTTCCCAAGACACCTGCAACCACTGTGCGAGGCGCCATGATTCTGGCGTAAACATAAGGTCATTGGCCGAGCTGGACTTACGGCACCCGCCGCTAGGGGCGCTTCATCAGCGATCGATTTGTAAGAATCAATATGTGCGTGATCTTTGATTCAGTTGCGGGCAGCGATTTTGAACTGGAAATTCTGAAACGGTTCCTGTTTCATTAATTAAAATTATCTTGCTTTCATTAGGTTATCTAAATCATCGCAAGATGTCGGGTATATATATATATATATATTTCGTGCAAAAAGCTTTTCGTGTTGTATATATATATATATATATATATATATATATATATGTGTGTGTGTTCCTTTTGATGTAGCTCCTCTGTATCCTCTCTCAGGTGTCTCGGACCTTTGCTTTCGTATCTCTAGTCTGACGCGACGCAGCACTTTTGAATAAGCTGGTGCCCTGCGCTAAGCTTTCAATTTCCGCTTCTGAAATTTGGAGTTTACGATTAGAATTGTTGATGCTTATCACTAGATCGAAGATTTTGATCAAATTGATGCTGATCACTAGATCGAAGATTTTGATCAAATTGATGCTGATCACTAGATCGAAGATTTTGATCAAATTGATGCTGATCACTAGATCGAAGATTTTGATCAAATTGATGCTGATCACTAGATCGAAGATTTTGATCAAATTGATGCTGATCACTAGATCGAAGATTTTGATCAAATTGATGCTGATCACTAGGTCGAAGATTGTAATCAAATCGAAAATGAAAAAGGATTTTTAATCGCAGCAACGACAACTTATTTATTATCTATTAATCGCAAAATCTTTCTTTAAGATTTCTGAACTACTTGCAAAGATACACAATATTAAAGTCTGGAAGGTTTTCTGTTGATATTTTAATTTATGTTTATAGTTTTCTTTCGAACTTCAAAGGCTGTCTGTTTTTCTAGCAGTAAATCATTGTGTAAGACAATTTTTCCGTCCAATTAATTGTGGGAGAATAATAACATTCCGTTACGTAAGCCTATAATAGAATAAGTGTTGGCTTTTGTTTTACTCGAGAACGATAACCAGCTTCGTTTCGTTTTGTGAATCAGTTTTGTCGTTCTGAAATGTCAATCAAGGAAGAGAGTAACCTTGTTTTCAAAACATAGTAACTTATTATTTAAGAATTGTGTCGTTTTGTTTTCAGATTCGTATTGATGACTCAAGCAAAAATAAATGAAGCATTGCTATTATTGTTGTTTTTATTTTTCTTAGATCTTACTACTGCTATAGTACTACTACTACTACCACTGCTACTGAAACTACTACTACTACTACTACTACTACTACTACTACTACTACTACTACTACTACTACTACTACTATTGCTACTACCTCCACTACTACTACTACTACTACTATAGTACTACTACTACTACCACTACTACTACTGCTACTGAAACTACTACTACTACTACTACTACTACTACTACTACTACTACTACTACTACTACTACTACTACTACTTTTACTACTGCTACATTACTACTACTACCACTACTACTACTACCACTGCTACTGAAACTACTACTACCTCTACTACTACTAATAATGATATAATACCACTACTACTGCTACCACAGCCACTAGCCTTCCGCTGAAAATATCACTCAAGTTTTCATATTGATACCAGTCTAACTACTTTGCCTTATTACTTTCATTATTAATATTAGTGTTCCTATTATTATTATTATTATTTTACCCGAGGTATTTAAGATCCCTCAGGCGATCTAAACTATGTCCGGAGACAGAAATGGTGATATTCTTCTCCCTCGTCAAGATTATCATCATCATCATCATCCTCATTATCATCATCATCATTATTATTAATTTAGTTATTACTTTTACTACTGCTGTAATTTAGGCCCTGTCCGATTTTGACTTGTTTAGGTTAGGTAGGGTGTGATGTGTATAAAGAGTTGATTTTTTGATTAAATACGAAAATAATCAAATAGTTAATAGTTTCATGTTTCTAAATGTCTAATTTCCACGTTCAATTGTCTTGCGTACTTAAATCTCCATGTTCAGAAGCAATTCAAACTTTACAAATTGATTTTATTTGAAATAAAATAGTTAATCATCGTATTTACACAAAGATTTGCAATCTATTCAAATCATGCTCGACTCCACAATCATTAAAATGTGATATACATTAAATAAAAGCAAAATGCAACATAAGCTTAAAAAAATACATTTTCAGTGGTAAAATTAATAACTGCTAACACAACCAGTTGATTCTAACTACCTGTACTAACAAATCAAAATACACTGTAAATATAAGTACCTGATACATTTCAGTAAATTATTTGATACTTTTTGTAGCCTACAGCGGGCAGCGGCTGATCAAACTACGTGCAATTTGTGGCATATTACTCTATCGTACAACCAATGTATAGTTTTTTTTGTATGCGGACTTATTATACTTCATGCTAATTCATGCTAAATTCAAAGAGCGGATAGTTTAGCGTAGGCAAGCAATGCATTAATCCAACAAGAAGAATCTTCGGTGTAATCTCAAGTTAGTAAGTATAAGCAATTCTCGTTCCGTTGTTCACGCGGACAACCTTCGTGGTTTTCCTGCGAGGTCGTTCAAGGAGACGATGATCTGGTGATCTTTCTTTCCCAGTCACCGACAAGTGCCAGTCTCCCAGGAGTCGGTGATCCGGGTGACCTCTCGCCACTGTCGTCGGAACCCTCCCTGTGGAGGGACACCTTGACAGCCTTTCCATGGCCATGGTCTAGGCTCTCCGAACGGACTTCTACCGTGGTGTGGACATGATGTGTTTCCAAGGTGCCCGTTTTGTGACCGTGGTGTGTATCCAAGGCGCCCGTTGTGTGGCCGTGGTGTGTATCCAAGGTGCCCGCTTTGTGGCCATGGTGTGTCTCCAAGGTGCCCGTGGCGTGGCCGTGATTCTTTTCCAAGGCGTTAGCGTTGTGGTGAGTTTCGTTCGAGTGTTTCACCTCGTGAGAATGTTCCCCACCAAGTTGCAACAGCATACTTTTACGCAATTCCCTACACAGAAAGACACAACAGCGTCGCGTTACGTTCTGACTTCTAGAAAGTGTCGGCCCTCGACACGCAACCAACTGGCATCTCGTGATCAAAAACTGAACAGGATTCAAGTCCATATTAAGGTTTTAAAAAAGAAATTAAAAATTAATCTTTAGAGCACATGCTGTATTTAGTTATATTAACTTGCTCTTTGTGAATATTCCTATAATCCAAGGTAAGTTAATGGGAAGACAATGAACGAATCGAACCTCTTTAATCAGAGACATTTTGTGGTTGAGAGAGGTGAGGAATGACATTATCGACAAGAGAGGAGAATGTGTGGAGGGTGTATCATCAACTGGAGATGTTATATCTCAACCATTTACATTGTGAAGAAGCCAGTGTAGGATGGAAATGTATTTTCAATTAGAGATCACCTAGGCAGTGAATGACGCCCCCATTTCTCCCCTAAAAATAGCACTCCAGTGACGCAACACTGGATCACTCATTCGCACCCATTTGAGGTCACCAAAATACACTTGTTACGCATGATTAACGATGCGTAACGGCTTCAGAATGTCGTCCAAATGAACTTCAAATCAAGGCTAATGCTAATGTAAATCTCCAGAATTTCACAGCACCACACAAAAGCCGCTTAAGGGATACCAGTTCATTTACCTGCACTTACCTATACATTTACCTTCATTTACCTATATCAAATCATTTCCGCACGTGACGGACAGGCTGCTTGGTCAGTTTTGGTGCCAGGTCAAGGTGAAGGGGTCAAGCAGAGGACCCGCGCACAACTCAAACTTACCTCACCCTGCTTTGGATGCAGAACACTCACGCACAGCAATTGGCACCTGACCCCAAATCTTTTTCTTTAAACATAACATGATGCGAAAAATACAGTCGGTCTTACCGTAGTTCGTTCTCCCGTCGCTTCGCTTCAGCGACCTCCAGTTCGATACGCTTCTCGGCCGTGGATCTCGTGGAATGCTGGTGGGTCGTTCCATCGTCGCTCGACGTCCGGACTAAGGTGTGGACTCTCATCGCTGGCGGGTGCTCCATGCTTTTCGGGGACGACACAGAAAAGTGCGGCTGCGCGTGGGACGTGGCCGCATGGTGACCTTTACCCTCATTTACGAAACTGCCCTTATGACCTTGGATCTCGACGTGGAGATTTGTTTTCGGAGCGTGGGTGTTGGTGACCACCGTCCGGTGCTCAAAGTCATGGCTCGCCTTTGAGGTGGGTGACAGAAGCGAATGATCCGACGAAATTTCCCTATGTACGGTCGACTTCGATCTTGCAAACTCTCTTAGTTCCTCGGTGTCCGAGCTCACCTTTTCGACGTACTTCTCCATATCGCCTTTCCTATGTTCGGACAGCGACTGTATCTTGCCAAGCATCAGTAGGTCTACCTCGCGCTGTTTCTCCCTCTGCAGCTCCGTCCTCAGCCGGTTCTCGGCGTACTTCCTCGACAGCTCCTCTGGGTTGTGCTGGTCTTCGATCCGCGGACGGGGCGTGGCCACCTCGATCTCGTGCAAGACGTCAGAGACGAGAGGACCGAGACCCCGGGCCATTCGCAGGGCCTCCTCTCGCTCGCGGACAATCTTGACCTCGCGCTCCATCAGGGTCTCGTTGTGCGGGGTGTACGGCTGAATGTGGTCGAAGTGGATCGCTTCCAGGACTGGAATAATCGGAACAGACTGTGATCGTTTCATAGTGCCGCTGCTGCTGTGGTGTCCGGTAAGTGAGTCCGTGCTCAGGTGATGTCCACCGTCGTTATAGTCATAGTGACTCGCCTGATACGGATGTTGCTGGTTCATGCCGTGGTCATCATGGGTTGCGTGGAGCTCATGCTGATATGAATGCTGATGTACTGCTCCATGGTCCATGCTCACGTGATGCCCTGTCGTCTCGTGGCTCATAAGATGTCCTGCCGTTCCATGGGTCGTAAGATGTCCTGTCGAACTGTGGGTCGTAAGATGTCCTGTCGAACCGTGGGTCGTAGGATGCCCTGTCGAACCGTGGGTCGTAAGATGTCCAGGCGAACCGTGGCTCGTAAGATGTCCTGTCGAACTGTGGCTCGTAAGATGTCCAGCCGTACCGTGGGTCGTAGGATGCCCTGTCGAACCGTGGGTCGTAAGATGTCCAGGCGAACCGTGGCTCGCAAGATGTCCAGCCGTACCGTGGGTCGTAGGATGCCCTGTCGAACCGTGGGTCGTAAGATGTCCAGGCGAACCGTGGTTCGCAAGATGTCCAGCCGTACCGTTGGTCGCCGGATGACCTGTCGAACCGTGGCTCGTAAGATGTCCTGTCGAACCGTGACTTGTAAGGTGTCCTGTCGAACCGTGGGTCGTAAGATGTCCAGGCGAACCGTGGCTCGTAAGATGTCCTGTCGAACCGTGACTCGTAAGGTGTCCTGTCGAACCATGGCTCGCCAGATGTCCTGCCGTATTGTGGTTTGCAAGATGCCCTGCAGTACCATGGCTAGCCTGAGTCTGATGCCCAACCGCACCGTGGCTTGCAAGATGTCCTGAAGTTCCGTGGCTAGTCTGAGGCTGATGTCCTGTCGTTCCGTGGCTTGCAGGATGTCCTGGCGTACCATGGCTAGTCTGATGCTGATGTACTGAAACAAGTTGTTTCAGTACATCAGCTTTGTTCACAAAGTACCCTGCCATAGTATGGCTCATCTGTGGCTGATGTCCGGCGACACCGTGGCTCACAACATGTCCTGCTGTACCGTGACTCATCTGAGACTGATGTCCTGTTGTTCCGTGGCTCACCGAATGTCCTGCCGTTCCGTGACTCGTCTGAGACACCTGATGTCCTAGTGTTCCGTGGCTCACCGAATGTCCTGCCGTTCCGTGACTCGTCAGAGACACCTGATGTCCTAGTGTTCCGTGGCTCACCGGTTGTATTGCCGTTCCGTGACTCGTCTGAGACTGATGTCCTGTTGTACCGTGACCCACCGGATGTCCTGGCGTTCCGTGACTCGTCTGATGTCCTGTGATACCGTGGCTCACCGGTTGTATTGCCGTTCCGTGACTCGTCTGAGACACCTGATGTCCTGTTGTACCGTGACCCACCGGATGTCCTGGCGTTCCGTGACTCGTCTGATGTCCTGTGATACCGTGGCTCACCGGTTGTATTGCCGTTCCGTGACTCGTCTGAGACACCTGATGTCCTGTTGTACCGTGACCCACCGGATGTCCTGGCGTTCCGTGACTCGTCGGATGTCCTGTTATACCGTGACTCACCGAATGTATTGCCGTTCCGTGACTCGTCTGAGACACCTGATGTCCTGTTGTACCGTGACCCACCGGATGTCCTGGCGTTCCGTGACTCGTCTGATGTCCTGTTATACCGTGACTCACCGAATGTATTGCCGTTCCGTGACTCGTCTGAGACTGATGTCCTGTTGTACCGTGACCCACCGGATGTCCTGGCGTTCCGTGACTCGTCTGATGTCCTGTTATACCGTGACTCACCGAATGTATTGCCGTTCCGTGACTCGTCTGAGACACCTGATGTCCTGTTGTACCGTGACCCACCGGATGTCCTGGCGTTCCGTGACTCGTCTGATGTCCTGTTATACCGTGACTCACCGAATGTATTGCCGTTCCGTGACTCGTCTGAGACTGATGTCCTGTTGTACCGTGACCCACCGGATGTCCTGGCATTCCGTGACTCGTCTGATGTCCTGTTATACCGTGACTCACCGAATGTATTGCCGTTCCGTGACTCGTCTGAGACACCTGATGTCCTGTTGTACCGTGACCCACCGGATGTCCTGGCGTTCTGTGACTCGTCTGATGTCCTGTTATACCGTGACTCACCGAATGTATTGCCGTTCCGTGACTCGTCTGAGACTGATGTCCTGTTGTACCGTGACCCACCGGATGTCCTGGCATTCCGTGACTCGTCTGATGTCCTGTTATACCGTGACTCACCGAATGTATTGCCGTTCCGTGACTCGTCTGAGACACCTGATGTCCTGTTGTACCGTGACCCACCGGATGTCCTGCCGTTCCGTGACTCGTCTGATGTCCCGTTATACCGTGACTCACCGAATGTATTGCCGTTCCGTGACTCATCTGAGGCTGATGTCCTGTTGTACCGTAGCTTACCGAATGCTGGGGTACTGATCCATGCTCCATACTCACATGATGCCCTGGTGCACCGTGACCCTCCTTCGCTACCACGTGGCTCGTCTGAAGTTGATGCTGATTCTGGTGCTGATGGGATCCTGTAGACGCAGAGTCCACGATGAGGAACCCGGAATCTGGCGAGTCCACATCCCTCGTTCCCACCTCTATTCCAATCTCCTTCCTGTGACGCCGAAGCTCTTCCTCCCTCCGTCGCTGTTCCACGAGCTCTTCAATAATGCGGATCTCCCCAGTAGGACGCTTCCCACTAGTCACCACCGTTGCCCTTTCAACTTCCAGATGGGTTACGTGCTCGGGATGATGACCTGTCCCCATTTCACCGTGGTGGCTTGAAGACGCTGTGACCTTGTCATGTGACCCAGTCGAGACGTTTCCCACATGCGCTGGATGGTACTCGTGGTGAATGCCATGCTCCTCGTGATGGATGCCATGCTCCACGTGGTGGATGCCATGATCCCCGTGTTGGATGCCATGATCCCCGTGTTGGATGCCATGATCCCCATGGTGAGTGCCATGATCCCCGTGTTGGATGCCATGATCCCCATGGTGAGTGCCATGATCCACGTGGTAGGTGCCATGCTCTCCGTGGTGGATTCCATGCTCCTCGTGGTGGATCCCATGCCCCTCGTGGTGGATGCCATGCCCCTCGTCGTTAAGCTTCAGATGATGAAGGGTTCGGTGCATAGCTGCCAGCTCCTCTTCCCGCTCCTTCTGCAGCCGTATCTCCCGAGCGATGATCGTCTCTGCCCTGACATCATCCAAAGAATGACGTCGATGCTGTTGATGGGTGTCAGGGTGATTCTGGTGATGTTGCTGATGATGTTGTTCATTTTGCTGATGATGTTGCTCATTTTGCTGATGATGTTGCCCATGTTGCTGATGATGTTGCTCATGTTGCTGATGTTGATGACTGTTCTGGCGCTCCACCTAAAACAACAACTTTATGTCTGTACGTTACTGGACATTGTTCATGCGCTTTTAACCATCTGACTTAGAGCACTTAGGGTGATGATGGTGGTTTTTATGGTGATCCGCCAAAGGCCACAACGCTTTAGATTTACGTAACAGATGAATTTTATAGCGCCTTCAGTTACATTTCTAGGTAGTCATGAAACTATTTTCAGTTTCGCTCAGCAGACAGACCAGCTTCAGAGTTCCGGATTAAAATCAAATGAATAATAAGTTCGTCTATATGGCTACTTGTTTCTGCGATCCGATGAAATTTAAATTTTATATCATATATTTAAATATGAATTTAATTAAAATATCAGTTAGATTTAAATTTAAATACTTACTATGTCTAAATACAGATATCAAGTCAATTAAATTAAATTTTAGATATTATGAACTAGATTTGGATTTAGGCCTAAATATCAACTGTATTTAAACGTAGCCTACACAGCAATTTGCTCATTTAAATTTAAATATCAGTTAAATTAGGGTACCATAAAAAATTTAAATATTAATCAAAATCAGATTTAGCTGTCAGCTACATTTAAATTTCAATATTAGGCCTAACAATTTAGTTTGAGGTTGCATCGGATTCTGCAATCTACTGGCGACACTGTTTGCAGCCTTTCTACAAGCTTTTGAATTTTGAAATTGCAGTTTTTCATGTGGTTTCTTCTGTGTTGGATAAAGGTGTAAAAATGAAAGTGTGGCATTTTTTCTTGCGCTAATAAATAATTACTTACTTACGGCTCGCAGGAGCACCAAGTGTAGTAAAAATTATCATTAATCATTGGTGAAAGCTCTAAATTTTAGTCTTTGCTCTCGTTCGGTTTAGTTGAGTCAAGATGGCTGTGCTTTCGTGAGATAAGAACAACCCCGTCAGACATCAACGGACATTTGAAACAGGAAGAATTTGATTAAATACCATGCATGATAAGTGACTTATTAATTATTTCGATTCTGTCAACCCTCCCACCACTGCGCCTTTTGAAACGAGTGAAGATCAAGTGCAAAGACTCGCATTCCAATTTCCGCCATCTTGGAAATCCACATTCCTTAAAGTTTTATCTTTTTGAATGTAGTATTTAATCTTTTTGAACGTAGTAGCCAAACGTCACCATGGCCGAAACTTTAATCTATTTCAATGGCTTGAGTAGTACTGTCATATAAACTACAAGGTGTGCACCAATGGCGCTCAAAGTGTAACTGTTGTCAAATATCATAACCCATCAGAGAAGTACACTCAGTAGAGAGTGATGCGGGGAGAGAATCTCGTCCCCATCCCCGCCCCGCAACAAGTAAGTCCTCCCCATCCCCGCATGTTTTGTCCCCATCCCCGCAGGTTTTCCACATCCCATCCCCATCCCCTCCCCATCCCCGCAGAAACCATATCACATTCCCCGCAAAACGTTTTCACTAATTAAAATTTAGAAAAACAATTATTAGCGTACAAAGCTATATGTAGTTATCATGTACTGCTGATTGAATTAATAAACACACACATAAAAGCAGATTATCTTATCTAAAGTTTGCATCAACCAAGTTTTACTATTTCTGACTAGTTAACAGCTTCAGGAAATACAAAATCTCATGGTTAGAAGCAATAAAATTAAATTTTTGTAGGCCCTATTTGCATGTTTTCACTTTTTTCAGTTGTTGTTTGGGAAATGGGTCTAATTTGATCAGTACCATTTAGGCTATTTAGTGCTGTGTCATATTCGTTTCGAGCAAGATTTTAATCCTGAATTTTAGGGGGTATCATACCATTAAATTAAACTGGCTTCATGTTAGGCTTGTGGTCTTTGCAGTCTTGGCTCCTTGGAGCTAAGGTTACATTAGTAACACGCAATGCTACTTTACAAATATACTAATAATGTTCCAAAGTTCTAGTCCGTGAAATTATTATTCTTAACGTATATCTTAGGGGCACATATCCACTATAGTATTTGCTAAAGCATACTTGTCAACAGAAGATACCGTCTTTTGAAGAGAAGTCATCTGGTCGACCTTTGGGTTCGAGCCTCGAAGTCTGAGCGCCGCATAAATTGCCGCGTGATTTCAGGAAATTACGAAACGGCTAAATATCACTTTTAGTTAAACTGCAATTACTTTCAAAACAAATTCGGTCGCTTTTTTGTTTCAACAGTTTGTTTATATCGCAATGTTCCGATATCGTTTAAAATGTTCAACACGAACCGGAAACAGGAAGTAGAAAATAGAAACTGCATAAGCCATCGATATGTATATTTAGATCTAATAGATATGTATATTTCATAGACATCTTCTATTTACTTAGACTGCCTATTCTATGGTACAGAGTTGACTCGGTTTCCGGTTTCCGGCATCCGCCATACATCTGGCAGAAAGTTTCGTGTTCCTAGTACGACAAGGTTGTACATGATCGCCGCGACAAGTTGCAAAATTTACAATGGTGGCATCCTGTTGTGCTTATAACTGCACTAATCGATACTCGAAGGATTCCGAGATCCGTTTTTATAGGTAAGGAATTTTTGTACAGTGGTACGATATCAAATTCACGTGTTTTGATCGGCGTTTGGTCACATCGTTTTTCTGTTTATCGGTGGGCGCGTAGCAAATCAACGAATCCGCAAACGGGTATTACCGGCGGATCCCAGAAACTATTTCGTTTGTGTGTCTATCCCCGAAATAACGTGAACTTTTCCTAAAAATCATAAAGTTTTCGAACGCCAAAAACTAAACACATTTTCACAGCTATGTTTGACATGTCAAAGTTGTATTTTAATGTTATAAATGCATGTAATTACATAAATTTTGCTAAATTTCCATGGTATACTGAATTATATTTGTAAGTTAAAACAATGTCATTTGTACAAATCCTTTTAAGGGATACTTTTCATTAATTCAGAGAATTTATATAGAGCATCTCCAAGAGAACTACTCAGAGGTGCTCTCAGCCACCGATAAAGAAATGTAATTTGAGGGACTTACAAAAAAACAGGCAAGTGTAACCAAGGCAGCAATCGCAGGTCTAGAGGGAGGCCATTCTTGATGGAGGGACCGACAATTGAAGAGGCCCAACACTGTATAAAAGCAGTTTGAGCACATGGAACTAAAGACTACCCCCTTCTCGAAGAGCGGAGAGTTCTATGGGTTGCACGGTTAGACAGGTAGGATGGAGCAGGGTAGACCTCGAATCTGACACGATCAGGCCCTTAGCCAGCCACCTGTCATTGGGATGGGTGACAATTATTTTGGACGGTCATAAATTGTGCATGTTTCTCCTCCAGAACCATCCAGTTTTTGCTCTAGAGCCACTGCCAGCGTTCAGATGACCGTTCTGTAAGGAGCACGGGTTGATATTAGGCTCTGTAAACAGTTTGATGACCCTTGGTACAATAAATGGAGCATCAGTATTTATACATGGTATTATTTGATTGTTCTGCAGGTTTCCATTGAACAATACCGAACTAACGAAGAAGTGGCTGGTTGCAATTAGACGTCAAAAATGGCAGCCAAAACCAACAGACTTTATTTGCTCTGAACATTTCACATCTTCCTGTTTCCGAATATACAGCTCCCAAAAGAGACTTAAAGAGGATGCTGTTCCAGAGATATTCAGCTTTCCACAGCACTTGAAGAAGGAGGTACGAAAACGTCGTGTTCTTCAAAGGAACACTGTCTCACCAGCTGCGATGACAGTCTCGGATGTTGGTCCAGAACAGGCGGTCGCCAGATCTACTTCTTGTCTGTCCCATGATCATGTGCTTAGTTCAGGGTCTGTGACAGATCACAGCTATGCAATTACCTTAAGCCCTTGCAGCATCAAAAGGAAGTATGAGGATCTTCTGGAGAAGGAAAAGCTTCAAAGGAGTTTGATAGCTAAGAAGTTATCGGTCACTCGTCGCAAATTATTTCGTAAACAAACAAAGCTGCAAACTATGAAGGACGTAATAAAACAACTTCGGTCTAGAACTGATATCAATGCTGCATCTGTAGACCTGATTGAACGCTGTTTTGGGCAGATTCCATGTGAAATGTTGAAACGAAAACTATACTCTTCATTTCAAGAACCATACAATGACACTTTGCGGTCTTTTGCCATGACTCTGCATTTTTACAGTGCAAAAGCTTATGAATTTGTTCGCCGCTCATTTTGCAAATGTCTACCACACCCTTCAACAATTCGGACATGGCACACTTCAGTGGATGGACGTCCGGGGTTTACAGCTGAAGCATTTGAGGTTTGTTGTTTCACTCTGAAAGTATACTTGACATTCACTGTGAAAATTAATGCTGATGTGAAATTTGTACACTTGATAAATTGAATGAAGCGAGTAAGATTTATAGCAGTACCCGATCTGACTGCCAACCAGTTTTACTGCTGATGCGTGCCTCTTTCAGGCAGTAGCAGAGAACGAGAATAATGTACTCCGGCTCTTATTCCCAGATTGAGAATTGTAGAAACAAGACGGGGAATTAGGCTTTGATCCATGTGAAGTTCAATATTTTATTCGTATTTTGCAAACTGACGTCAGCGAAATTTGAAAGCAGCAGATTTCAACGCTAGCAGTTTTGCAAGCCAAAGCGAAACTTGTTAACCGCGATTAAAACAACTTGTAAGCAAAATATTAAGTGAATGAAGTCGATAGCTTAGTGACTGGTTTCGACTTGAAGGCTTAGCGACGGATGGTGGTGGCGCTAGGGACTATCATAAAGTAGGCACATAAAACAATTTCTTTTAACCAGTTGGCATAAAGCAATTCTCAACATTATCAGTTGCCACAAAGTGATAAAATGAATAAGATTTAAAGTGGATTGATTAGATGGCAAGTGATTGCATTTAATTTTTAAAATGTTTGTTTTCTGTGTCTAGTGCCTTCGCCAACTGACTTCATCATCTCGTGATCCACTGCTCTGCAGCCTCATTTTTGACGAAATGTCGATTCGGAAGAACGTTCAGTGGAATGGAAAAGAGAATGTTGGTTTTGTTGATTTGGGCACAGGAATTGACGATGACAGTATGCCTGTAGCTACTGAAGCTCTAATGTTTATTGTGGTGCCATTAAATGGTGCATGGAAACTTCCAGTAGCATACTTTCTTATAGATGGATTAGCAGCTGATGTGAAATCAAACCTTGTTCTTGAAGCCATTAACAGACTTTATGCAGTTAATGTTCGAATCGTGGCTTTAGTTTGTGATGGACCCACTACTAATTTTGCTGTTGGTTCAAAACTAGGTGCATCATTAACAGTTGACAATATGAAGTCATTTTTTATTCATCCTGCAAATTGCTCTTGGAAAGTGCATATTATTTTTGATGCTGCACATATGTTGAAATTGATGCGTAATATATTGGCTGAGAAAGGGATTTTAACTGATGAAAATAACAAGCAAATTAGATGGCAACATATAAAGGATCTATATGAGCTTCAGGATAGAGAAGGTTTGAAAGCAGCCAACAAACTGAAAAGGAGCCACGTTGAGTGGTATCAACAGAAAATGAAGGTTAGTCTGGCTGCACAGTGTATGAGCAGGTCAGTGGCAAATGCGCTTGAATTCCTACGGGAAGATCTAAACTTGCCTCGGTTTGCTGATGTTGCACCAACTGTGGCCTTCATTAGAGTGATAGACAGACTTTTTGATATTCTGAATTCAAAGAGTAAGTTTGAAAAAGAATTTAAGTCTGTATTAAGGTGTGACAATGAGCAGTTTTGGCGACCTTTTCTGATGCAGACAACTGTTTATTTGTCCAATCTAAAACTGTTTGGTCTCCCACTACATCAAACCATGAGGAAGACAGCAGTGCTTGGTTTCATAGTAACAATAAACAGTGTTATTGCCTTGTTTGACGAATTTGTGTCAACGCGTGTTTTACCTTATTTGGCCACGTATCGCCTGAGTCAAGATCACATTGAGCTACTGTTCAATGTTGTTCGCTCTCGTGGGCGATGGAACAACAATCCCTCAGCAGAACAGTTTCGAACAGCATATAGGCAGTTGCTAATGAAACATAATATCAAACCCAAGAATACGGGTAATGTGGTTTCTCAGGAGGAAACTGTTATCTTGCCATCTGTTGGACTTGTTGAGAAACATGAGACCTCTGTGACAACTGCTGAGATTTTGAAACGTTTTAGTCTTGGCCATAGTGATAGTAGCACTGATCATGATTACGCTTTAACTCCAGATCGGATTCATGTTTCTGAGTTTACTGCAAACATTGTCACCTATATGGCTGGATATGTTTCTCGCAAACTTTGTAAAACAATTACTTGTGTAGGGTGCAAATTATCATTAATTAGTAGCTCTAAAGTTGTGGAAAACTGCAAACTGATTCAACGCAAAGATGCAGGTGGTTTGTTGTATCCCAGTCAATCTGTTGTTAATGTATGCACTATTACTGAACGTTGTATTCGTTTTGTGTGTGGAAGAGCAGCTGATTCAGTTCCCAGGCAACGGAACTTGCGTCTTGCCTTGCAGGTTGCAGTTTTGGAAAGAATACAACTTTCTAACTTGTTCTTGGAAGCAGCAGATGACCATTCATGTGTACTGGATGTGTTTGAAAGCCACACTTTAAATCTTGTGCGTTTAATTATCAATCAGTATGTGAACATTAGATTTTATTCAGTGGGAAAAATCTTTTCAGATAAATTAAGAGGAAAAAATATCAGATTCAACAGCAATAAGAAAGTGTTATTTGCTCACCAATAAGAATGTTTTATTTGCTCACTATTACAATGTTATTCTTTCTTGCATGTTCATTCAGTGATATGAGATTACATGAACATTACATTACTTGCCATAGAGTTTAGACTTTATTGAAACTGTTTTTAGTGTACAGCCTACGCAGGCGAATTACCTGTACCCAATACATAATGTAAAAATTTTAAAGATTGTAAATATTACTTTTGTGTGTTCAATACAGAATTTTGCTGCCTGTATATTTCACATGTAAATAGTCTTGTACATGTAAACCTTTTAGACTTTATTTAAACTACAGCTTACGCAGGTGAATTACCTGTACACAATACATAATCTAAAAATATTAATGATTTTAAATGTTAATTTTGTGTGTTCAATACAGAATTTGGCTGCCTGTATATTTCACGTGTAAATAGTCTTGCACATGTAAACCTTTTAGACTTTATTTAAACTGTTCTTGGTGTATAGCAGGTGAATTACCTGCACACAATATATCACTTAAAAATGTTAATGATTGTAAATATTAATTTTGTCTGTTCAATGTAACCGCAGAATGACCTGTGCCACACAGGCTAACCTGGACTTGCATACAAATAAATATTGAAAAACTCCTAGTTTTGAGTTGTAGTGCTATATCAATTGCAGCACACGTATACAAGTAATGTTTAAATCAAAATGTGGTATAATAATAATAATAATAAGACGATTTATATAGCGCCGTAGCACAGCCGAGGCCGAAGAAAGGGCGCTGTACATGAGTTACAAAAGTCATTGGCAGTCGTATGAAAGTTTAAAAAGATGTCTTCAGCTGTGATTTGAATGACTCCAGCGATGGTGCATTCTTAACGTGGTCAGGAAGATTTTTCCACCCAGTGGGTCCCATGACAGCGAAGGAACAGTCGCCAAATCTCGTAGAAGACCGCAGTACTTGTAATTGATTTTTTTTGACGATTCGTAGCCGACATCTGTTCTGGTTATCTGCCACAGTCCACACGAATGCAGAAATCAGAGATGTAATCTGGCATGAGATGATGCAGTGCTTTATACGTGATCAGCACTGGCGTAAACTTGTCCAAAATATTGGGGGGAGGGGTTTGGTCACCTTTTCTACACTTATTCCATTGGATGTACAGTCCATCTCAATTATTGGGGGGCAAGTGCCCCGGCTGCCCCTCTCCCCCACCTCACCCCCCAGAGTCTACGCCTATGGTGATCAGGCACAGTTTGTACGTAATCCGCTGAGGAACACGGTATGTTGGCAAAAACCATATATTCTGCTTTTCAGTAAAGTATCGGGTTCTGCATCAACTCTGGAACATGTGCATTTTTAGCACGTTTTCTTTCAACGATTTTATTGTGTTCCGACGATGAACAATGCACTGCCATTTTGGACCTTAGCCTCCTCACTACTAGGCCCATCTATGACTAGGCCTATGAACTCAATGGATCGTCGTATGCAGCAGCTGGTAATTACCAAACAATTGCGTCTGCTAATTAACTTGGTAAAATTTATATATGAATAGTAGACCTGCTTATTAAAGCTTAAAATTTCACATATTTGCAGTAAGATGCTGCTAAATGAGCTCACGCTAGTAACGTACATCGCACGGGAAAGCGAACGAGTCGGCAGCGTTCTGCCAACTATTTACCCACAATTCCAAGAGCGCCACTGCGTCAATTTTAGCTCGGCTGCGCCGAGGCGTTCATTGGTCTAAGTAATAATAGATGTCTATGGTATATTTAGACCTAAACATAGATATGAGGGTGTAAGCCTGTTGCTAAGAATAGGGCCTGTTGCGTCGAAAAGTGAATGGGAACTGAAACTGGAATTTTAAATTACTTTATCAACACTACGCCCGAAGGCAGGAAGAACAAGTCAAATTCTGTAAAACATGTTACCATTACCGCGGTTTTACCGCCGGCTCATTCTCCATTACCGCGGTATTACCTCGGCAGTAAACCCCATTACCGCGGTAAACCGACATTTCTGTCCCCATTACCGCGATATTTACCGCGGTTACCGCGGATTTACCGCGGGGAAATTCTCCGTGTCACTCTCTAAAGTACAGTCCAGAAATCTTGGTGCCGCGTTTGAGATTTTCAAAAGGTTGAATATAAATTCGGAAATGTGAAACACTGACGCTGTGGAATAGTCTCTCCAATTTAAAATCTGTCTTACGTTTAAGTAAATAATACAATCAAAATAGTCTACCTTTCCACAGTTCTATCTGGGACTAATATATGCTTTCTCCTCGAACTAAAAGTATTGCACTCGTCCACCGGGACTTTGATTCACACTGTGCCCCACACCCGAACAACGTTGAGCTCTTGATCCTTCAAGGTAGCTGACTCTGAGGCCTTCAAGGTAACTGGCCCGTGGAATTTATTGTCCTGTTATGTTCGTTCTGTCTTATCTTGAATGTCGTTGAGGTCTAAACTCAAGACTGTTTCAACTCCTACCAACCGTAGCGTAGCCTGATTACTGGTTTCACTGACTGATTTTCTGAATTTCGATCGGGGTTGTCCCAATGGATTAATGACTCTCAGCCATGATCTCACTTCAAGCAACCACTGACTGATGGGGCACCGCGCTGTAGAAGTCACTCGATGATTGAACTGGACTGAGTTGTCTGGCTACCATGACACACCGTGCAGAGCCACTTCACTGTGTGAATACAAACATCTCAAGATGTAGCTTGTCTAAAGAGCTCTTCGCCACACTGGTCTCTGCAATGACCAGACATGACGTTTATGAATGTGTAGCGTGCGCACAAATACCTCTCTCGAAACAAACTTATCTCAATTTCCAGATAAGACCTCTCTACGTTCTTACTGTGGAACACAGGGCCTATACAGAGAAGACTGAAAATCAACGAGATCTTCTTCAGACCGTCTCTTGATTGGGACAGTCAGAGGACAAGAACTCTTATCATTCTTCGAACTCATCGTTTATCTTCCGAAGTTATCTACAAGTAGGCGTGTGTGCGTGTGTTTGTACGTGTTTGTGTGTGTATGTATGTATGTATGTGCGTGCTTGCTTGTGCAATCCAATACAATCTAAGTGTTTCTATTACGCCCCAGTAACAATACCCGAGATACGCCTTGGTCTTGACCCTATGACAGTTTGCCCGTATATGCACCCTATGATGCCCGGCTAAATTACTTACTACCTACCAGTTTGTTAATTAGTTACACTATGCTAATTATTATCTAAGTGGATATCTTAAGACCTCCTCTGCCTCAACCCTGCCAAAACAGAATTTATTATTCTTGGCCTCCCAGATCAAATCAAGAAGATCATAGAACCTTCCGTATGCTGAAGGGGGGGGGTAAGCAATGAGCATTTCGACTAGGCTATAATGCACACGGTAAAACCTCTGGTAGTACCAGTCCCACGTCTGGATAAAGGAGGCGGGCGACGCTAATCATCTTTGTTATGACAACCGTCTTAGCGGTTTGCAGTTACATCTTTAAAGAAACTACAAACCACCTACGTCACTTTTACCTAAAATTGCTGCACAAGAAATATCTTTTTAGGGCGTTCCTTACCAGGTAAGTGGTGTGTCCAGATGTTGTTACCACTTCCACCTTTCCACTCAACGGCCTGTCAGCCTCTGTCATTTCCATGAAGGTCATAGTTCCAGCCGATCCGTGTCCGTGCTCCACCGTTCCATCATTCCAGGAGGAGTTGGAGTGAAGGTGACCTTTGGAGGAAGCGACCTTCTCATGCTGAGGAATCTTGTAGATCGGCATGATGAAGGTGAAGGACGCTGCCTCGGCAGGTCAAGGTCACTCGGTGCAGGATCTGACCTCAGCTACTCTATTAACAAAGGTCAAATATTAGGCCTATGTTAGAGTCATTTAGGTACAAGATGTGTGTATGTATGTATGTATGTATGTATGTATGTATGTATGTATGTATGTATGTATGTATGTATGTATGTATGTATGTATGTATGTATGTATGTATTAAGTATGAATGAATGTATCTATGTATGTATGTTTGTATGTATGCATATATGTATCAAGCCAATTAACTAGCGCCTTTTGTTACTTGGTAAGTATCACGGATTGGCTACCATAAATGTAATTGTAAAAGGTAAAAAATGCCAAGTGTCGTTTCAAGAGAAACAATTAGGAGGCGTTAACAGACATGCAGACAAACAGACATACAGACTGACAGGCAAACAGGCAGACAGACACACAGAAAGACAGACAGACAGACAGACAGGCACGCAGAAGGGCAGACTGACACACAGACATACAGACAGACATACAGAAAACATACAGATAGACATTTAGAAAGACAGACAGACAGACAGACATACATACAATCAGACATACAGACAGGGCTTTTTTTCAGCCGGAACGGCGTTCCGGCACCTTTTTTCAGCTAGGCCTACCAAAAATATTTTTTTATTTTAATAATAAAAACAAAATTTTTTTTATTTTAATTTAATTTCGGTGAATTTGAACTGTTTCAGTGTTTATTCAGACCCCTACCAACACCCAATCCCGTTTTTCTCGTGATTTTTTGCCCGCCCAGAAATGTTGCGTTCTGGAACATATTGTTTCGTTCCGGAACCTTTTTTCTAGAAAAAGACCACTGCATACAGATAAACATACAGAAAGACAGACATACATACAGATAGACATACAGATAGACATTCAAACAGTTTACGTAACCTATTACAGGCTATTACGTATCCAATTTAACTTGTAGACCTCTTTTCGTATGTCTTGATAAAAGATGCAGTTGCTCGTAAACAGCTTGCCAAGGTCTTTCTCAAACTATAAATTATCGTCAACTGATTCTGAATGATATCCTGAACGACATCCGTCTGACGCCTATTGAGAACATCTTACACGTGCCTGAGAACAAAGAGGCATTGTCTCTGGAGATCTTATAGCGCCTCGTTTGAAGCACTCGACATCCTAACTGAACAAGGGCATCTGTGATTTGGCTGAATATAGCCTAAGCTGATGACCTCAAGATGACGTCTCAGGTGATAAGAGTGGCCCACAGCATACGCCTGCGTGCCGAAACATGCACGCGAAATACATATAGGTGATAATTATGAGTGTGTGCGTGTGTATGTGTGTGTCACAATGATATAAATGTATGCTATAAATATATTTATTATAGTGTATCTATATATACCACAGAGGTACGGATATGCATTGTGTATAGGCTATAATATTATAAGCTGTTCTCAGCTCTGATTGAATTATCACCTAGTTTCTGGCCTTCACTAACACGGGTTTTGTATATTGCATTGTATTGTATTGTATGATATTGTATTGTATTGTATTGATGTAATGACAAAAGATAACAGTTACTAAACGGCTAACAGTTACTGCACAGTAACAGTTACTTAACAGTCAACAACAGTTAACAGCTACTTAACAGGACCAGTTGATTAACAGTTAACAACAGTCAACAGTTGCTTAAGAGTTAACAACAGTTCCCTAACATTAGCAGTTGCTTAACAGCTAGCAGCAGTTAGCAGTTTCTTAACAGCTAACAGCAGTTAACTGTCGCTTAAGAGGTAACAGCAGTTAAAAGTTGCTTAACAGTTAACAACAGTTAACAGTTTCTTAACAGTTAGAAACATTAACAGCTATTTAGCAGGAGAAGTTGCTCAATAGCTAACAACAGTTAGCAGTTGTTTAGCAGTTAACAGCAGCAGTTCCTTAACAGTTTCTTAACAGTTAACAACAGTTAACAGTTGCTTAACTGTTAACGGTTAACACTGACTGCAGCCACGTAGTATAACGCATTTGCTCAGTGAAAACGTCGTACTATTAATTCTTTATTTAATGTAAAAACGCGTAATTATTAATCATTAATTTATGATAAACTATCGAAAAGAGCAGCAGATGACTTTTAATGTAATGAATAAATTAATGTAATGTAACGCGTTGAAGAAAATGTAAATCTCTTAAATCTCTCAGCGTCACACGAAGACGATTTCATCCGCTGGTACAGTGGCGGGATTGTCATAGGAGCAAACGAGGACATGGAACCCTCGAGGGGCAACATATTCAAGCGGGCGACAAAACTTCAAAAATATGAAATTAAGCATTGAAATTAAATTTTATTTGAAACTGCGAGAGAGAGACAACGATAAATAAATACAATTGTGAAGATATTAATTAACAACTACCTAATGGAGGCATATTGTTAAATCCGCCTAAGCATTGGAATGCAATTAAGCCCTGCTGGAGCGAAAGAGTTCCAGATGGAATGACAGGCAACTGTGAATAATCTCCGGTCAAAGAAAGGACGTGTTTCATGGACAACATCAGTAATCGTAATCTCCAATTTTCTAGAGCGCCACTCTAAAGCTAAGCGAAAAACCCCAGCTTATTCACAAGCGCTGCGTCGTAACCGAGGGGTTGTCCAGAGGTCTATGTCCAGTGAAGGTCCGAGTCCGGTTGCCAGAGAGGTAAGAGAGGCAGAGCAGCTGTGGGCTAAAAAGCGACTGGGAAACCAATACAGCTCGTCGTTAAATTGTTAAATTAAGACCGCGGTGTCGTGTAATTAGGCCCTATATATATGCCGAGTTATCTTTTTTTATCCGATATTTTCGTAACCTCTCCCACCTGTGTACTTGAGTATACTGTAAAGCGGAGTCTATAGACGGAGTTTACGGTTGGCCATTGGCTTCTGTTTACAACTACTAAAGATAAATTGTTTATGGTCCCATTGACGACACGGAGGTTACCTCTGCGACAGCGTCGTTGACATAAACCATATCGTAACATGGGTTTTTAATGGTTCGGACGACACTTAAACTGTGTTAGAAACACTGTAGAGTGACCGAGGTTGGATACTCAAAAGCTAATAACTCCCAGCTTCTTCTTAAAGCCTGTATGATGACTACGTCCAGTGAGACTATCAGAAAGCGAAAGCACCACTGCAGTACAGTGTCAGAGGTTCTTTGAACTATAGGTCTAAGCATGCAGGGGCGACTCGAGAATTATATAGGTATAAATTATTCAAGATATCGAAAGAACATTTTAGGACAGAAATTCTTCAGTGCAAGAGTTGTAGACTTGTGGAATGGTTTGGACGATAGTAGTGTCTCAGTAGACACTATCGTAGCTTTTAAGATGAAGCTAGCAAGGATGGGCTACTAAGAAATCGATGAGCACTTTAAGCGGTTTTAACACTGTAAGTTTGCACGTCTTCTGAACCACTTAAAACCTTGTTATACTCTATACTATATCATGCTCTACAAAACTATACAATGCTACACTATACTATACTGTACTGTACTATACTACGCTATACTATACTATACTATACTATACTATACTATACTATACTATACAATACTATACTAGGCCTACACTATACTGTAATATATTAATCTTATAAGAGCATAAAATCCTCAGTGCAAGTTTTGTAGACTTGTGGAAAGAGTTGGATGATATTGAAGGGTAGGCTACAAGATGGGCTTTGAACCTCTTGAACCCGGTTTAGAACCCCCCGTGGCCAATCGTGTAAAATCGACATTTACAGCCTTCCATATTAATGTCTCTAAAACATTAATCGTACATTTTCCGTTGGAAGACCGTCCGGCGAAGGAAAGGACTGAATAGCCTCTCTCAGCTGCCGAGGTCAAGAAAATTTCGTCGCCGACACTTCACACGAATGTACTCACCAACGGTAAGAGCGAAAACGTACTTTGAATACGAAACATTGAAACAACAGTTTACTTATATACGCAATAAAGTTGCAAGTAGTAATTAAATGGCGTTACCTGTGTAGGTAGGTAGGCAGGTAGGTAGTTATGTAGGTAGGTAGATGTTTGTATATACGTATACCGCGACGTTGGCCTTCTGAGACTTGAGGTCCGTTCGGAGTCGACTGTAATAGTTGTCGAGATTAGACCTACGCGTGCTGTGCGCGGCTGTGATCCGCGAGCTGATATGATGTCACCCGTTGTGGACCGCGAGAGTGGTGTCCTCTGGCGGCGGCTCTCGTGCAATGGTCAAGTGGATTCTGAACATGCCTCGGCCGGACTTGGCTGTTCAGGGCTCACCGGTCTCTCACATACCAGTGTGATTCTCGTTAACCTTAACGGCAACGAAAATGTTCGTTAACGGAAAAAAATGATTTTGTTAACGATGGCCTTACTATAACTGTAACTAAAACATATTATTACTATAACTATAACTATAACGAAAATAACGCTAACGAAAATTCATAGTTATTTTTGTTAAAAAAAACTGAAAAGTTGATTGATTGATTGATTGATTGATTGATTGATTGATTGATTGATTGATTGATTGATTGATTGATTGATTGATTGATTGATTGATTGATTGATTGATTGATTGATTGATTGATTGATTGATTGATTGATTGATTGATTGATTGATTGATTGATTGATTGATTGATTGATTGATTGATTGATTGATTGATTGATTGATTGATTGATTGATTGATTGATTGATTGATTGATTGATTGATTGATTGATTGATTGATTGATTGATTGATTGATTGATTGATTGATTGAAAAGTGCAATTTCGACAGACATGAGAACGTGAAAGTGCGCTACAACTAATAGTCTATATGTTCGCCTTGATTGTCGGTGAATATGGAGCGATGTGTATTCATGAAAGCCTTTCTTCAAAGCCTTTCGAAGCTCTGAGCAATTGTGTAACGCTTCTTAATATCAGTGTGATTCTTGTTAACGATTAGGCCTAACGGTTACGAAAATGTTTTCGTTAACGAAAATAAAATGATTTCGTTAACGATAAGCATAACTGTAACTAAAAATAGTACTAGCTATAACTGTAACTATAACTAAAATGAAAAACTATTAACTATAACTGTAACTGTAGGTCTAACTAAAATAAAATCTGTAAGGAGAATCACACTGTCGCATACCCGACTGCACATACGGTCTAACCTCAGGCGCACCGAGCTTTTTCTTCGGGAGTCCGTATGCATGCATGTACGTATGTATGTATGTATGTATGTATGTATGTATGTATGTATGTATGTATGTATGTATGTATGTATGTA
Source organism: Allolobophora icterica (assembly GCA_963556255.1). Taxonomy (NCBI): domain Eukaryota; kingdom Metazoa; phylum Annelida; class Clitellata; order Crassiclitellata; family Lumbricidae; genus Allolobophora; species Allolobophora icterica. The sequence goes on from OY744613.1 coordinate 3,504,086, forward strand.
TGTATATATGTATGTATGTATGAATGTATGTATGACTGTATGTATGTACATTTGTATGTAATATATATATATGTGTGTATATATATAATATATGAACATTTTTGTTTGTAAATGCAAATGCAAATCTCCGAAATTTCTCAGCGCCACACAAAAGCCGCGTCACAGAGACCGGCTTAAACACCGACGCTATACAGTTTTCATAGGTTAAAATTCCCGTCGACTTATCGTTGTTAGGAAGTCCTTGACGCTCTTGGAATTATTATCACCTTGCAGTTGATATCGAAGGTAGACCAGTTATCTAGTCTAGCCTACACGCGATAAGTTAATGACCTATTAGGCCATGCCTAAAGACTAAATGACTAATAGACCAGATCTAAAGGTCACGATCGTAATCAATCCACGCCTTGAGAAGTGCGTTAATTAATTAATAAAGTCAAACGTCGATGATCCTACACTGGATGACAAGACAAAGAATTTTTAATCTCTGGCCTGAAAGTCCTTTACAACGACCTCTTGTCTAAACCTTGCAGAAGACAAGCTTTAACCTCTTCAACCCGGTTACTTCAAAGGATTGTGGTTTTTATTGCGATTTCAATTGATATGAAGCGACCATAATGTCTTGTGGTATCAAGTAACTGCGCTACAGAAGTCATACGAAGCGCAGGGCACCAGCTTATTTACAGCGCTGTGTGTAGGCCAAAGATGTTAATACGTGAGGATGTAGGCTTTAACAGATAGCGCTTCATAAAATCTACAAATAAATAAGCAAATATTTAACTCCGCCACTGCACTTGTTCTTGTAGTGCCAGGCGCAAGTCTGAAAAAATTAGGAGGGCGACGCTAATCATCTTTGTTATGACACAGCGTAGTTACGCAATAACAAATGCAATTAATGTTATAAAACTGCAGCGCCTCTAGCGTCTGTGGTAATATATCTCAATGTAGGCGGAGCTTATTGTGAGGTTTTGTTTTCGTTCGATCAATGCTTCGCAAACCCGGATGCTGGACGTGGGTGATAATTATGTTGCGCTTTGTGTACAAATATTGTCGTCAGCAGTAAACTTAGGAAAAACACGACAGTTTGTTTGCACGATATTTACACGATGTCTTTTGCGGATTCTAAGGAACAGTTAGGAAGTGGTTAAAGCTTGACTCCTGGAAGGTTTGGAGATTTTAAGTCTGCGTAGTGTAGGCCATAGTTTACGTATTGCGTGTACCTCGGTGTAATATGTCACTGTAAGTAACTAAGTAACGTAGGTTGTAACTTCTAGTCTGAGCAGCAAAGTTAGAATAGAGCATGTGGAATTAATCAGAGACAAATAAATGAAAAAGACAACATATGCTAAACGGGTGGAAAGGACGAACATAGGATCACCGAGATTCATCCGATCTTTCACAAATCCTACCCTGATTCCTCCTCTTTCCCCTTACCTCCCTCGTCGGTTCAACTATAAACACCATCCACCGTAGTCGTCTGACTGCCTGACCCTTTGTACATTGACCTGGAACCGATTTTAACCCCTCTGCCTATCGACCTTGTTTTGACTAAGCGCCTGTGAAAAAGCTAGTTCCTGCGACGGCTTTTTGGGCGCTGTAGAAATCTTGACTAAAATTACGACTGCCTCACTTTTGTTTGTCCCCAGTAACTACTCATCTGAGTTCTCTAACCAATTCCTGGCCTGGCCCGGGAAGATTCCTGGCCTGGCCTGGGAGCGCCTCTGAGTAGAGCCCTTGAAGAGGCGCTATATAAATTCCATAATTGATTGACTGATTGAATTCATATTCCACACTGCACCTTGACTCTCGGATGATCTCTACAGAATTCTGCAAATTCTTTCTATCTTCTGCCCACCACATCGTGAGTGATCATTTGCCTCAGGCTTCTCTATCTATCACTCCTCGGGCGTTTAATCCAAAGTAATGTCTCGGTAATTTTCAAGAATTCTTACCCTGATCTACGCTGTCTTTCAGTTTCTCCCAACCTACGACAACCCATTGTAGCAAATCTTCTGTCCATGTACTTGTTCTTCGCTTCATATCTTTAGAAATCCCAACAGATCGATAATACAGTCGTCTTATGGAATGATTATTTTTGTAGTTGTCATCGAGACAACATTCAGCTGACAGTGCGATGGAGGTCTACCAAATAACGCAGATTGTTTACATCTTCGTCATCTTCTTCTTGACGTTGATCTTCGTTCTTCTGCCGCTGAAGCTCATCCCAGCAGACCGCGTCCAGCTCGGCTCGAGACGCTCGCAACGCATCATCGACTTGTGCAACTGCTTTGCGGGCGGGGTCTTCCTGGGCACGTGTTTTGTCCAGCTTGTCCCATACGTGGAGATGAAGTTTCACGAGACGTTTGTCGAAGGTGGCATGATGGTCACCTACGCCTCGACGCTGACACAAGTCACGGTGATGCTCGGGTTTTTCCTCGTTCTTCTCATGGAACAGGTCGTCAAGACGTGCCAGAGAGGCTCGCGAGGTAGAGGAGCGACGGCCGACACGCAGGAAATGTCGGCGGTGAAGGGCAGCTACATCGTTGCGGTGAGCTCGGACGACGAGAGTCAGGGGTCAGATGAGAGCGACGTCGAGCTGACTCGCGAGAAGAAGCGGATGCTCAAGCCGAAGGACAAGACAGAGAAAATAAAAACGACGAAGAAATCTAAATGTAAACACATGCACGGCCAGGCGCCGGATGCAGCGGAGCGTAACCAGTTCAGCGAACCGAACGGTACCGGGAAGGACCCTGCCGCGGAGGGAGCGGCGGACCACAGCACCGCCGGACACTCGCACGTGCATCTCGCCGACCTTGCGCAGGAGGATTTCGGACTGCGTTGCGTCATTCTGCTGTTCGCGCTCAGCCTGCACTCTCTGTTCGAGGGCATGGCGATCGGACTTCAGACGGATCTTTTCAAACTGATCAACTTGACGATCGGTATCAGCGTTCACGAGTGTCTGGTTGCGTTCGCGCTCGGAATAAGCCTTGCACGACAGAACCTTGCGCGTTCAACGGTCGTAAAGCTCTGTATCGTCTTCAGCATCACGATTCCGCTTGGGATCGGAGTCGGAATGGGCGTCGGAGGAATCCACAACTTTGTGAGCGGTCTGATATCTGCCGTGCTGCAGGGTCTGACGGCCGGGACCTTCGTCTACGTCATATTCGTCGAGATTCTTCCGGGGGAGATTGATCGAAACCGCGATCGTCTGCTGAAAGTCTTCATCATGTTCGTCGGATTCTGCATTATTAGTAGTATGAGATTCCTCATGAAGGCGCACTGATGTCCTGTGGGTGTCGAGCGTGGTGGATTTGCAACGCGAGTCATTGCGCCGTGTGACTTGTGTCTGTAGGACGAACTTGGGGCATGACAATTGCGACGCAAGTCAGTTTTACGTCGTGTCGTGGTAGAATGACGTGACGTGCTTTGTGTGATTTGCTTGAGGTCGAGAGAGCCTCGATATAGATCTGTAATTACATTACATTACAATGAAGTCCAGTGATTGTGACTTAAGTCAGATGTTTGTCATGTCATCATACGACTTTGCATATATGACTCATTTGGGGCATAATGACTGACATAAGTCAAGCGTATGTCATTTTTGTCGTAGAATGATGTGACTTGAATTTCTGACAGGCTTGGGCATGAAGATGTCTTGGTTTTGTGACTTAAGTCATATGTGTGTCATGTCTTGGTTTTGTGACTTGAGTCATATGCATGTCAGGGTATAATGAATGAACGGGTCTTTGGCTGACTAGCTTGACGGATGATTTTATGACGTATGCCATTGCAAAACACAGTTGGTCACATTGTCTTAAATGGGTGATGCCCTTTCACAATGATGAGTTTGACTAGTGACAGGTGTGCTGGTTTTGTGACTTAAGTCATATTTATGTGAAGTCTTGGTTTTGTGACTTAAGTCATATGTATGTCATGTCTTGGTTTTGTGACTTCAGTCATATGTATGTCATGTCTTGGTTTAGTGACTTAAGTCATATGTATGTCATGTCCTGGTTTAGTGACTTAGGTCATATCATATGTATGTCATGTCTTGGTTTTGTGACTTGTGATATCATTTGTTGCAACTACACGTCATTTTCATGTTGTCATGAAATGCAGTGAAATCTGACTTGCTTTGGGCATGACTACTTTTCTGACTTAAGTCGTCATATTGACTGTGGTTGTGTGATTTAAACAAGAGTGTTTACCTTTATGCTTTGAGTAGCTGCTGTAGAGGCTTAGAAACAGGTATGTCACTTTTACCTTCATGCTTCTGAGTTTATGTAGAGGTGCTTAAACAAGTGTTATTGAAGTGTTACCGTTATGCTTTTAAGGGGTTTGTGTAGAGACCTGTGAACAGGTTTGTTACCGCTATCTTTACGTTTCCAAGAAATTTCTGTAAATGTGTGTAAACAAGTAGTGTGTACCTTGCTTCCTCTTCCTTTTCTGACTTCCTTACTTGCTCTTTGACTCCAAGACATGGCTCTCTGCTTGGCTCTTCTGCTAGCCCATCCAGTTGGAACAAGCTGCCTAACAACCTGCAATGAACTTCTCAGCCTCTCTCTGCCTCTTTCCGCAAACGCTTGAAGACCATTCTCTTCGATCGTGGTTTCATTGTGTTAGGTCAGGAGGCGCTCCTGACCTAACACAGACCTAACTAAGACTGATGAGTCTTACTTGAAGTGGTGCTATATAAATTTGCAATTACCACTGCCATAACGTATGTGTTTCGAGCTCAGCCAATTGCAAACATTATTGTCAACAAAATGGCTGTTGCTGTTGTTCATTGTTGGAACAGTGGCCGAGGTTCCCTTTAGAATTTGGAATTTGGTCCACTAGTTGGATCTTTAGCCTCCTTGGCATTATTGTATGAAGAGTTATAAAGTGCAGGCTGATAGGACTTGGTACAGGGAATGTGCGCTAGCTGGGTACTGACGGGGAGTACGACAAGAATGTTGATCTATTGTTTGGTGTTAACGTAGTACAGCTCTGCTAAGTTGTATTCTTCCCTTACCGTTATGTCATCATAGGACTTTGCTTATGTCGGACTGTCTCGAGGCATAATGATTGTGACATAAGTCAAGTGTATGTCATCATAGACTTTGCTTATGTCTGACTGGCTGAAGGCTTAATGATTGTGACTTAAGTCAAGTGTACGTCATGTCATCATATGACTTTGTTTATATTTGACTGGCTGAAGGCTTAATGATTGTGACATACGTCATGTATGTCATGTCATCATACAACTTAGTTTATGTCTCACTAGCTGAAGGCTTAATGATTGTGACATAAGTCAAGTGTATGTCTTGTCATCGTGCGACTTTGTTTACGTCTGACTGACTTGAGGCGTAATGATTGTGACATAAGTCAAGTGTACGTCATGTCATCATATGACTTTGCCTATATCTGACTGGCTTGAGGCATGATTGTGACATAAGTCAAACGTACATCATGTCATCATACGACTTTGTTTATGTCTCACTAGCTGAAGGCTTAATGATTGTGACTTAAGTCAAGTGTACGTCATGTCATCATACGACTTCGTTTGTCTCACTGGCTTGAGGCATAATGACTGTGACTTAAGTCAGATGTACGTCATGTTATGTTAGTTTGAACTGCCATTAGGTTGTGCTATTCTTGACCTGATCCTATATTTACAGAACACCATCAAGAATATCTTTAGAGACAATTTATAAATATTGAGATTCGTAGAATAGTCAGATACAGTAAATCACCTTTTTTATCGTTATCATGATCTGAACTCTACAGACACCATAAATCTGTAACATTACCTTGTACTGCAAATCGTAAAGCGTTTTATTTTATGTACCGTATGTATATATCTGTGTGAATATTTTAGACTTTATTTAAATAATTTCACCGCAATTGTGACGTTAGTTGAACATTCCAGATATTTCTCGAAGCAAGAGTTAAATGTGGTTGAGGTTGTCTTTGCATAATGCCTGCAGGAAAACGAATTCCTTTTATGGTGGATGTAATAGCGTGCTGATTTAGGGTAACGAAATCTCGGTGTTCTTAATTAATTTTACTTGCACAACTTGTACAGGATGACTTTTCAAGGTATCTGAGCACACAAAATGAACATCGTGACTTTTCAATATGTACAATTGTACGGGGTGATTTTTCAAGTGTTATTTAAGCGCACAAATTGTTCATAGTGACTTTTCAAAGTGTATCGTTGTACAAGGTGACATTTTAAGTGTAATCTGAGCACACAGAATGTACATCGTGACTTTTCAATGTGTACAATTGTACAGGGTGATTTTGCAAGTGTTATTTAAGCACACAAATTGTACGTAGTGACTTTCAAAATGTACCATTGTACAAGGTGACATTTTGAGTGTTATCTGAGAAACAAATTGTACACAGTGACTTTCAAGATGTACAGTTGTACAAGGTGATATTTCAAGTGTTATCTGAGCAGACAAATTGTACAGGGTGACTTTTCAAGGTGTACAATTGCACCAAGTGACTTTTAAAGTTAACTTCATAGTTCATACGGTTTGCCTACTGATACTGTAATCCTGATACTGTAATCTCTTCTTGTTGAACGTTGTTCTTGAAGAACTGAAACAATGCTTAGGTAGCAGAGGCATTGCTTTTTGAGATACTTTAAAGGAGTGATCTATTAAGTTATTATGAATTATTAATTAGCAGCTTCTATGACGTATGTGTCCAATGCACAAGGCTTCAACCAATGTAATCGGTTCAGCATTTGATGGAAAGCAAATTTGAAAGAATTAAGTGTTCAGATAATGGTGTGTCAGGCTGTAAATTATGGAGAAAATGTTAGTGTCATGGTTAGCAGGAACATTTCTTGGTTCAGCAGAAAAACGCACAAAGCAAATAGGTCGAGCCAATAGCACGAGAGAAAGTAGGTCGAGTCAGTTTGAAAATGTCTGTTCATTGAACACCTATGTTTATGTATTCAAACTTTTATATCACCTTTCAAAATCACTTCTACAACCACTTGTATGAGGTCAATGTTGTGTCTACTCTTGAAGAGTGTTTGGCTTCTGAAACCATATAAAGGTGCTATATAAATAATGAATTTTTAGGTTTTAGAACCAGTAGTGCAATATGTCAAAGATTTTACTTTTATTCAAACCAATAACAGTCAATGTTACAGTTGCTCAAACCAAAACATTAACAGGCATCAAAACACGAAACCAAAAGATCAACAAGTTCCGTGGTCACATAATTTCTCATAACAGATTTCAAGACAGCATTTCAAACAATTCATCCATTTTTAAAAATTTAAGTGAATTATTCCCACAAAAAGGTATTCAATACGGTGAACAAGTTGAAAGGCATTACACTGTAAAAAGTCACACTTTTCATTATCGTTTGCGGGTAGTATTTCGTAAACTTGCAAAGATCTTCCAGTTTTTGTCGAGTATTTTAAGTCAAGTGACGGTTGATTTGCGGTAAATCGTTGAGTACAAGTTTTTAATCGTTATTTGTATTTGCTCATGTGACACTATATAGATGCTTATGTATAAAAGTTTAAAGATTACTCGTGTTTGTAATTAATACAGCAAAATTACCGTAATAACTTGTAAAGTTTTTCAAAGTACTGTTAACGTAATTTAATGGTAGCCTTTTAGTGAGCATATTATGTAGAAGAAATTTGTGCAATGCTGGCAGTTTATGTTAATTTATGTTAGTTTTATGTTAATCAGACTCACCTCCTGTGAACAATTTTGTTGTTGTTGATCTGAACTTTAAACAAGAAAATGAATTATACTGAAAATGAATTACGTAGATCTTGCATCAAGCTACTTAACATGTTGACATGTGAACTGATCCATGATGAAATATATTTCCTAACATCTTGACATGTTAAACAGTGTCAATACTTAATATGTTATACAATTCATGACATGGTAAATGTTGTTGCTTCCGAACATGTTGGCATGTTAAGTAAACCGCAAAAAGTATAATGTGCTAACATGTCAAATGTTATCAATTCTTAACATTTTAGCATGTTAAGCGATCGATAACATGCACACATACCATACATACAAACACGTACATTCAAACACATGTGCATACATATCGTTACACACATACATACATACAATCACATGCATACAAACAATTACACTGTCTAGAAGAAGAGCAGTCCCTTAAGCTAGCCTGAAGGCAGCCATGGGTATGAAATGTTAGCGACTTCATTTTCTTGGCCTCGGCATATGGGGGGGGGGGGCGGGTGGCCAGTCCTCACCGTCTCATCTTCCCACAGACAATGTACAGTCAGTGTACTCATTATAGACAAGTTGGCTTGGGGACACCAGTGGAGCTGACATCTCAAAACAAATTTCGGTCCTAGTGGGGTTTGAACCCCAACCTCTTGGTTGTCAGGCAAGCACGTTAATCACTAGACTATCACGCATCCCATTTACATACACATATACATACAATTACATACTCAAATTCAATTCAACCTTGAAGGGCACCCTTATTCTAAGAAACCACGCTGTAACGGTAGCATGATTACGTATTGTTACCATTACTGCCTATTTACAGCGTACATATTACACTGTAAGTGAGCAAGGATGCGTAATGATCTGCTTAGCTCTCAATCAATCTTCCTAAGAAATGAACCACTGGCATGACTAGCAGACAACAACTGAGTAGTTCCCTTGAAGAGGCGCTATACAAATCCTCGAATGAATGAACTCTAATGACAACATAAGAAATGGTTCTCTTGAAAAATGTAAACGGAATTAACAAAAACTTGTTCTTTTAAAAGAAATGTTAGCAATGTAGAACAGCCCTTTAAGAGCAATTACAAGTATCCAAGCAAAAATCCCACTTTGTACAATAACACATGCTACAACAGCATCTCATATTGCCCTCCTTCCAAATTTCAGAACAGCACACACTACCATACGATAGAACATCGATGGCTCTGAGCAACTGTGAGTGAAGTACTTGCTCAAGCTGCCTACACGGTAACGGGCAAGGCTCGAACCCTTACTCTCTGCATTGCGGGTCGAGTGCTCTAAGCAATCACCCACTGTACCCCACTACACTAACTTCAGCCATGCGCTTTAAACAGCAGATGGTAGCATTTGCCATGAGCCAATGTCAGTCTTATGCTTTTAGCAACAGCTGTTAGTTTAATGCTTTCAGCAGCCGTTGTCACAATTTCTTTTCACCAACAGCCGCTATACCTTGCCAAGTTAAACTAATTATTTACCCCGACCTAACGTTGTGAAAGTAATTAGTATTCTTTATTAACTTAGAGTTACATTCTATTAATGACTTAACTCTTATTTTGCTAACTTATATCCACCATTTTACTATCACACGTCATTTACAAGGCCACACTTTGACAGCACAAAGCAGTCTTTACAACAAAAACCCATCGTATCAAATGACAACACAAAGAGACTTTTCACCCCAGAATCAACAGAGGTTCGTAGCTGACCTACCCCATAAGGGTACATCATTCAGAAAGCAGAACAGCACTTATAAACTGGCAAAGTTAAAAACAAACAGCGAGTTCTCACCCAATACAACTGACCAGATCCATACATGTTAATGTTTATTACCATTTACCATAGTGTAATGTGTAATGCTTATAAAGCAGTTCTCACAGGCCAGGCTTTTTTATGTAACAATATATACACATATTTACACATTTATCTATTTATTTATCTCGTCTATTTATAGGGTCCTACTTGTTTATATATCTACAGGGACCTATTTATTTACTTATCCAGTAATTTTTCTATCTACATGTATCTATCTGCCTATTTACCTATCTATTTAAAAGACCTAGTTTTTTTATTTATCTATATAGGCCAATTTATTTATCTATTTAATTATCCATTATTCATCTAAATGGTCTGTATTGAAACTCAAACGCATCAATTTAAGGCAGAAAAATCCTTGCCAGCTTTCAGATCGACCCACAAAACTGAGGCAACGAGGCACTTTCTCCACGAGAACTCCGTCTCCTTTTGAACAATAAACTCCGCTTCCAACATTTTCGTTTTGCGCCTCTTACAGTCTTGGCTGTCACAGACTGCTAAGCTGAACTTTGTAATAGAAGAAGAGCGGTCCCTTAAGCTCACTCAAGATTTAACTGTGGCATTAAGTGTTGGCAACCTCATTTTCTTAGCCTCAGCATATGAAAGCGGCTGGTCAGTCCTCTCCCTCGCCGTCTCATCTTCTCACCAACAGTGTACAGTCAGTGTACTCATTACAGCCAAGTTGGTTAGTTGGCGCATATACAAATCTTGCAGTAAATTTTCTGCCCTGGTGGTGGGATTCAAACCCCCAACCTCACGGTTAACCACTAGATAATCGTGCTCCCTGCATTTTGTAATAATTTTGTGCAAATTCCTGAAGGCATTCTGCCAAGATATACTCTTCGCACAAACATACATCACAGGAGAAACGCATCTACCCCACGGTTGCATCATGGAATGCGTGTTACGGCGGAACGAACCGCAGCAGGCGATGGCACAAACGCCACAGCCCGGTTCAAAACAAATTCAACATCTCAACAAAAGGTAAAGTTTTCGGTTGTGATTGGTCTGAACCGGACGTCGAACCCGGTTTCGTCTTCACTCGTAGTAAGCGACGGAGAAGTCGTAGAACTCTGTGCTCTCGGAGCTCGTCGACATGCGGTGGTTGACGTATTTGACGAACTTGAGAGTTTCCTTGTCGCGGTAGACCAGCGCCAATGAATTTTCCTTTGGACTTAACGTCAGGAGCTGCAAGAAAATAAACAGTTTCAGATGATACATTGTAAATGTAGATTTATATGTATGTATGTAACTTTTTACTTAGTTGGTCATGTATACAAAGCAATTAGTTTAATAGTTAAGATTTTTCTACGTGTTTAATTAGGAACACAAACTTTTCTTCATCACCATCTGTACTGTCGTTAAACTGTTGACCTTATTTAAGCGGGACTCTGGTTCTGTTTGAGTCTACCGGTTGTTTCCCAATACCCTGTTAATATTTTATGTCAAAATGTGTTTTATTTTGTCGACATTTTTGGGATTCAGTAAACAAAGAATAAATAAAGCGCATTTGAAGTAACTCATTTTTTTGGATTCAACAAACAAAGAATGTATGAGGCCACAACATAGCAAATTTTAAATAACTCACTAAAGCATTGTAAATCAAGCAACACTTCAACAGCAACTTCTAAGAAATGGTCTCGGTCTGCAAACACGAAACCGCTATCAAACAGAACACTGCTCTAACAGTAGCTTGGAAACTGCTACTAGCTATGAAAATACGCTAAACTGTACAAACTACTAATAGCCTTGAAACTACCATTTAGTACATTGAGTAAGAAAACTGTTGAAATTTAAAGTAATTAGTGTAACTGCTACAAGCAGCGTTACAGGCCACGTGCTCTAACCAATCATGCCCCGCAATGCTTTGACACATGTTACACGTTATACATACAATTATTATGTATGTACATAAATATGTACATATGTATGTATGTATGTAAGTATAATATGTACATAAGACAGAAAATCATGCATATATAAATCTCTGTATTCTTACGTTCCCTCGCACATACAGACATTGACTAATATACCATTTATTACTGGTAACTAAGTGTACTGTTTAAATTACTGCTACCAATTACTTCTACTAATAAAAGCACTATTTTTGCTATCATCAGATTAAGGTACTCGCCTCCTCGTCTTCTCCTTTCGCGATGTACGAAGTGAATCCGCCAAGTGATTCATTCCACCCTGGGAAAAAAATGAAATTGCATACTCAAAGTAAGTCCAAGCTGTTCCGATGTTATTGTAACACTAACTGAAAGTTTAATGTTGTCCCGCCACTTCCAGATGGTGCCACACGAATCCACCACTGCGGACATAACTGGTTCCACGGAACATACGTCGCATCGGTTTTATAAATGATCAACTGACAAGAATGGGATAAATTGTAACGTGAACTGGATAGTATTGTACAAGCATAGATTAGATTACGATCAAATAAACTAGATTATTTTGTGTCTAATGTACGTACGTGTGTATGTACAGATGTATGTACGTACGTATATATCTAGATTCTTAATATAGTGCCGTTTAACTAAGCTTACCTCACAAAAGCGCTGCACACGTGGCTCTGACTGATCTAAACAAATGCGCTAAAAAGATAGTAAGACGGTTTGAGAATGTTTGCTGTGCAGGGTCAAGTGTGACATTGCACAAATGCACTGCAAAACAGATGCATGCATATTATGTAAGTACAGACGTAAATACAGATGCATGTATGCCTGTTAGGTCTGTTTGAAGTAAAATTCCCTGAAATATGACGTCCCTAGATTAAAAAACACAAAACATCATGACTCAAATACGATTAGATGTGATAAGTTTGGCTTTTTATTCGATCATTTGATTTTATTTCATGACTATATTATTATTTTATTACACTTTCGATTGGATTTAAATGATCTAACCTTTGCACGACATGTAGAGGACCGCGTCGAGCGCAAACTCACTTCCATCGACATCCGTGTCGTGAACGAGCGTGTAGTTGCCGTGGCGCCATCTCCTGAGCTCACAGCGACAACGTGGATCGCACGGAGAGTCTGCGGGAACAAATTACCAAGCATATGGTTCTATGTGTTTGCACGAGCTCACCAGTGGCAACTTTTCAGGAGGTCTGAGCATTAGATGAACTTTCGTTCTTAAAAAATAAATTCTGAACATCACAAGGGCAGCAATTTTGTGAGGTATTTAAACTATTAACAAAAATAATAATTATTATAAATAACTGTACTTGATATTGTCCTTCTTCCAATGTTCAGAAGTGCACACACGACCCTATGACACAACATCGATGGCGCTGAGCAATTGTGAGTGAAGGACTTGCTCAAGGTACTTATACAGTGACTGCCTCAGTGGAGACTCGAACCCATGCTCTCCGCTTTACAAGGCGAGCACTTTAACCAGTAAGCTACACAGACACTCATACAGACACATATACACACACAGACATTCAGACACACACACACACACACAGATATGAACACACAAACACACATTCACAAAGAACATCAAAAACAAAAAAGCATACTACCTTCCGCATCCTGCGCTGCATCCTCCTTCATCTCAACCGCCGCAGCATCCGCCGAGCTGCACCCGGCCGCCTCTCCCGAACTTCCAATCCTCCGTCGCTTCCTCCGCCGCGTCGGCTCCGACGTCGCAGACCCCTCGGAATCTCCTCCGCTCGACTTCTCTCCATCTCCTACTTGGTTTTCTTCTGGATTCTCAAAAGTTACGTCTTCGAGATCCACGAGACTAGAAGTGCTGCTCGCGCTATCGAGGCTCGGTTTTGGCGCCAATCGGTGCAGACGGAGACCGGTGAGGTTGGAGAGGATGAGGAACATTGCCTCGGACTTTAGGAGACGCTCGCAGCTCTGAGCGATTTCGGGCAGGTTGTCCTCGGCAAGGAAGTCGTAAAATCTGGAAGAGATGGCATCGTCAGGCTCATTACTTTTAAGATAAACGAACCCTGATAATGTCTCTCTCTCCCCTACTGTCACTCTCTCTCTCTTCCCCACAGTCTCTCTCCTTGCCTCCCCCCCCTCTCACAGTTGTAGGCAAACTTAATTTATTAATATATTTAAAGCAACTGTCATGCTCAATAGTCAACAATATGGAGTCATACCAGGAATGTAAAGACTTCTGTAGCATCTGGATATCTTTGCAGCTCTTCACCTGGCGACTGACTAAGCTTCACATTTCTGTTAACCTTTAGCGCGTTAACATTTTTTAATAATAATAATAATAATAATAACAGTGCCATTATCATAACGCATAATTAGTCCCTTGTGCCTGCTTCAAGTGAAGCTCCACTTGCATGAGCTACAACGTACCTCTTATTTGCCGGTCCACGCCTGCTCCACGCCAACTCCGCATCACGTAGTTTATCCACGAGCTCCTGGTACTTATCCTCCTGAAAGATAAAACTGAATGCATCAGTTACGCTACGATCAATGTAATCGAACATTTATAAAAGCGATTCATAGGCTACAAGTAGTGCTGCCGCGCATGACATTGTCACCCCAGTTTAACCCAACTTTGATGATTTTCCACCGTAGCACCATGCCGTCTCGTCGGCTTGACCTCCCTGGATTCTAACCTGGCACCGGAACGGACCACACAACCTGGCTATAGCGGACTTGATTTGATATAGCACCGGTGATTAAACTGGTCTCCTTGATGTGGCTTTTGTGTGGTGCCAACAAATTTTGAAGACTTACATCACCGTTTTTACATTATACGGTGAGGATCAACTGCCCCACTTGCCCCACATCTAAAAAAGTGCACTAAAAACAGATGCTTTGATACCTTGAGGAATCCCTGGAGTTCGATCTCGGAGTCTTCCTCGAACTTCTCCCGAATCTGAGCCTGGACTTTCTCCTCCAAGTAGATCGGGTTCACCCATTCGTACACCATCTCCTCCTACGCACATTCCAACCAAACAAAACCAATTAAGAAACAATAAATATGCCGAAAAATAAGAAACCTCCTACATAAACACTGTCACAGGCACAAGTATAACATAAAGATGCCATCACAAAAACGCTTTCAAGGGGTTCCTAAAATGTGTTTATAAAAGTCACAGAAGAGCAGTCCCTTAAGCCAGCCCTGAGGCAGCCAAGGATACGAAGTGTTAGCAACTTCATTTTCTCAGCCTCTGCATATGAGGGCAGGTGGCCAGCCCTCTCCCTCACCATCTCATCTTCCAACTGACAGTATACGGTCAGTGTATTCATTATAAATCATAAATCTCAAAACAAATTTCTACCCTGGCAGGGATTTGCACCCCCCGACCTCTCAGAGAACAGTCCAGCACGTTAATCACCAGACCATTGCTCACCCCAAAATCACTTTTTTTAATTCTGAAAACAATACATACCTCAACATCTGTGAATTGCAGTTTTGGTTGGCTGGGTTCGATGTAGCGTGCAGGGCGTGGTATGGGAGCCGTGTGATACCAACCGTTGATCGACAAACGAGATTTGCCCTCTGATAGCACTTCTGAAACCTGCAGAACAAAACAGCAAAGAGAACTTCAGAATAGAAGTACCAGCAATAACACAGTTAATAATAATTACAGCGTAAACAATAATAAATGGGATATGTAAATTTCACGTCACAATAAGTTCAGATTGTCGTAGCTCAACTGTTGTCATTCAAAGCTATGCTGATTATCCTTAACACTACTTGACTATTTCACAACCGAACTCCTTTTAAGAAGTCCAGGACCAATAAACCATTCCAGAGTGATGGTTCTACCATAGAAAATGTGATGGTTCTACCACATCAAATGTGATTGTTCTACCACCACAAATGTAATTGTTCTACCACCACAAATGTGAAGGTCCATCCACACCAAATGTGATGATCCACCCATAGCATTTGTGATGGTTCTACCACAGCTAACGCAAAGGTCCCCCGCAGCAATTGTGGTGCAGAGATCTACGTTTAGTATCGAATTACACACCCACGAATCGAACGTACCTGATGATGCGAGGCTTCCGTTACTTCAAACCAGGAAACCGAATTCCAGGCCGGCACCAGCGACTTCACGATATCCTTCGGCTGGCAATTTTCTAAAAACAACCAAAACATCCAAGAACTATAGAACAAGACAATCCAGCATTCAAACCAACAGACTGTCACACCCCATAGCGACTTCATTTTCTTAGCCTTAGCATATGAAGGCGAGTAGCCAGTCCTCTCCTCACTGCCAGATCTTTTCGCCAATGATGTACAGTCAGCGTACTCATTCGACAGCCGAGTTCACCAGAGGGTGAAAGGGTAGCAGAAATCGTGAAACTTGGCACTCGTCTGGCTGAACAGGAACTAAACTCCAACCGATGGGTAGATAGTAAAGCATTCTAATCAGTAGACCATCACATACCCCAGTATTGTATTATTATTATTATTATTATTATTATAATTATTAATACAAACAGTGCTAAATCGAGGCTCAATCAAAAGACCCATAACCAAAGATCACAGACTGCAGGACGGGATGTATGGAGAAACTAGTGGCTGAAGGTAGGTACTAGTAGGAGTGTTCGTTGAGAAGGTTTTATAAGTCAGACAGGCCAGCTTAAATCTCGTGTAAAAGAGGCATGAAATTACTAACTGAAGTTACAAAACCAGGTAAAAAGAAAAGCAGGAACTAAGCAACGGTTGTAAATTACGAAACAGAAAACAGGCAATCTATTACCATCCATGTTGAAGAGATCGAGCCGACCGCCATCTTCGATCGTCCATGGCTGAACGAGGTAGAGAACGAACGCAAATCGCCTCGTGTCCAATTCATCGTCGTGGCAAAGCAAAACATCTACAGAAATTACCACGAAACACGTCAGCAAGCACGATAAAACGTACTGATAGTTGGAAAACTATCGTGCAGTTTGCCAATAAAAACATTAACTGTAAATCCTGTCACTATTGTAATTTGTACTTGTAATTTGTAGTTGTGAACTGTAATGGTAATTTGTTAATTGTAATTTGTAATCTTAATTTGTAATCTGTAATTTAACATTTGTCAAGCACCTCTACATGAAAAAATTCACCAGTGGCGCTCGCGACCCGAACAAGCCAAACTTAACAGGTCCATGCTCCGAAGTGCATACATAACTCTCTCCCTGACTACCTGTGTTGTTCATACGCCATCTCAAAGCATGTGGGACCATGGTCACCTCTGCATCTCCCTTTTACACCCCAATAATCTGTTAAATTTTTTCTACGTTTGTGCCTATGACAATTTTTTTTATCAATAAAAGAAGTTGAATGATTGGAAGGAAATTAAAATCAAGATCAGAGAAATTGCTAGAAATGACCACTGTGATCATCATCATCATTATTATTATTAATAATTACTATTATTATTAGTAGTAGCGCAGTAGTTTATGAAGATTTATGAAGCTAAATACACCACAAATGTGGAGTGTGCCAAAAGCTGCATTTTCAACCATAAACTTTTACGTGCTAAAAATTCTTAACAATTTTATTTACACTAATATCATATATGTAAATACAGGCATCTATGGTATTAATAGCAAAATGTCATCACACCTGTATAATCATATTTGGAACAGGTAAGGTCGACCTGATTGGTCAACGCGACCCCAGTAACATCCGACAGCCAATCACGGAAGTCTTTGTAGAAGAACTCTCTGAAATGAGAAACAATGAAGTGCAAGACAATTGCAAGCATTTAACAGTTATGCACTTGCCTATGTATCGAGTAACTTAATACAGCACATTTGAAGTGCGTCACAAATCAATCAATCAATCAACTGAGCATTTATATAGCGCCCCTTCAAGGAAACTATTCAGAGGCGCTTCCAGTCCAAACCCCGGCGAAAGAGAACAGTCTTTAGAGTAGAGAAGAAAGCGGTGGACGAGTCTCGAGGAAGAGACTGCAGCTCAGGAGGAAGCCCATTCCAAATTCTGGGTCCAACGATGGAAAAAGCGGGCTGTTGCATAGTAGCAGTGCGTGCGAAAAGAAAACAGAGAGGTCATCACAAATGCTACAATCACCTCACAGTAGCATTTAGGAAAACATGTTTATGCTTTGTAGAGACTAGCGGACATTAAAACACATCTTTAACAAGTCTCAATCTGTAACAGAAACGTGCTCAACAGCGGCTTGCAAAAAGGAGCTATATAAATTCCAGTTATTATTAGGTTACATCATAGGCCGGAGTCAGTAACTCAAAACAATTTCACCTTTCAAAATGACCTTGCCATTGTAATCTGATATTTATAATGTGCCACTTCAAGAAAAACTCAGCAGTGGCGCTCCTGACCTGAACCAGTGAAATTACTGTCGAATAATACAGACTTCAGGCACTTCTAAAACTGTATAACGGACAAACTGAGGAGCTTGAGCCGCAGATCTCAAAGGAAGGCGATTCCAGCTGGTGGGCCCAACATAGGCAAAGCTTCTGGACTGAGCTGTAGCAGTATGCATACGAGGGACAATGCCCTAAGTTGGTCAAGCTCATAATCTTTCAGAAGTATTCACTGATACACAGCTTCTTCATTGTATTCCTTTAAAGCAGTTAACAATAAAAGCTTCAACACATTCTTTCTAATGTGACAACATTACCCTGTAATTTGCCTCTACATACCGAATCGCTTTCACGTGAGGTGATGAAATTTTCTTGAGATCATCCGTCTACAACAAGTGCAAGCAATGGTCAGTCAGAAATCAGTCAATAAACTGGCTGATCAGACTACAAAAAGTGGAAGCAAAGTCAGACTATAACCAGTCATAAATCAGTCAAAAAACTGGCTGACTCTAAAATAGTGTAAGCCAGTTAGGCAAACATCTTCATCATCAATAGGTATGCTCCTGTCTGGAACATTACTGTTTCCACAGCTCTCTGCCAAACATCTAGGTTTAGGGTTTGGTCCATCTCAAAGCAGCGTGTAGCCCGTAGTTCTGTGGATAAAGATCTGCCTCCACTGCCCAGGTCATCCTATTTGTCTCTGCCTCCTTTGGGGGACCAAAAATCAAGGTTTTCAGGGCCTAGGCATGGTCCCGCCTAGGGACCTGCAGCAGGACCACGCTAAATAATGGCCATGGTAAAACACTGGGACTATGAGTCCTTGGATTAGAAAAGATGATCATATGTCAAACAGAAAATTAGCAGAAAACCTTCAAAAAATTCCAAGGAAACTCCTTGACCACTGGATATCAATTAGAACGACTTTGATGTATGAGTTTTCCTTAACTTAATTGATGTCTGTGGTGCCAGTGATGTTATCAGGATATACCAAACAGGATTAGACACGAGAAAATAGTTTTTCTAAACCAGTCACCTGCTGAAAACTGTAGAGATCATTGTTCTTGTCGTAGAAAATCTGGTCGAGAAGTTCGTCTTTGAGATTCCGAAGGAACTGTTCGTCCGACAGGAACTGCATCATCTGACAGCACTGGAACGGTTCCCTGTGGAGCGTCACTCCGACATCTACACAAACAAGCACCTTTCAATCCGTTGCGTCTACACTTCAATCAACATGCAATTGTAATTAAAACTTGTATCACGCTGGTGTCTAATGCACAAGATGTACACAGATGGCGCACCAAAACCAAACCGTAACTAGGTTGCAACCGTAATTGTAAACTCTTAAGGAAATTGGAGTTCACGATTACGATTATCACTCTGATAAGACGAAAAGGCCATGAAGGATGAGCAATTTGGAAAAAGCAAGTCTTAACCCGAGAATAAAATGACATGAGTGAGTGAGCAGAACAAACAGCTACTGTTAGCGATACTATGCCCTGTTCAGATGTAATTTTCAGACATGTGAGAAAGTTTGTAAACAGGATATGACAACAAAGTGCACTGCCCAATAAAGACTCATGATTATTAGACCTTTCTGATTTCCATGTAATTATAGCCACTATTTGTCTAATATTCCCCGTAATTTCTGTGCAATGTTGCTTGATCTGTACACCAGTTTGTGGTGTTCTTGTTACTAGCTTCATGAAAACCATCCTGGAGCCTGAAACCGATTACCAAAACAATACCCAGATGTTTGACAGGATTTAACTATTGAACGTGTTTGTTTACAAAAAATACAATGAAAACTGGAGGGACCATGGTTGATTACTACATCCACGATCAAACAATGAAATTAAAGCCAAATGGACGTTACACTTAACCCGCAGTTCGTGACAACAGAGGTCGTAATTAATTCACTGTAACATCATTTCATTGTTCTGTAATTTTAACCAAACAGCTAGCCTGCTCGAAATTACGCGATCAGCGCAGGTTATGATTGCGCCGATCAAAATCGACTTTCGATCCACTAATTACCGGCATTTTCTAGCGGTTTCCTTTCTTTGTAGGCCGTTTGAAGCGATGACTTTAGTTCGGCATTGTCATAGACGGCATGGAGTTTCGCGTCGTATGGTAAAACAACGGTCTTGGACCGTTTCTTGCCTTTCTTCTGATCCTTTATGCACTTTCCGTTCATCGTGTCGAAATATTTTACTCTAAAGAGCCCCCTTTCAATTCAGAGAACGTTTTATATCAAGAATTTGAACCTAAATCGGGTCGATTATAATATTTTCCACTTAAAACTGACACCCGAGAACCACATTCATCGACTTCCACGCAACACGTGCCCAACGGCCATCATATGGAGGACGCGTTTCTTGGTTTACATGGTGAGTAAGTAAGCAAAGCTGCAATGCGTAACAATCGTAATTGTAAGCATTATTTTGGCCAACACCCAAATACAATACAATACAATACAATACAATACAACCGTGTTGATACTGAAATGCACACACGACTATACGCCAGAACATCGATGGCGCAGAGCAATTCTGAATGAAGGACTTGCTCAAGGTCATTACACAATGAGTCAATGACCTCCTCAGTAGATGCTCGAACCGTGCTCTCCGCGTTACAGACCAAGCGGTCTATCCATTTGACTATGCTGGCATTGATGTAAACTAGCTTAGGGTCCAACAGGTCAGGGACAAAACCAACTCGGCCAAACAAGTTCAAATTTGAAATAAAAAGTGAATGATGAAATATTGAAATAGGCTTTCAAACACCTGGATATCTAACTACATCTTCTCCTAGCGACTATCTACGCCTGAGATTAACATTTCGGTGTGACCGGGCGCGCGTTACAAATTTAATTAATTAGTATTAATGATAATTATGAAAAATGTTGTATTTTTGTATTGTATTTTTCGTTTATTAATCCAGAATGACAATAAGACCGCGTCTGATTGACAAATTCTAAAACAACTATTACACGATTTCTTTCATTTAATTTAAAACAATCTTGATTAAATTTCATTTCTTTAACTCATTAAAAATATTGAGCCTGTCTTTATGTTTCCCTACAGTAAGCCCTATGAATTTTGATTGGTCCGTCCGTCCGTCCGTCCGTCCGTCCGTCCGTCCGTCCTTCTGTTTGTATGTTTCAATGTTTCTTTGCCTGCCTGTGGTTTAATTAGGTCTTAGCCTCATTTATTTGTTTTGTCAAAGTTTGTGTAATTAAACCACAGGCCCACGTAGATCCAAGCTGAATTAACCCTGCCGAGCAATGACCTCTGTCCTCTGACCTGTGACCCTCAGTGACGCAAATGCAGAGCAGTCGGAAACAATTAGTATTCCGTTGACTGAGAGGATCCATGCCTCATTGCGATTGAGCAACAACTGTAGAATTAATTATAATTGGCTATATATTTGTTTTCAATTATAAATAATAAGAGAAACTGGGTAAATTAGGCTAACTGTGTGTGATCCGCCGATTTCTGGTTTATTCCTTGATGTCCGTTATTTGCATCAAGCAATGCTTACAGTGTTTGTGCTAATATGTGTCTGACTGTCTGTCTGTCTGTGTGTGTCTGTGTATGTATGTATGTATGTATGTATGTATGTATGTATGTATGTATGTATGTATGTATGTATGTATGTATGTATGTATGTATGTATGTATGTGTGTATGTATGTATGTATGTATGTATGTATGTATGTATGTGTATACGTATGTGTGTGTACGTATGCAAGAGAGAGAGACAGAGAGACAGAGAGAGACAGAGAGAGACAGACAGACAGACAGACAGACAGACAGACAGAGAGAGATGACTCACATGCCAAGGCTAAGATTATTGATAACGAAATCGCTAAGACTTAACAGCGATGGTTGATCGAACCTTGAATCATCGATGCGTAGGCTATGTCTGTCTGTCTGACCTCTGTCCATATGTCTCCATCTGCCTGTCTGTCTGTCTGTCTATCTGTTTGTTGTAGTCATTTAGTCAGATTCTGTCTGTTTTCCATGTTTTTTTCTGGGACTGTAGTGGTTATCGTGGTGGACTGTCAGTCGAGGTGTCCGGAGTTCAAATTAGGGGTCAGCCGGAAATCGCCTCGGACATTTGCCTCGGCCGAATATCCCGTTTTTTGACACAATTCGGAAGTATTCGCCTCGGCAAATACTGTACACACAAATAGTTGCTTGTCTGCCTCATATGTGGAATTTGTAGGCTCATGATATCAGCTTTGAGCTTTATCTAGCATATTCATTTTGAAGAAAAAAAGTACAAAAAAACACCAACACCGGAAGTCCACAAGAAGTCAAGTTCGTTTAATATTGATTAGGCCTATTTTTAAAAATTCAAAATGTATTAGTCAGTAATTTTTATAAATACAGAAATTTATTTCGATAAGTTTTCATTACATAAAAATGTGAAGCTTCGCATATGGAACAAATGGTACTCGGTTCGTACTCGGATCCGGCAAATAGTATATCCAAAAACTCGGATTCGGTACTCGGTGGAAAATGTCTACCCGGCTGACCCCTAGTTCAAATCACCGCCAGGGCAGAAATTTGCTTCAAGATATCTGTTCTACATTTGCCCCCTAGCGAACTCAGCTATAATCCGCACACTGTCGATGGGAAGATGAGACGGCGACAGAGATGACTGGCCACCTGCTCTCATAAGCCGAGGCTAAGGAAATGAAGTCGCTAACACTTCATACAATGGCTGCCGCAGGGCTAGGTTAGGTAACTGCTCTTCTTCTTCTTTTTCTTGCCTACCTATCTCTGCATCAGTCTGTGTGTCCATCTGTGTGTCTGTGTGTGTTTTTGTCTGTCTGTCCGTCCGTCCGTCCGTCTGTATCTTTATTTACTACTCGAGTTTGCTACAGTTACGCTTCGTTCGTTCATCCGAATTGCCTAATATCTGATCTTATACTCTGAATGACATTCGATCGTCAGAATTTATGTATTCAAGTACACGCAGAGATCGACCGACGCTATGTTAAAAACATATATAATATATACATTTATGTGTATATAATTATACGCATGTACCCACATAATATACCTATATATATACACGTATATGTATAGGCCTACATATTTACTTAATATTAATTATACACATATATATGTGCGTGTATGTGTGTGTGTGTCCCCATATTTAAATATGTGTAGGGCCTATATGAGCGTTGACTAAATCGGATAGGCCTAGGGTCGAGTGGATGTAGGGTCATGCCTGAGTCATTCGTCCAAAGTGCAGAAGGTGTCACCAGATGTCGACGGTGTTACGGATCACACGAATGATAATCACCTGCTACGAATCCCATTATGATGAACTTATATGCAAATCTCGGAGATCTGTCCCAGCGCCACAGGTAAACCTGCTGCGTCAGGGAGATATTGGTGGATGAATCACTGGCCAATACTCTACTGGACTCTTCAGGAACCATAGGTCGATTGGTCATTTCTGGTGCCAGGTCAGCAGCCGGGGGGGTGGGAGTGTTACGAAACCATAATCGTAATCGTAATCTGAAGATTTCGTGAAATATTAGAATCATTAAAATTCGTAAAATGCGAATTCTCGAACTACCAAATTTATTAGTGTACAATTCACATGGTCACAAATCGCGCATCAAACCAGAATATTAATTTATAAGTAACACACAAATTGAAATGTTAAAGAAATTGCTCACATATATATGAACAATATAATCACACTACACAACTGATGGGGTTGGAACGCCCCCCTGCAGGGGTGTTCAATGAAGACTTAACTGGGGGTCCCAAGAAAGACTATAGTATAGGGGCTACACCCCCCCCCCCACCAACACCGACAATTCTTACCATGATGTAAATGCAAATGCGCTTGTCTGGGGTAGATAGAGGCCTCTTAGTTACTTACTTACTTACTTACTTATATTATTATTATTATCATCATCATCATCATCATCATCATTATTATTATTATTATTATTATTATTATTATTATTATTATTATTATTATTATTATTCGCACGTTGGAAGGCCTTCAGCTGTTTTATCGCTGTGAGATAAGAGACCATCTGCCGAGAAGAGAGATGTCCAACATCCTTATCTGAGTTATCTTCAGCGCAGGTGAGGAGTAAGCGATCGGTTAATATAACAGTCCACTGGTCAGGGTTCTTCCTGGACTGCCAATATACAGAAGTCGTGGGTTCAAGTCTTCACATTATCATCATCATCGTCGTCGTTGTCGTAGTCGTCATTATCATACTGGTCGCCAGTTCGTGATGATTGAGTGATCTCCATTCGTTTCGACCATTTGTCGAGACTACTGCTACTCCGTGCATATTTTAACGGATTTGGACTAAGATGGGGCAAAGTCGGCCACGATTATAGGGGTGTAGGGGAGCGTCATGAGCCCCTCCCCCCAGTGGGGTACCGGCAACGCATGTTAGAGCATTTGCTGCCAAATGGAGCCCGTTTTAGCCACTTTACCTGGGACAAATCACCCGAACTACTGGGACAAATCTTTAAAACTACTGGGATATTTGTCTCACTAGTTATACAGTTAAAATATGAACTGCCAAGGCCGTAGCTAGGGGGGGGGGTGTTTTTGGTGTTTAAACACCCCCCCCCCCAATAAAATAATGTAAAAATAAAATAATGCATTTACTAACGACAAACCCTTTGGTCGGTTGACTCTGTTGCATTTTGGCTTGCTCAAGGACGAGAAAACACCCCCCCCCCAACAGAAAACACCCCCAACAAAATCCTGGCTACGGCCCTGTGAACTGCTACTACTCTCTGAGAGGAGATATTGAAAGGAGACTCCCTCCTGAGAGCTCTCAATGAATAAGAACAATCGTTGACTAATTAAAAACAACTAGTGACTGGTTGATTAGTTTCTTTTAACGACGCTGTGTCATAACAGGGCTGATAAGCGTTGCCCTTCCCGTTCTTCAAGAATTAGACACCTTTAAGTTGTTTGTTTCAGACGTTATATACTTATAATTTTCGTTCATTAGACACCTTTAAATCGCTCATTTATGAAACTATATATAAGTAATCTTCGTTAAATCGCTGACAACAGTCGTGGCAGGTCGTAAGTTAACGTCTTTATTTTTGATTCCAGGCTGACCTGGAAAGAATTAAAGCAAATGCAAAATAAATTTGTTAAGAAATCTTACAGGCCTGAAATAGGGTGTCAGCAAGGGATCATTATTGACAATGTACAGAACTCTCATCAGGTCATTATTACACCATAGCCTACGTGTTGTGCTAAGATTACAAGTATTTAGCGTGCGTTACTAAATATCGTTTAACAGATTTAACAGTAGAAATCTGATATCCGTCTTTTTAAAATTAAGAAGAAGAGAAGAAGAAGAAGAAGAAGAAGAAGAAGAAGAAGAAGAAGAAGAAGAAGAAGAAGAAGAAGAAGAAGAAGAAGAAGAAGAAGAAGAAGAAGAAGAAGAAGAAGAAGAAGAAGAAGAAGAAGAAGAAGAGGAAGAGGAAGAGGAAGAGGAAGAGGAAGAGGAAGAGGAAGAGGAAGAGGAAGAGGAAGAGGAAGAGGAAGAGGAAGAGGAAGAGGAAGAGGAGGAGGAGGAGGAGGAGGAGGAGGAGGAGGAGGAGGAGGAGAAGAAGAAGAAGATTGCCCTGAGGCAGCCATGGGTATGAAATGTTAGCGACTTCATTTTCTTAGATTCGGTATATGAGATCGGATGGACCGGGATGGTCAGTCCTCTCCCTCGCCGTCTCGTCTTCCCACCGACAGTCTACGGCCAGTGTACTCATCATAGCTGAGTTGGCTAGGGGTTGCAAGTGGAGTAGAAATCGCCAAACATAATTCTGCCCTGGCGGGGAATTGAATCCCCGACCTCTCGATTGACGGTCCAGCGCGCTTACCACTACACAATCGAGTAATAGCAATAAAAACAGCTTAATTATTGTTGTTTGGTTAATTTCTGTTTAACGAAGCTGTGTCATAACTAACATGATTAGCGTTGCCCTTCCCTTTCTGCAAGTATTAGACACCTTTAAATTGTTTTTTTCAGAAACTATATATCTGTAATTTTCGCTTGTTAGACACCTTTAAATTACGTGTTTCAGAAACTATATAGTTGTAATTTTGCACATAATTGCTGATTTGCTGTGATAATCAGTTGCTGGCGGATTTTGATTCCAGGCTGACCTGGAAAGGACACAATAAGAAATAAAAGCATATGCAAAATAAATTTGTTAAGAAGTCTTACAGACCAGAAATGGGGTGTCAGCAAACGATAATAATTGACAATCTACAAACTCTCATCAGGTCAATTATACACCAAACGTGTTGTGCTAAGACTACAAGTATTTCGCCCGCATTACTAAATATCGTTTCACAAATTTAACAGTAAAAATCGGATATCCGACATTTTTTATTAAGAATAGCAATAACAACAGCTTCATTATCGTTGGTTGGTTAATTTCTGTTTTACGAAGCCGTGTCATAACAAGGATAATTAGAGGAGCTTCTTCAGTTATTAGACACCTTTAAATCGTTGGTTTAAGAATCTATATAGTTGTAATTTTCGTATAATCGCTAATTCCGGAACTCGCTCCAGCTAGCATTTGAAACGTGGAAACTAGTGGAAACACTTTCGAATATATTGTCTTTAGAGACAAAGAATTAATATCATCATGTAAGCTTATAAAGTGTAAGAAACGATGACATAAGCAGGGCTCGAAGTGGGAAACAATAGGTGCCGGAATGGATATAAGAACCATTCCCCTTCCCGATACCGATTTGTCTTTGGGCCATACCGGCATGGGTCTTTCGCCTGGAGAAGTTCCGGTATGCTTTCAGCCGGCCAGGAGAGGTGCGGCATACCGTTTCATACCGTCCCACTTCGAGCACTGGACTTATCATTAGGCATCCAAACAACTCTGTTAGACAAAGTCGTTCAACGAAGACTCCGATGGTTTGGACATGTAGAGAGAATGCCAGTTGACCGAATCCCACACAGTGAACTACATGCAAGATTCGAAGGAAAAAGACACAAAGGCAGACCAAGACTACGCTGGATAGAATATATTACTGAGGACATAACATCACTTGGGCTAATACTAAGGGGACAATAGACTTGACAAATGACCGAGGACAATGGAAATTATTTATTCGTACCCAACGCCGCCAAATGACTGGCGTCAGGAACTGATGATGATGATGATGATGATGATGATGATGATGATGATGATGATGATGATGATGGTGGTGATGATGATGATGATGATCATGATGATGATGGTGGTGGTGATGATGATGATGATGATGATGATGATGATGATGATGATGATGATGATGATGATGATGATGATGATGATGATGATGATGATGATGATGATGATGATGATGATGATGATGATGATGATGATGATGTGTAAGGGGGTCATGAGTGCTCCCCAAGCTACAGTGAACATCAAAAGCCGCTTATCACTTCAGAACAATTGATGATTGGTGGGTTAGACGCTGTATCATAACAAGGATGATTAACGTCGCCCTCCTCCTTTCTCCAGACTTAGGACTGACACCACCAGACTACGGGCGGAGTTATGCCAGGTCTTGTTAACGTTATGTCTTTGCTGAGTTAGGCCTACATGGTCTATCCACGCAGCGCTTTCTTGGTCTGCCTTTGTTTCTTGCCTTCGAACCTGACATGATTATGATTACGAAGGAATTCCTCCTCCTCCTCCTCCTCCCCTTCTTCTCCTCCTCCTCCTCCTCCTTCTTCTTCTCCTCCTCCGCCTCATTTATTCTACCTCCTTCTTTTCCTTCTCATCTTTCTGCTCCTCCTTCATATCCTCCTTCTTCTCCGCCTCATTTTCATCCTCCTCCTACTCCTCCTCCTCTTTCTGCTCCTCCTTCTCTTTCTTCTTCTCCTCCTTTACCTCCTCCCTTTTCTGCTCCTCTTTCTCCTCCGCCTCCTTTTCCTTTTTCTCCTCCTCCTCCTCCTGCTCTTCCTGCTTCTCCTCCTCCTCTTCTTCTTCCTCCTCCTCCCTACTCTTCTTCCTCTTCCTCCTCTTCCTTCTCTTCTTCCTTTTCCTCCTCTTCCTCCTCCTTCTCCTGCATCTCCTCGTCCTCGTCCTCGTCCTAGTCCTCCTCGTCCTCCTCCTCCTTCTCATCAACACATGACGGAGAAAATTTCAAGACATCTTTCTGCCGCCGGCGGGGTTTTGAACTCCCGACCCCGGTTTGAGTCCAACAAGCTAACCCGAAGACCACATCACAGCCTGTCAACCCATGTGCAGCTAATTAAATCATGCCACAAGGCTTCAATATCAACTCTATGCACCGAGGTCGGATGAGTCTAGGATTTCAAGCCACTGTATACTGTGCACGAACTCTCGGATGTCCCAGTCAGCTGGGAGCGGTTTAAACCGGTAAAGGGCGGATCCACGTTTCGAAGTTAGGGGTGGAGTGAAGAGAACAGTTGGGGTTAGCACTCGGAGGCTTAAAGTTGGAACATTAAGACAAGTTAATGATGTAGCCGCCATCGCCAAGATATAAAGTCTCTCATCGATTCATGCTTAGTCAGTAGATAGTGGCGCCTAATAAATGCATAATATAATAATAATAATTGTGATTACTATAATTATTATTATAGTTATTATTATTTTTTAGTCCGCGTCAAAAAAATTTATCAGGAGACAAAAGAACTTTTATTCTGGAATGGTTACATTAAGCAGCTACATTGAACTTCGGCAGAGACAACTAACGCTGCAGGTCTAACGCTTATATAGCCTACGTAGACAACGTTTTAAAGGTGTCAAAAGAGAGTGCATATACTTGTCGCTGACTATGGCTTATGCCTATATAGCTTGGTTTTAAAACGTTCGAAAGGTGTCTAAAAACGCTTCTACCAATTCATTACGGTGTCCCACGAGGCAGTAAGACTATTATTAGCCTACTCATCACCATACAAATTTTACAGCAGTCTACCTCCTTAACCAATCCAGAATCCAGTCAGAAACCCAGAGGCTATTATTATTATTATTATTATTATTATTATTATTATTATTATTATTATTATTATTATTATTATTATTATTATTATTATTATTATTATTATTATTATTATTATTATTATTATTATGTCTAGTTTTGTTCACTCAGAAAATCGAGTTCTTCGTCGCTGCCTCCGTTAAGAAGGCGATGGATATCGACGGGCTTGATGCTCTTTGGTTCCGGGCAGCTTTGCAATGGCGCCTTGGAAAGCCACTGCGTTGAAGCGTTGCACCATCACCGATAGGCTCTTGAATAGAAAGTTTGTTTCGCGGGAGTCATCTGTGGTTTTCGACAGCCGGCGACCAATTTCAGATAGAAAGGCGAGGCCCTCTCTGTTAAGGGGACCGAAGGTTTCCACCGCTACAGGTATGAAAATGTATCTCTTCTGTAGTTCAGAGTACTTTATGATCTTTCTCGTAGCAGCCACCTCCGCCGCCCCTCCTGCCGCGGCCATCGTTTCTTTGATGTAAGAGGCGGCCACCGTGTCTACCACCGTCGCATCCCACAATAAGGACAGCCCGCCGCTCCATGGTATTAGGGTCTGGCCATCCGGTCTCTTTCCATCCGACCTGGATAGGCCGGACGGCTCCTTGACTGCCGGGATGCCGGCTCTGTTGAGGCTGCGGTGGATGAGGTCGTTGATGTTGCTGTGCCTTGCTTGTCGGCCGAACCCCAGAGAGCATGACAGCCCATGCGCGCCTCTGGACGAGACGTAGGCACCGCATGCGCATTTGTGCGGTTCGCATATTGCCAGACCCAATCGAAGGCCGACCGCCACCCTCATTGTCTCGTCATCAACTCTGAGGTCGCGAGCAGCGATCGGGAGGGCGTGTAGCCAGTCCGAGGCGTGCGGTGACTGCGAGGCCTTCAGTCTCGCCTGGTCGTAGGGATCAAGTAGTTTCTCCTCGAGCGTCGAGAGGGCTGCTTGTAGTAGCGGACCGTCCCAGTGTCTCTGTCCACGACCGGGCGTGACCGTCGGGATCGGGACCCCAGAAAGCTGAAGCCAGGTAGTCTTCGCCGAGTCATGTGCCGCGTCAGGGGTCACCGAAATAGTACCCAAAATGAGGGACTAATAATTATTATTATTATTATTATTATTATTATTATTATTATTATTATTATTATTATTATTATTATTTATAACCATAGCTGCCTCTGGAACCAAAACGGAAAATGTTCTACTGTTTCTTTCGAAACTCCGCCACTCACCGTACTCCAGTAGTGTCAGTCCAAAGCCTGGAAAAGGAGGAGGCGACGTCAACGGCTCTGGCAGCCACAAGATGTCGCTAAAGCCTCGAGACTACTACTGTTGTTCCTTTCAAGGGACGTCCTTTAACTACGGTCTGAGAGGCAACCGTTTGAATGAAATGTTAGCGACTTCATTTTCTTCGCCTCGGCATATGAAGGCGGGTGGCCTGTCCTCTCCCTCGCCGTCTGGTCTCCCCATCGACAGTGTACAGTCTCGAATGCCTGCCTTTTGGTGCTGGTTTATTTCAGAGATTATAAAAATCTCGGACTAAAACAGTCCGTACACGGGAACCTTAAATGGGTTGGCACCCGTTCAAACGCGCGGTGGTAAAGGATCTCACCCGATAAATTCGTTGACAAATTACAAGGGTCGAGGCCATACGGTCGTATATATAAGCACGTGAACATTTACATTATGGGCGATGCCATCATAACCACCTTCAGAACCCTGTATAGACCGGAGATTCCGATGGTTACAGAAGGAAGAACCCAGCTTATAATAATGTAGGCATCAGCTGCTGCAACAGGCACAGCATTGTTAGTCAGCATCAACTGTTATCAGACGGGCCAAAAACCGGAATTCCCCGATGATATTTTCCGACTAAATCCAGACTAGCCGAATTTGCGAAAACAGAAGCAGGTCCACCCCACCGCTACCCACACTAGCGTCTTAGGACTGCTCTTAGACTCGACCTCGCCCAATGAACAGGCTGAGCTGAATTCGTGCCCAGTTCAAAGCGAAAGGATCCTCTGTGTATGCCCACTGCAGCAGGCTATGTAGGCTATATATATAAGAGAGATCTCTGTCACTAGCGCAACATTTTGTAAGCCTACTAAAAAATCTACGCCTATAGGACGCGTGCAAACTTATCGATGCGATTAGGCTGCAGAAAAGAAAGGGACAATCGCTTTACGAGTCGTGTCCAAACAGAGGTGAACGAATTATACAGCGAATCGTAAGCCTTAATTAACGAAATCCGTCTCGGGGGATATACTGGACGGAACTTCATGAATATTCCGTGGTGGATTTAAATTATAATCTGTGTACGGTAGGTAATGACAAAGTCTATGCGGAATGAGACTCGAAGTTTAAAGGGACAGCGTATACAGGCAACAGGAGCACAGGCCAAGGACCCCGGGTATAAAGGCGCAGCCCACTGAACAGTAAGCAGTACGGGGTTAGGTTGGAATGAGTTGCCAGTGTTGCGAGTCCAGCACGCGTGAAAGTTTATTTTGGCTTGCGTTTGCGATAGTCCTTGAACTCGGTTTTGAGTCACGTCGATAGTTTTATCGCAAGCGATAAAAAAACGCAGGTGGCTCTTCGACACTATCGCAACATTGCGAAAAAATTAACCTTCCTGTGACATAGTCGTTCGATTCTGTCCCCAACTGCGTTTAATTATTCTGAGTCGCAAAACGTCCACCATCTTGTGTGCTGTCTGACCGAGGAGTACTTATTCAACGAGGGCAAGAGACACGCTGACGTCATCATGACGGAGGAGCAAGAAGAGTGTGACGTCACGTACAAGATACTTCTGCTTGGGGATTCTGGAGTGGGAAAGACGTCGCTGATACGAGCTCTGACGGGGTCAAAGTTCAGTCACAACATGCTGACGACAGTTGGTAAGTAAGCGAGCATATACATAAATACATACATACTTTCGTTCAATCATACATACATACATACATACATACATACATACATACAACCTATACGCATTCATGTATATATACATTCATACATGCATACATACATAGATACATACATACATACATTCATACATACCTACATTCATACATACATACATACATACATACATACATACATACATACAATCTATACGCATTCATGTACACATACATTCATACATAGGCCTACATACATACATAGATACATAATACATACATTCATACATACCTACATTCAAACATACATACATACATACATGCAGGCATACTAACATACGTACCAGCATCCATACCAACGGTTCCTGTATGTTTCTACTGGGTCGCTCTGTGTAGGCCTATGTTTGAAGACAGTGTCTCTAAGGTTATTGGATTCAGTGCTGCAGGGTTTCCGTTGCAGACAATGCGTCGTGAACAATTCGCCCACATTCTTCCTTAACAAATGCTTTTTGTTCAAGTTATAATGTAGAGCCGTGGAGCCCTCAAGTTTTTGGCAGACACAAAAAGATCTCATTGTCGGTCGATTACTGCTGTCGAGCGTGCGCCCCAGCCTTAGGATCTTTCGACGTTGAACCAAAGCTACAGAGGAATACATCAAGTCAATTATCTTGACCTTTCAAGCGTTACTGTACTTTTCAAGCGTAACCGTTACGTTCACGCGTAACCCTTACGATCAAGCGTAACCTTACCTTTCAAGCGTAAATTTAACCTTTCAAGCGTAACCTTTTTCCTTTCAATCGTAACTTTTACCTTTCAAGTGTAACCTTTACGTTCATGCGTAGCTTTTACCTTCTAAGCGTAACCTTTACCTTGTAAGCGTAACCTTACCTGTCGAGTGTCTTATCTGTTACCTTTCAGGAGGATACTTATCTGTTGAATTGTGGGTCGGAACGTCGTGGGAAGATAAGACACACAGCGATACAACGCAATGACGGGCGATTAAAATGAAATCCATTTTCGGCATGCGTGCCCAAAGTAATTGGCCCGTTTAAACCCGTTAAGTTCGTTCGTTTCAGCCTGTTCGCCACCTAAGTCAATTAGTTTAAGCCCGTTTTAAGCCGTCAGTTTAAAAGAACAGCCGTTTACGGTATATTCAAATTTACGTTGAATTAAGTGTGAAACGAACGTCCGTTGGAATGTCTCCATTTGTTAACAGTGACGTCATTGGTCATGAATATTCATTAGTTGGAAGCGGCCATTAAGAGAAACGTAACAAAGTGTTCACTTCATGACTTCGTGGCTGTTCTGTTTGTTTATATTATTATTGTCTGGATCAATCAATCAATCAATATTCGTTTATTGCCAAAATTCTGGTCGACACAAACGCGACAGGATTACACAGACTTTAAAATTTACACAGAAATTACACAGACTTTAAAATTGCAAATGAAAATAAATAGATAACAGTCAATTAGAGAGTTTAAACATATGGGGTTTTAAGTAAGGTATGGGGCCTACATATGAAAGATAAACGGCATATTGCTAAAATAGTTAATTGTTAATAAGTGTTTTTATACAGCATATACGGGATATAAAGTTTTTGTCATTTTTATCAGGTAATGTGAAATTATGAGCCCGTTGCCGGAGATTATGAGGGATATCACGATCAGGTGGAAAATAGGGGCGCAGGACATGGTCTAGGTTTGTAATAGCTGCCTTAAAGAGGCATTCATCTGCCTGTTTTGCCAATTCAGAGGCGCTTTGAATGGATGTTTGTTTGCATTTACTTGTATTTTCAACTAGTCCTTTACTTTTCATTCATACTATACCTCAAGGACAGTATTTTCAGGGCCTGGTTTTTTGTCCCCATCATTTTTCTTTTTCTTTTTTGGTGCCATCTTATTACTATGTAACAAATAGGCAGCCCTAATTAAGCGGGACCTATGTCCCTTTTGGGCTTTCGCTATTGTATCCCGAATGATTTTACATTCCAATTGGTGCCTACTGTACTACTGTACTTTTGTATTGGATTCGGATCAATAAAGTTGAATTGAATTGAATAAAGTTGAATTGACCAGAACGTCGCATTTTTCTCAGCAGTTTTTCAACCCTCTCTCTGTCTCCTGCTTGGGTGTAACCCCACCAGGCTGGGGAAGCATATATCAGAGAAGCTGTTTCGGTGACAAAAAATGACAGAGTATCAATATCCCAATCTGCCTAAAACATACCACCTAGATCTTTTTTAGACCTTGTAGGCCTATAGAGGCTGCACATAGGCCTTATCAGGCCTAGGCCTTTATCAGGATGCAGACCCTGTAGAAACCAAATGACCTTTGACCGGTATAGGATGGTGTTTGCTAAAGGCCTAATTAATGATCATACCTTTTGTGCATCACAAAAAGTCGGGTAATTACCAATTAAGGGACTATGAAGGTCTGTATACGGCCTACAGATCTATTGTAATTATAGCCTCGTATTATGACAACATAATTGTTGTCTGCCTAAATCATGTAAAGTATAGTATGAGTATAATACTCAGCATCACGTGCCTGCATGGTTACTATAGTGACAAGCCCTTTAAGGGTGCTATACAAATTTGCACTAACTTTAGAGTTCAACAAGGAGATCTGTATTATAAGCAAATAATAAATACTTATATGCATATGTAATAGATATGTACACATGCATACATACTTACAAACATACATACATACATACATACATACATACATACATACATACATACATACATACATACATACATACATACATACATACATACATACATACATACATACAAATATACATAAATGCATGCATACATAAATACATACTGACTAATGTTAGGATGTTAAATAATATTATATGACTAGTCTTACATCATTTAACTAACAGTACATTACTTTTCTGCTTTAGCTCCATATTATTATTTCGCTATGATTTCCATATTAATGCTCCTGGGTGCGGTGTGCCATCCAGTTTTCTTCAAAAAACGAAAATATAGATACAATATACGTATACGTCCATGTGTACAGAATTATAAAAACAATATTTTCCTAAGGCCCTAATCATTGGCTTTAACTCTTTCTGATGGTAGTGTCTGTCACAACCAGTTTTATGAGCGGTGGTGACAGTCACCACCACGTTCTGGTCCTGTACTGCGATATATTTTGCGACATGGCAGCGTTATTTTGATTTGAAGCAGAGGCTCAAGCAGCCTGACTGTTGTGGTCTCAGTATCGTCAACATATTAACAGTTATGAAACATAATGTAAACATGTTCTTTGTTATCGGCCAGTGACCTTTAAAGTGGCGAACAAATCCAGTGTTCGTATTTAGGGGAAGAAGAGGGAGGGTGGATTGAGAGGGGAGGGAGAAAGGAATGGGGGAGGGAAGGGGAGGAGTGGGAGGAGGGAATTGGTCACCACGACTTTGTGGGGCTAAGTTACGCCCTTGGCCCTAAACCGTACCATCCACAGTTTTGCTTTGTCTGCGATTATAAAGTTGCTTTGAAAAGTCCC
Source organism: Allolobophora icterica (assembly GCA_963556255.1). Taxonomy (NCBI): domain Eukaryota; kingdom Metazoa; phylum Annelida; class Clitellata; order Crassiclitellata; family Lumbricidae; genus Allolobophora; species Allolobophora icterica. The sequence goes on from OY744613.1 coordinate 3,539,344, forward strand.
TCTTCAAGTTGGATAGGATACAAGGCTTTACTTACCATGCAGTCTCTTAAGACACATAGGCCCATGGGCGGCGATCATGGGGGGTCGAGGGGGACATGTCCCCCACCTTTAAGAGTGGGGGGACACGCCATACATTTGCCCCCTCCCCAAATTTTGAAGAAATACGAAAAAGGCCAAGAAATGTAATTGCGCGTGAGGGTTTTCACTGCCTTTTTTGACCAGATGAGGTAAAAACTCTATTTTTGAGCAGAAGTGACCCCCGAAAATTATAAGAAAGAAGAAGAAATTCGTAAAAAAAAAGTCGAAAGAAGAAGAAATTCGTAAAGAGTCATGAAATTATAAGGGGATGAATCAGTAAGAAAACGGTAATCAATTTCCTAGACGAATTCCTTTAAAAAAGTAATCACATTATTGTTTGGAGACCGGAAAAAGTTTTTGTTGGACATGAATTCCTAAATAAAGGTCATCGACCAGACCATGGCCGACTTTGTGCCCCCCCCCACTTCTCAGACAAGATCGCCGCCACTGCATAGGCCCAACATCTTTGTATGCGTGGAGCTTTTCTTCCCGGATTCTTCAAACTGAACTGTTGTAATGAGCGTTGCAGATTATGAGGAAGTTCCTGTTTACAACGAAATTTTAAAAACTGTCTTCCTTGTGACTCTGAACACTGGCATTAGCTCCAACCACGTGGGACAAACTTCATTGAAGGTACTTCCGCGTTTCACCCAGGGGCGTCTACTCCATAGAAACCTTGAAGCAAATGCTCCGTCCAAAAATAGGGAGGGAAGATCTGTCAGTATAGGCCTATGTGGCATCATTATTGAGGGGGGAGGAATGGGAAGGGGAAGAGGAGGGAGGAGAGGGGAAGTTTCTCCAATGACTTCGGGGGGATAGACGTCCCTGGTTTCACCTACACATTAATTCACTGAGCAGGGTCGAGGCCATACGATGGCTCTAGCACGGTCCGTACACGGGAACCTTAATAGGCGTGGCTCCAATTCACACGGGCAGCGGTGGTGAAGGATCTCACCCGATCAATTCATTGAAAAATGAGCAGGATCGATATCACACGGTCGCTGTAGAGCGTGTGTGAGCGTGCACAACTGTGTGATAAAGCACCGTTTGGGAAATTTTGCTACAGGGTGTAGCGAAGTGCTAATTACAGGGTGCCATAGAGTTCTCGTGAGTTGACTACATCAACCATTACTACGTCGTAGTCAGTGGGCTGCTCTGATAATGGATTCCAACGTTTGACGTTAATTGTGTTGTTGTGATCGAATTAAGGGGTGCGTCTAAAAGAGAAGTGGGTGCTCGATAGTGTAGTGGTTAGCATGCTGGACTGTCAATCGAGACGTCGGGAGTTGAAATCCCCGCCAGGGCATATATTTGATTCGAGATTTCTGCTCCATCTGAATCATTATCCAACTCAGCTATAATAAGTATACTGACCGTACACTGTCAGTGGGAAGATGAGACGACGAGGGAGAGGACTGGCCACCCGCTCTCATATGCCGAGGCTAAGAAAATGAAGTCGCGAACACCTCATACCAATGGCTGC
>OY744613.1:3545904-3548404 GCA_963556255.1 Allolobophora icterica
ATCGCTCCGATTGGACACTGAGCGAGATTTGAAAATCAGCCAAATTCTCTGTGTGTCTGTGTGTCTGTGTGTCTGTCTGTCTGTCTTTGTGTCTGTCTATGTCTCTGTCTTTGTGTCTGTGTCTGCCTTTTGGTCTGTCTTTGTGTCTGTGTGTCTTTTTGTGTTTCTGTCTTTGTGTCTTTGTGTCTGTCTGTCTGTCTGTCTGTCTGTCTGTCTGTCTGTCTGTCTGTCTGTCTGTCTGTCTGTCTGTCTGTCTGTCTCGGTCTCAGTCTTGTTCTGTCTGTCATTGGCCAATTAGGGAGCTTGTTGTCTATAAGACCAGCATGCCAGCTTCAACGAGTGGGAATAAGTAATTCCTTGAAAGGAGAAAGCGGACGAAACCAGAATGAGGACGAGGTGGAGCAGGGAAAAGAGAAGGAGTTAAAGGCATATGAGAAAGACGAGAAGGCGGAGAGGCTAGTGCAGTACAAATGGTACAGGAAGCGGCGAAGGAAGAGGAGGAGGAGAAGGGGGTGAGGTCGACTGTAGGCCAAAGGTCAAACGAGAGTAGAGTTACGTTCGAGATATGGCATCCGTTTAGATAAAGTCCAGACGAGAGAGAGACAGACAGACAGACAGACAGACAGACAGACAGACAGACAGACAGACAGACAGACAGACAGACAGACAGACAGACAGACAGACAGACAGACAGACAGACAGACAGACAGACAGACAGACTGCGCTGATAAGAAGCAACGACAAGAAAATAACAACTAAAGTTCCAACCACCAGAGGGCCACGCGCTGTACATGCATACACACTGTGTCTCTGACGAATACGCTAAAGGCGCAATAGGCATGCAATGTATACATACATGCAGACATACATAAATAAGAGCAGACATACCGTACATGCATAGTATGCATGCATACGTATATTTACATACATTTATGTATATACATACATAAATACACATACATGTATACATACATTTTTGCATACATACATGAATACATACATACATACACACATACACACACATACATACATATATGCATACATACGTACATACATACATACATGCACAGATACGTACATACATGAATACTTACCTACATACATATATTATATACATACATACATACATATATACATACATACATACATACATATATACATACATACATATATACATGCATACACATATATACAGATATTATGCATGCATACATACACACATTCACAAATATATACAAACACACATTTAGAATCTGTATATATCGATCGCATTTCAGAGTGGCGCTTAGACTTAATCCATCAAAGTCTGATTTGTGCTGCGTGGTGCACCAGCCTCCGGCGTCTCCACTCTCCACCTATTCGCTTAGCCACATACATAGCGGTACCATATACGTTGTATACAGGCGTACATGGGTGCATTCCATACACGCCTGAATAATCAGTGAATACGCTCTGGACATGTTCCGATTTTTAGCTAAAGAATGCTTTCTGCCATATCTGCCTTGCACGATAGTGTTATGATTTATCCATGGATTAAGATATCCTCACTAAACGCCTTTCCTCTGTATTTGGAATCTTTTTATATTGCCTTATCTGGGATGAAGTCATGCCTGTCCTCACGTTCAATCACTGTCCGTGCTGCTGCTGGAAGGTCGGGGGTTCAAATCTCCGCCATGGCAGAAATTGATTTTGAGATGTCTGCCTCTACCTGCGCCCCTAGCCAACTCAGTTATAATGAGTACACTGACCGTATACAGGAACTGGCCCTTATATGCTGAGGCTAAGAAAATGAAGTCGCTAACACTTCATACCCATGGCTGCCTCAGTGTTAGCTTAAGGGACTCGTCCTCTTCTTCTTTTTGTTCTTGTTCTTCTTGTTCTTCTTGATCTTGTTCTTGATCTTGTTCTTGTTTGTCTTGTTCTTGTTCTGCTTGTTCTCCTCCTCCTCCTCCTCTCCTCCTCCTCCTCCTCCTCCTTCTACTCCTCCTCTTCCTCCTCCTTCTAATGCAGTCTTCCTCAAGGTTTTGTTCTCTGTCCTCTGCTCTTCATCCTCATCACTCAACTAACTCATTTCCCCATCCTCTGTGTTAATCTCATTTATTTTGCTCCTTTTCTTAGACTCTTTCTTTCGCTGGTTTCAGGGCCTGCTTCTCGTCTACGACATCACGAATCGACAATCCTACGAAACGCTCAGCTACTGGTTGAACAGCATCGAAAAGGTTTCCTATTCCTCTTTTCTGGCCAATTTATAGAGCGCCTATCTCTATACAGTTGAATGGGATGGTGAACGCTGGCGCTAACTGGCGAACGATATGAGAACAGATAAATACATACATATATATGCATATTTGCATACAATCGTACGTAGATACATACATACATACATCCATATGTACGTAAATACATATATACATACAACAAACACATTTAGGCCTGTATACATGCATATATTTGTTCATTCATTCATTCATTCATTCATTCATTCATTCATTCATTCATT
>OY744613.1:3550904-3670904 GCA_963556255.1 Allolobophora icterica
ATCATCATCATCATCATCATCATCATCATTATATCATTATCTTCATCATCATTATCATCATCATCGTCGTCATCATCATCATCGTCATCATTATATCATCATTATCTTCGTCATCATTACCATCATCATCGTCGTCATCATCATCATCGTCATCAAGGAAGTTCAGACGTAAAAGGCTAAAATAAATATGACCTCGTGGCAAACACTTCTTATTCCTCGCACGGTAGCCTTGGACAACCTCTCCTAACGTGACGCAGCACTCGTGAATAGACTGGTACCATGCTCTTGCTTTTGACTGGCGCTTTATAAATTACCCAGTTTACAGTTTACGATCATGATTTTCAAAATTTCTTTTGACTAGAGAAATTATCGTGTATTTCTAAACTTCTTGAATCACCCGTCGATTACATAAATGAAACAGTATTCGATTATTAATTAATAATTAACCTGTCATTAAAATATATTTTCATTTTAGAAATTGACTTCTATCATCAATCATTCTGATTACATTATCTTACAAGACAATTGGATTATAATTGTAAGTCATCATAGAAAACACTAATAATTGCGGTTACAGTCATAAATACTTAATAATGTCATTATGAATAATTATCATAACTGATGAAATAGTTTTAATTGTATGTCATAAATATCGCCATTGCTAAAACAGTTTTAATTGTAGGCCTAATTAAAAATTTCATTATTGTCAGACTGGTTATCATTGTAATTATTTTATGATGAGAATTTGTAATTCGCCATAATCTCTTCACCATCCAGGCAACCCGCTCTACCCGATCATCGTCCTATCTCAGTCTTTCTCGACCCCCGGTCACTACTCATCTCAAGTTCTCCAACCGAGCCATATCCAACACAGCACCACGCCTCTAGAACGATCTCCCCCTCTGAATTCCGCAGTATCAGCTTTTCAAGAATTCCTGCTCTGACTCAATAATTGAGCCTCCGCCTTCCAATTAATTCTTCTCGCCCTTAACAGCTGCTCTGCCTCCTTCTCTCTTGATCTGGACCCCTTGGTAACCGGACCTCCTGTAGACAACTCTGCAAACCCCCTCTGATTTGACGCGCGCTCGTAAATAAACTGGTGCCCTGCGCTTGGCTTTCGAGTGGCGTTTTAGAAGTTTGGAGATTACGACTGCGATCTCTTAGTGAAACGACGATGGATGTTCGATGGTTTTAGGTTGCAGAGAAGAACTTCCTGTCTGGTTTCCTAGAGACAAGCGCCGAGAATGGCAACAACGTTCGTGAATGCTTCGATCTGTTGGCGCAGGCAGTCACCGAAGTCTACAATCCAGAACTCGTCAGTTCCTATAGCGCTTTTTATAACAGTATTAGAACTGTGATTTTTGACTCGCTTGGTATCGAATGATGGCGCCTTGGTGGCAGGATGTGGTGTTGTTCACGGGTCACTGAACAGGGGAGAGGAAATATAGATGAATGGATGGATGGATGGATGGATGTGTGCAGGGTGGGTGGATAGATGGATGGATGGATGGATGGATGGATGGATGGATGGATGGATGGATGGATGGATGGATGGATGGATGGATGGATGGATGGATGGATGGATGGATGGATGGATGGATGGATGGATGGATGGATGGATGGATGGATGGATGGATGGATGGATGGATGGATGGATGGATGGATGGATGGATGGATGAATGGAAGGATGGATGGATGGATGGATGGATAGATGCAGGGTGGGTGGATGGATGGATGACAGGATGGGTGGATGGATGGATGGATGAATGGATAAATGGATGGATTCATTCTTCCATCCATCCATGGAAGAATGAATGAATGAATTGACTCATTAAACTTATAGACTTACTGACCGGTTGACTGACGCTGGACTTGAATGTCTGTTTGTCTGCCTACCTGACTGCCTGACTGACTGACTGACTGAATGAATGAATGAATGAATGAATGATTTAAATGTAATGTAATGATGACAGTGTGTATAGCATCGTAAGTACAATATTCCTTTATGTCTGTTCCTTTCACGTTTAATGTCTGTTCCTTTCACGTTTAATGTTTGTTCCTTTCACGTTTAATGTTTGTTCCTTTCACGTTTGATGTCTGTTCCTTTCACGTTTAATGTCTGTTCCTTTCATGTTTAATGTCTGTTCCTTTCACTCTCAAAGTCTGTTTTCTTTCCATGACACAGATGAAGCTGTATAAGCTGTCGACGGTTCCTCCAAAGTCGAAGGAAGCCACACTCCACCTGCCGACGGCTGGTGGCACTAAACCGGAAGTGAAGCATCAGACGAAAAGTCGGACAATCAAACTACTCAACAACTCTTCGCGAAAACGTTCGAGAAAGTGTGAATGCAACTCATAGTCGTCAAAAGAACCTATTATGTTGTTCCCATTATGTTGTTGCTGTCGTCAGTGTTGTCAGTGTTGTCAGTGTTGTTTGTCGTTGTCGTTCAACATAAAGTCACCATTTATAGTGTTCAGTATTTTTTATAGAGACAATATTGTAAAGTAACTTTTGCTACTACTACTGTTAGTATGCATATTTGTATTATATATGTTTAATATATATATATGTGTATGTATATATGTACATATATGTATATATTTATATAATATATATGTATAAAGCTCCTAAATACCTCTGTGACCTAATGTGCAAACCTCTATCTGCTCTGTCTTCCCGCCCTCTTCGGTCTGCTGACCGCTTTGATCTGCTTGTCCCTCGCGCAAGGACTTCGATGGCTCAGCATCGTGCTTTTGCCATCCTTGGCCCTTCCCTTTGGAATGACCTGCCCCCCTCTCTCCGTAGCAAGATATTGCTTGGGATCTCGCCTTCTTCTCTCCGCTGCCTAAAGACCTTTCTTTTCCCTCGGGGCTGACACGCTGGGAGCGCCTCTGAATAGTCTATGCTGTGAGAGGCGCTTTATAAATAATCATATAAGATAAGATAAGATAAGATATATATGTAGCCCATATTTATATATATATATATTTATATTTATATATATATATATGTATATATGTGTAGGTGTGTGTGTGTATTAGTTATGTCAACAGTGGAAGCGCCAGGACTTGAAGTTTGGATGGGAGGGGTGAGACGTGGTGTGACTTTTGGGCATGGCCCCTTAACCCCGCTCTTGGCGCCACCACAGTTCGTATAATTAATTTATGTCACCATTTGATTTTCATGTTAAGATTTACGTTGATGCGAGTACTTATTTTAGTACTTATGCAGTACTTATGTTAATACTTACGTTAGTACTTATGTTAGTGCTATAGTTAGAGATATGCTAGGCCTGGTTGTGCTAGGTAATCGACCTTGCTGTGCTAAAGCATAGCAGCTATTAGGCAGCTGTTTACTTGACAGCTGCAGTTCAGCAGCTATTTTATAGCAGTTGTATAGCATGCCACTGCTAGAGTCGTGAATCCTATGGTATTAATCTGTAGTGTTCAAGGCTTAATCTTATCTGTAGCTGTTCAAAGCTGTTCAACTCTCGTCTCGTTTAAAGTGTTCATCGTATCTAAACTGTTCACAGACTTACCTAATCTATGAAGTACCTGTTGAAAAAATAAATGGCAGCTGAAAAGCATGTTTGCCCAAAGTGACACTTTTTTCGTATGTTTAAAAGACCTGAAGATTAAGGCGTTTGCTGGATCCACACTCAGTTGTTAGCCAGTTTCTACCGAAAACATTTTATTGTTCCCATATTATGTATGTAGGCCCTATGTATGTACGTATATTATATACATGTACGTGTGTATGCATGTGTGTATGTATGCAGGGGCGGATCCAGGGGGGGCAATCCGGCCATGGCCCCCCATTTGAAATTTTTCTTTATTTTTGACATGTGTTTTATGGGCGTTTTATGATCTTTACACAGGCGTGGCCCCCTGTAGGCGTGGATGAGTAAAATGTACAGAGAACGTAGATGTAGACCGAAGACATTAAAAAGGTTAATGACTAAAAAAAAACTTTTTTGGGAGATGACTACAAAATTTTTGGCCCCCCCTGATAGACCTTCTGGATCCGCCCCTGTATGTATGTATTGGACGTTCTCGGATATACAATACAATACAACTCAACTGTTATTTGATAAAGCCTTCCTCACGAACTTCAGAACCGCACAGACACGTGCAGTAGGCGTTTGTTACCAAATACTTTTCAACCTTTGATCAGCTGCGAATCTGTGAACTTCTTTTGAATTTACGCATGCTACTAAGTGACTGGATTTATGCTGCAGGATTGTCTAGAGACGCTATCATCTTCGACGAAGATCTCTAGCGCTATATAACTCGATTATTGTACATCATTTCAACTGCTAATCAAACGGGTATTCTGTATACAGTTGCCCCAGTTTCCGTAGACCTAGAGTTGTGTCGATTACGATCAGGTTTCTGCGTCGACGTGGTTGGATTTTTCTTTAAAAAATTTGGACCTATAGGTTATTGGAAGCCCTTCCCAAAATCACCTCCACCAAATCCAACCCCGTCTGCGAATGTGTAAACAGATTGGACGGAAACAAATTGCTTGTTATGTTCGGAAGTAAACTTGGCTTAACGAACGATGTCACCGAGTTTCTTTGTTTATCAATACTTGTCGCTGAGCATTTTGATCTCGCCGACATTTTTAAACCTAGTGTGTGCCCCCGTAAGTCGTTCTCAGGCAGGGGCGGATCTAGACTTTTACATTACGGGGGGCGATTTCATGGACGTCCAAAGGTCAAAGGAATTAAAATTAAAATTACTTATCAAGTTTAGAGCATGATTAAAGCAAGGGCGTGTAGAAGTAATATTCAAACTGCAGTCCGGCGCTGTACATTCGCAATAATAATCACATAACATTTATCCTGTATACAGCATAGTATATCAAATTTTGAAATTTTAAATATTAAAAAATTATTTTTTGGACTCTTAGGGGGGGGCGATCGCCCCAATCGCCCCCCTCTGGATCCGCCACTGTTCTCAGGTAACGTACAGATTTACAAGCACAGTAATTTGACAGCCGGTCTTGGTCTTGAGCTTGCGAGACCAAGACCAAGACTTTCAACCTCAAGACCAAGACCAAGACTTTGAACCTCAAGACCAAGACCAAGACGTCTCAAGACCAAGACTTAAAAACGAACTCGAGTGCCTTCGAAATAAGACCTTGGTCTCTAGGACAAGTCTGCACAGTACAACCACCACATTAAATAATTAAAATGAACCCGTTTATGCGCCATGCCTGATGATGATGATGATGATGATGATGATGATGATGATGATGATGATGATGATGATGATGATGATGATGATGATGATGATGATGATGATGATGATAATGATAATAATAATAATAATCGTTTAATAATTCAAACTGACAAGTACGCAGTAGGATTACATGATACGATAGTAGCAGAGGCTAACAAGTTTAACAGGAGTCGAATTTAACTTGTGGCAGCCTGCAAGGCGTCCATCAGTCCTACTGCTCGTTTTACAGTCGCCCCCTTAGGAGTGGAAGGCTGAGTCAACCCTATGGAGTAGGTAACGGGTAGGCAGCGTTAGTGCTCGAGCTTCGAAGGAAAGCGATTCAAAGGCAGACCAACACTGCGCTGGATAGACGGTATATAATTTATGCCTATTGTGACGGTGGTGTGCAGTCATCTGATTGGCGTAGACTCTAGGGGGGGGCAGCCGGGGCACGTGCCCCCAATAATTGAGATGGAGTGCAACAAGTGTAGACATTGGCGGCGATCTTGTTTGACAGGTGGGGTGGACACTTTAGAAATGGTCTGGTCAAAAAGAGTTTTGACCTGAACTGGTCAAAAGAGGTCCAAAAATTGTTTCCCGCTCACGCGCGACAAAAATTCATTCTAAACAAATTTTTCGCGCTCACGCGCGATAAAATTTGATGACTTTTTTGGGTGTTTCTTCAAAATGTGGGGGAACAAATGTATGGTGTGTCCCCCACTCTGAAAGGTGGTGGGTCTTGTCCCCCTCGACCCCCCCCCCGTGATCACCACCCATGAGTGTAGAATGAATAACCAAATGCCCCCACCCCAATATTTTGGACAAGTTTACGCCAGTGGTCATCATCACGTCACTTAAAAGTGTCGTCACCACTTTAAGTGATGGAGACCGGACGCAACCGTCACTACTTTTGACCTTGTGCTGAAATATATTTTTGCGATATGACGCTGGACTTGAATGTCTGTCTGCCTGCCTGCCTGCCTGCCTGCCTGACTGACTGACTGACTGACTGACTGACTGACTGACTGACTGACTGACTGACTCACTCACTCACTGACTCACTGACTCACTGACTGACTGACTGACTGACTGACTGACTCACTCACTCACTCACCCACTCACTGACTCACTGACTCACTGACTGACTAAAAAAAGTCATAAACTTTTTTGGGAGATGAATTCGCGAAAAGTCAAGAAGTTTCGTTAAAAAAGGAAGACACTTTTTTTCGGAGATGAATTCCTAAAAAAGTCATGAACTAGACCACGGCCGACTAGTCCCCCCACCTCTGAGATAAGATCGCCGCCACTGGCTCTAGCAACGGCTGTTAAAGACGTAACGGTGGTATATTCTTCAATTTCTTATTTAACAATATCTTAATATAGCTTATATTATACTCATTGTTTTGTGTTGCATGATTTGGTGACATCATTCGTCATGCTGTAGTTGACAGCGTCATCTATCGGGGTTTGGTCAGCACGTCTTTATGGGGCGAAGTTTCTCCACTGGACATAACATCACTTGGACTAACACTAAGAGGAGCACTGGACTTGACCGAGGACAATGGAGACCCTTTATTCGTACCCATCGCTGCCAAATGGCTGGTGTTTGGAAGATGATGATGATGATGACGACGAAACAATGATGATGACGATGAAGAAGACTACAATGATGATGACGATGAAGACGATGATGATAATGATGATGATAAGTCAGCGTTGTTGAACATTCAAACAACGATTTTTCCAGATTTCTTCTCCAGATCTGCCCTCTAGCGAACTCGGCTATAACAAAGCTGTTTGTGGCAAGATGAAGCGGCGAATTTCATATACCGAGACCAAGATAATTAAGTCTCTACCACTGTCATGACTGCCTCTCAGGAATTAAGGTTAACATGTGGCGTCACCTGGTGAGGCTGCTCCTCCGTTCAACAACAAACTGTAGATTAATCATAGTGTATAATTACGCACTGTAGACCGTAAACAGTTAGTAGGGCAGTGCAGTGATATGCAATGTAACTAAAAGAAAATAACTAATTTTATAGCGCATTTCTAAAGAGGCGCTTTACGGAGACTTCAGAAGCAAAACGATTTGCGAAAAGGGAAAGTAATCGCGTAAATGGTAGTGATTAATTTGATGGGTGGTGGTGGTCTAGGTGGATATAAGTTGTATAGGCCTGCGCTTAATTTGGGTGGATTCTAGGTTGAGGAAAAGGGAATTGCGGTGATCAAGCTTGGATTGACCGGCTAGCAATAGTAGAAGCAATTTAAAAGTCAAACATGAACAATTTAAAAGTCAAACATGTAAATTTCCGAAATTTCTCATCGTCACACAAAAGCCACGTCAGAGAGACTGTAGCTTCTAACACCGGCGCTATGTCAAATCAAGTGCGCAATAGCCAGGTTCAAGCAGGTTGCCTTCTCCGTTCCGGTGCCGAGTCAGAATCCGGGGAGGTAAAGTCACGTGGGTCCAATGCGGCCGAGTTCACGAATGAGCATGACACAGGTGGGCTAGAGGTTGTAGATGTGAGTAGAGGGGAGGTGCAGATCAAAGGTGATGCCAAGATTGCGCACAGGTGAGTCAGAGGTGAAAGCGAGAGGTGAAGAGTTGGTTGGTAGATGTATGGGAGGGTCGGGGAGTTTCCTTATCTGATCTGGAAGACCAGGGATACTCAATTCTGTTTGGGAAGGGTTGAAGCAGAGGAGATGGCGAACATCCAATTAGAGATTAGGTTGATCACATCGAGTAGTTGAGCAGTGGAGTAGGCTAAGAGAAAGCCCAGAAAGTGTTTAAGGAGAATGACATGAAGAGCTTGATGTCATCTCCATAAAGATAGTAGGATTTATTAAGTGTTTTCTCGATAGAACATTAATGGATAATTAAGCTGATTTATAAGCCTACTAGCTAAGTATGTGCCTCTAAACACATCCATATAGCCTAAAACAAAGGAAACAACAAAGATGTTTACAATGGTAGGATTCCTCCGCTGACGCAGTGTTTGTGCGCAGCTGAGAAATCTCGGAGGTTTACAACAAAATTATCTCTCAGATCTGGTCTTCTGGCAACCGAATTGTGTTCTTCACGTGGCGTATTCTTACAACCCATCTGACTTGACGTAGTATTCGTGAATAAGTTAGTGCCCTACGCTTAGCTTTAAACAGCGATTTTGAAATTCACGAGTTTTTTAATTACGATTATAAATGTTATCGGAAACTTTTCAGATTTAAACGGAATCACGGCTTTCCATACCTTCCCTGGCGACCAGAGCCAGCCAATCGGACGTCGCACTTGCCGCACGTGATCATTGCCGTGCGCATTGTACCGCAGGCCGAAAAACAACAACAACAGTTTACAGAAAGATTTCACAGAATTTTTCAGACTAAATGGCGACATTTTAGCGTTTATTAATCCTTTGTTTGGCAGATCATGACACCAGGCTGATCCGCCGCGTCCAGATCGAAGAAGTTCGCGGAGACGGATGCGATTTAAGTAGTTATCATGAAGCCAGACGGGGGTAAGTGCTCGCTATCCGAGAATAGAGTCGCGTATCTCTATGCGGTGTTTTGATCAGCTGTGTGTCAGGTCGGGCGGGGCGGACAGAAAGGGTGTCCCTCTCAAAGGGCTTTCCTCTGGGCAAATCGATGGAAAATCACTTAAACAATAGTGGACAGTGTCCACTACAAATCTATACCCTTGCATTGATCGCAGTTTAATTAAAACCGAACGGGGGACAGCGGACTTTTTGTGATTTGGGGCAAGCGGCGCAGAAGTCGTTAACTAATCAATTACGAAGATGGCTGGCAGTACATAAATTTGTACTTAATTTTTGATTTGGTTGAAACGAATGAGCAAAAATGATTTCTTTCTGAAACTTCTTGCATTGTTTTAAGTGATTTGTGGGACGTAGTTTTGCGGGGTTCTTGAGTCTTGCCAACAGATGTTATTGTTGCATCATCCGATGTCGTTAGCGGCGAACCTTTCTTTGTGCCCGAGTTTCGGCGCAACAGATATTCGACCCACATCCTTATCGAGAAACTAATTAATTAATTCACCTGAGAACAATGAATTAACTTATGGGCGCTGAAACTGTGCTTTGATTAATCTATCCCAATGACCATAGCCTACGGATTCTTTTTGTGGGAAATATTTATATAGGGCCTCGTTAGTAAGCCACCGTCGTTTACAGACTTGAATGATAACATCCTGAAAATAGTGTGGTTGTGGTTGGGTTACCTAGAATCCTATGTAAAAGTGCATACCAGAAATTTATATGGCACCTTTTTTAAACACTGCAAGTTGCAGAGGTCACTGGAGGTTCTTTGTAAACAGCCTGTCAGCTTCTGTCGCAGTTAGATCTGGGACTTGTGGGAGACAGTAGCCAGTTGGTTAAAGTGCTCTCCTTGTAACATCTAGAGTATGGGTTCGATCCTGTTCCCTGAAATGGTTACTCTGTAGGGACTCTGAGCAAGTCCTTCACTCACAGATGTTCAGCAACATCGATTAATTTGTGATCATTAGATTTGGCACCTAATAAATAACAACAATAGTCATAAGTGCATAATAATAACAATAGTAATAAATGCATAATAATAACAATAGTAATAAATGCTGGGGCATAGCAGCTGATTGGTTAGTGTTCGGAATGTAACACGGATAACTCGGGTTTGAGCCTACTTCTCTGAGACGGTTCCCGTGTAGGCAACTTGAGCAAGTCCTTCATTCACAATTGACTGATGCTTGGTTATTATATAGTGGCACTTAATCAGTGCATAATATTTATAATATCTGTGTGCATGTGAGAAATTTTGGAAGTGGACAGCGACTGTGTTGTGCCAAAGCCAAAATTATTTGGTTTAGATCGTAGGTGTTCCTCATTTTCTGGATGATGGTATCAGTGATTGTATTATTGATTGTGATGATGAAGATTAGAATGATTGTGATCGTCCTGATCACAATCAGGGTGGTTGTAATCCGCATGATTGTGATGACAACGATCTTCGTAATGATGTGCATGATTATCTTTATTGCTATGATCGTGATTCTGGTTATCCTTATAGCTATGATCTTTATCATGGTTATCCTTAAACCTGTAATCATGATCGTGGTTATTCTTATAACTATGATCATGATCATAGTTATCTTTATTACTGTGATCGCGGTTATCCTTATAACTGCGATTGTGATCGCATTGCTTTGAGATCATGACCATGAATATTCTTATAACTAAGTGTAATTGTAAACTCCTGTTTTCTAAAGCATCACCTTAAAGCCAAGAGCAAATCACCTGGTTATTCACGAGTGCTACTGTTGTTACCTTGAGTTTCTTTATCATTGTGGTAACAACTGTGATTGTCCCATTAGCTATTATCATGCATACTTATTATTACTGTGATCGTGTTCTCAATCTTGATCATAGTTATGCCATTATGACCTTCACTGATGAGTGTGTTTAACTGTGAGTCAGTAGTTGGTGGGTGCTTTGTGTATGCAAATGCACACGGTAGCACACCAGTGGTGAATTCTCCATCATCGGATCATTATGAGCTTAGTTCTTAGAATACTTGAAGCAATTAGGCCAGTGCACACAGTAATTTTTTTAAGTACTTGGAAGATGCTATGTTTAGTGTCTATATACATACATACAAACATACACACACATGCGTACATACATGCATACATACATACGTGCATACATACATACCTAGATTACTGTAACTCACTTTTCACTGGTGTCATTAAGTAAAACATGGTGACATGGCAGACTGTTCAGAACGCTATGGCTAGAGCCATGACTAATACATCCAAATATATTATGAACAAAATAACGTCTGTGCATTGACTTCCTGTTCAGCTTAGGATCGGTTTCAGATTGGGGCTCATTGTTTATAAAACGCTGAACTCAGGCCCACTACAATATTTAAATCAGTTCCTATTCCCCAGACTTAGCATTATTCAATGAGGTCATCTGATTCTCTTTGTCTGGTCATGCCTACAAAAAGAACTGTTCTTAGTGAATGAACTTTTTCATTTGCTAGACCTGCCTTTTGGAACTCTCTCCCTCTGTTTGTGTGCTCTGCTCAGTCGCTTGTTTCAATTCGTTCTCAACTTAAAACTTACTCTTTCAAACTGCTTATCCACCATAGGCTGCCTCTCTGTCTTACAGACTGATCTTCTGGATGTTGACCTGATTACGGCTTGGCTCTGGTGTGCCATCGGTTGATGCCTTGTGCAATAGACACCGGCGCAATAGAAGTTACTAATTATTAATCAAACACTAACAAAAGTATAGCCTACATATGTATACATCTACATACACTTACATGTATACATATGCATATGCACACATAAATACTTACTCTATGTACATACATACATGCACTAGAATCTCCTTGTGAATTTAGCTGTAAAGGGGAACCTGTTTTCATATCCCAAGGCCAAGTAAATGAAGGTGCTGTGCTTTTAGTTGGACTAAGGGACCTTTCCATCATCACCTTTGCACCAACTGTTCTTATCACTGTACTATCAGTTATTTTGATCGTGGTTTCATGTCGTCAGCTTGAACTGGGGTTATGTAAATCCGAGGTTACAAGTACAAACTTACAATAATTTATTGTCGTCTACATTGTAATCGTCATGAATGTCGTTAACCTAATCGACATCGGTCATATGATCATGATACTAATTGACTGGCTGTGGTGTCTGATGTCAACTGATAAGGATGATCAGTCACAGTTATGTAGATAATCATGATCATGATTGCAGCTATAGTTAATCTTGATCACGATCATGATAACACTTTTAAGAATAATCAGTCATAATCATAGTAAAGATAGTCATGATCACGATCATAGTTATAAAGGTAATAACGATCGTCATTGTGAAGGTTGTCACGATCGTGAGCATCATCATGATCATGAGGATTATAAACAATGTGATCATCATGATCATGAGATTCATGATCCTGCTCGTTTTGGGTAGGACTCCATTGTTTAGGCTATGCATGTGTGCGAGTGCCCACATGTGGTGCCCTTTCCCAGTTTTATCTTATCATTTGTTTGCTTCTTATGATGAACTGTACTTGATGAACTTTAAGACCCTTTAGGCAGACAAAGGCAGCGCTCTTGTGACACACTTAAAAGACACTTTATTAAGTTTCTATATAGATACATTGTGGTTTACATAATGGTCATTGTCATTATCACAATGATTGTCATTATCACAGTCATTGTCATGTAATCTTCATCATCAGTTACATCATGACAGTCATCATCATCGTCATCAACGTGATCGTCATCATCATCATCATCACGGTCAACTTCGTGCCCATAACAACACATGTCGTAGAATTTTTCAACACCATTGTTACGGCCTTCCCTGTTGCGTCGCCATGGGCAACCAGGTAGGCTTTGTGATGATGACCAGGTAAAAGACAAACAAACGAGATAACCTGGATGGATGTCTTTGTCACCTGGCCAGTTAGTCAGTCACTTGACGACTTACGCAGTTGCGTAAAGAGACCGTAAACATGTCAGCTGTGTTGGCGATTCTTACTGTCAGTTGACTGATCTTTATGCTCCTTGTTTCAGTCTCTTTCGATCTGACAGCTGTCGATCTTTGTGATCTGACAGCTAGCTTTAAGTCTGACAGTTGAAGCTTTCGATCTAAGAGTCGATCTTTTCAATATGACTGAGTCGATCTTAAACTGAGTCGATCTTTCCAATCTGGCAGTTGATCTTTTCAATCTGAGTCGATCTTTCAATCTGACTAGTCGATCTTTCAATCAGGCATGTTGTTGTTCTTTTCGATCTGACAACGAGTCGATCTTTTCATAGGAGGTTGGTTAGAGCGCTCACCTTGTGACGCGGAGTGTACAGGTTCGATCCTCCTCCCCTGAGATGATTATTGTGTAGGGACCTTGAGGAAGTCCTTCACTGACAATTGCTCAGTGCCATCGATTGATGCTTGGTCATTAAATAGTGGTGTTTAATAAATGTGTAATAATAATAATGACCTCGATATTGGCGGAGGCCTGAGATTAAAGGACCTAATAAGACTGGGTGAAAAACAAGATGGTGGAGCATTTATCAGCACACCACTTTCTACGGTCACGACTTCAGTCAAGGACGTAATCATGACGTCAGCCGTGGACGTCAGGCGGTGGTGAGCCCTTGATGCCTTCAGGAGCATTGTCGGAGAAGGTGTTTTGGTGCTCCATCGTTTGATGTCTGCGAATAACAACCAAAGAATTCTTCGTCAGATCTCCATGACCGGAATGTTTCTTTCGTGCTCGGGGTCATTTCATTGGCCCGATTTGTCATGGTGAAAACAGCGCTGGAAGACATGTACCAGTGCATCAAAGGCATTGGGTCAGTGTATTAAAAGCATTGTATCAATGTATCAAAAGTATTGGGTCAATGTATCAAAAGTATTGGGTCAATGTATCAAAAGTATTGGATCAATGTATCAAAGTATTCGGTCAATGTATCAAAAGTATTGGGTCAATGTATCAAAAGTATTGGGTCAATGTATCAAAAGTATTGGGTCAATGTATCAAAAGTATTGGGTCAATGTATCAAAAGTATTGGGTCAATGTATCAAAAGTATTGGGTCAATGTATCAAAAGTATTGGGTCAATGTATCAAAAGTATTGGATCAATGTATCAAAGTATTCGGTCAATGTATCAAAAGTATTGGGTCAATGTATCAAAAGTATTGGGTCAATGTATCAAAAGTATTGGGTCAATGTATCAAAAGTATTGGGTCAATGTATCAAAAGTATTGGGTCAATGTATCAAAAGTATTGGGTCAATGTATCAAAAGTATTGGGTCAATGTATCAAAAGTATTGGGTCAATGTATCAAAAGTATTGGGTCAATGTATCAAAAGTATTGGATCAATGTATCAAAGTATTCGGTCAGTGTATCAAAAGTATTGGGTCAGTGTATTAAAAGCATTGCATCAATGTGTCAAAAGGATTAGGCTAATGTATCAGAAGTATTGGGTCAGTATAGCTATAGTATTGGGTCAATGTATCATTGGGTCAATGTATCAAAAGTATCAGGTCAATGTATCAAAAGTATCGGGTCAATGTATCAAAAGTATCGGGTCAATGTATCAAAAGTATCGGGTCAGTGTATGAGAAGTATCGGGTCTGTGTATCAAAAGTATTGGGTCAATGTATCAAAAGTATCAGGTCAATGTATCAAAAGTATCGGGTCAATGTATCAAAAGTATCGGGTCAATGTATCAAAAGTATCGGGTCAGTGTATGAGAAGTATCGGGTCTGTGTATCAAAAGTATTGGGTCAATGTATCAAAAGTTTCGGGTCAATGTATCAAAAGTATCGGGTCAGTGTTTCAAAAGTATTGGGTCAGTGTATGAGAAGTATCGGGTCTGTGTATAAAAGTATTGAGTCAATGTATCAAAAGTATCGGGTCAATGTATCAAAAGTATCGGGTCAGTGTTTCAAAAGTATCGGGTCAGTGTATGAGAAGTATCGGGTCTGTGTATAAAAGTATTGAGTCAATGTATCAAAAGTATCGGGTCAATGTATCAAAAGTATCGGGTCAGTGTTTCAAAAGTATCGGGTCAGTGTATGAGAAGTATCGGGTCTGTGTATAAAAGTATTGAGTCAATGTATCAAAAGTATCGGGTCAATGTATCAAAAGTATCGGGTCAGTGTTTCAAAAGTATCGGGTCAGTGTATGAGAAGTATCGGGTCTGTGTATAAAAGTATTGAGTCAATGTATCAAAAGTATCGGGTCAATGTATCAAAAGTATCGGGTCAGTGTTTCAAAAGTATCGGGTCAGTGTATGAGAAGTATCGGGTCTGTGTATAAAAGTATTGAGTCAATGTATCAAAAGTATCGGGTCAATGTATCAAAAGTATCGGGTCAGTGTTTCAAAAGTATCGGGTCAGTGTATGAGAAGTATCGGGTCTGTGTATAAAAGTATTGAGTCAATGTATCAAAAGTATCGGGTCAGTATCAAAGTATTGGGTCAATGTATCAAAGTATTGGGTCAATGAATGTATGAGGTTAATGTATCAAAGTATGAACTGCTGAGATGATGTACTCCAAAGTGCGGTTATGCAGTTGGTATAATAAAGAATGTACCGGTAGTTACTTAGTTACTTACTTACTTATTGGGTCAGTGTATCAAAAGTATTGGGTTAATGTATTAAAAGTATTAGGTTAATGTATAAAAAATGTGGGTTAATGTATTGTGGGTTTATGTATCAAAAGTATTGGGTTAATGTATTAAAAGTATGGTGTCAATGTATCAAAGTATTGGGTTAATTTATTTAAAGTAATTATTGGATTATTGTTTACAAAATGTGGGTTAATGTATCATAAGTATTAGGTTATTTTTTAGGTTTTAGGTTATTTTTTTAGAAAAATGTGGGTTATTGTATCAAAGGTAGTGGGTTATTGTTTAAAAATGTGGGTTAATGTATCAAAAATATTAGGTTATTTTTAGAAAAATGTGGGTTAGTGTATCAAACGTAGTGGTTTGTTGTTTAAAAATGTGGGTTAATGTATCAAAACTAGTGGGTTAATGTATTAAAAGTATGCGGTCAACGTATGCGTTGCGCAATGGACGCAGGGCTATTGATTTCTTTTTGGCGTTGCTGGCTGTTTTCTCCATTCAAACCCAAATGCCCATTGATTTAGGTATGTGCCAGGCAGCCAAGACGCCGGGAATAACACCAGCTGATTACCAGCTGAGCACAGATGCTCAGGAGCAACCGAGCATCAGCTGAGCACACAGCTGAGCAAGACAACAGCTGTTTCACACAGTGGGCTTAACACAACAGCTTCATGTGTTTTTTCAATACGGAGTGATAATTTCTTACAAAAAACGCAAGGATGATGCCAATAATAATTAATAATTATAATGATAAAAATGTTGTATTTTGCACCTGATAGTAGCACATGCTATGCTAATGGTATCTGCCGTGGGGAGGGTAGCGATGGATACTGCGTTCCGGTGCAGCGTATTGATTAATATTGCAATGGGAGAGGGAGCAACCAACATGTGACATTGACGTTCTGTCGCAGGTATTCAGTGTTGATTGAGATGCCAGGGGCCTTCGCACGACAGGATATGCTGTGCAGTTCAGTGATCCTAGTTGCCAGGCTCTACAACGAATCAGGCTGTGTACGCGTGTACACAATAGGCGACCTTCTGTGTACCTCTGTGTGTGTGTGTTTGTGTGGTTTCGATTGTGCGGGGCTTTGTGTACTTGTGTACACGTGTACACAGCGAGAGGCGGCCTTGTAGAGTGCCTGAGTGTGTGTTGGTATGTGTGGATGTCTGTGTGTGGTGCTTTGTTTGCAAATGTTCACACCCAATTGGAAAGATTGAATTGTACCCAAGTGTTTGTGTGTGTGTACTTGTGTGTACTTGTGTGTGTACTTGTGTGTGTGTACTTGTACTTGTGTGTATTTGTGTGTGCTTGTGTATGTTTGTGTACTTGTGTATGTACTTGTGTGTACTTGTGTGTGTACTTTCATGCTGTGTGTACTTTCATGTGTGTACTTGTGTATGTACTTTTGTGTACTTGTGTGTATTTGTGTGTCCTTGTGTTTGTTCTTTCGTGTGTGTACTTGTGTGTAAATGTGTCTGTGTGTGTACTTGTGTGTGTGTATGTGTGAACTTGTGTGTGTATGTGTGTACTTGTGTGTGTATTTGTTTGTGTACTTGTGTGTGTGTTTGCTTGGCCCTTCTAGTTGTCAGCCTGTACAGCAGCTCTGCTTGTGTCGAAACGTGTACACAATAGGTGGCCTTGTACGTCTGCCTGTGTTTTATTTGTTTGTGTGGTGGTGGGTTCACACGTGTTCACATCCATATGGAAAAGGTTTAATTGTACCTATGTGTTTCTGTATTTATGTGTACGTACGTGTTTGTGTACTGGTGCGTATGCTTGTTTGTGCTTTAGTTGTTACCGAGTGCTGCCAGGTTACTCTGTACGGCACAGTGACCCCTTGTTTTCTTGGGGTGTTGGGCTCTTTTCTTGAGGGTTCTAAGTACTAGGTGCCTGGATCAAACCTCGTGTCCCGGGTGTGATTTGTAACAGTAATGCCCTATGGCCAGCTATATAATATGCCATGGGATCCTATATAGTAGGGTTATTATACAGAGGTCATTGTCTTTGCTCACCCCTAATGCTGGGGTATACGGCACTCGCTGTATGACCTTTAACCCCTACTGTGCCCCAGACCAAAGCAATACCGGGTTCTCCCTCACCGGCCTTCAGCTCTGAAATTTGCTGCCTGTTTCTGTAGGCTCTGCTAGTTCCGTTGTGTAGAGTTTAGGTCAGGACTTATTAAACCTAATCCCAGAATTTCTATGCAGCCAATGTAATAACACTCAAGGCTTGAGTCAATTGTCGCTATTAATGAAAATCGTTGTGCAAGTCAAAATCCAGGTCGAAAGCCAAGAATTAAGGGAATCCGAGGTGACACGGAAACACCCGAGAAGACACGGAAATACCCGAGAAGGCACGGAAACAGCCGAGAAGGCACGGAAACAACCGAAAAGACACGGAAACAACCGGAAAGACACGGAAACAGCCGACGGAGGAAATGACTCAAGTGAGTCCAGGAAAAGATGAGTTTTTAGTTGGGAAGTGAACGTTTGTAGGAAGAGAGTCTAGGGCCAACAACAGAATAGGCCCCCCTACCCAGAACCGTCCTTCTCAACGGCATATTCATACTTTATTCCTATCTGTTGCGAATAGCTCCGCCCCCAAACCTCCAGCCCGTAGGGTGGGCTTACTAGATTCTAGTATATTAGAGTGTGATTTTGCTTAGAAACTACCATCACTTGTTCCATAGTGCATTACGACAGCGACGAAAATAGAAGTTATTTGGGTCGGTTCAGGTCATCTCCTGTTGCAGATGTATTTTCCTATAAATAAAATATCTGACCCAGTTTCAGTGGTCTGGATTGGTTTTCCGCGGCTTGACATGCTTTAATTTGGCTGACATGACCCAGTTTTGTCCAATGGCCGGTTGTGCTAATAGGGCGGCGTTTGTTCGGAAATTATGTTCCCAGTGGATGTTGTGTTTGCCTTAGCTGCGCTGACGTGACACAGTTTGCTCCATGGCCTTTCCATCCTAATAAGGCGACCGTTGTTGAGAAATTAGGTCATGGCAGTGTGTTTCACGACTTGACCTATTTTTTTATAGAACCAATGACGTGTGCTAAATTGATTGCCAGATGGTAGCATTTGACCTGTTTCTAACTATTGACCTCTGTAAGTAAATATATATACAGATATATATATATATGTATGTTGATTAGTATATATATATATATATATATATATATATATATACATAAACTTACAGAGGTCAATACAGTACTCAATATGTACATAGAGACATGTCTATTTATGAGATTGTTTTGTTACATATATATGCATAAATATAGTTTCAGCTACTGTGCATATATATACACATGCAGAAGAATATATATATATATATACATATATATAGGTCAGTACTGAATATGTATATGTTGATATTTCTGTGTACAGGGTTGTTGTTGACCTTTCTGTAGCCGAACTGTGCTGTGTCAGCGAAAACAGATAGGTCATTGAACTCGGTAGTGCATGTATATGTGGCCCCTGGCTATTCAGTTTCAGACCGGGGATGTTCAGCGTCTGTGTTGTACTACTCTAGACTTTCTGTTTGGGATGTCTAGCTGTGGCCGAATTCTTAGACTTGTGAATTTCTTACTGGGATGTTCGGCTCTAGTTTCCTTGTTAGCGTTTCTTGTTAAGATGTTTAGCTGTGACCTTTGAGTGACCTTTGAGCCCTCAAATCTCTGCTTGGTATATCTGGGTGTGGTTCTTGGCTTTTGAACTGGGATGGTGTGCTGAAGATTGATTTAATAGCACTGATAGATTTCTTTTTGGGATGTTTGGCTATGGAAGTGCGGTTCTTGAATTTAAGTTTGGAATGTCCAGATTGATTTTTTGAGTGGGGATGTTCGGCTTAGCGAATCTTGATTGCCTCAGGTTTTTCGTGAGCTGTTGAGCTGTGGCCTTGGTAGCTGGAATTTCTGCCAGTGATGTTTAGCGGAACTATATTTAGTAGCTCATGTAGATTTCTGTTTGGGATGGTTAGCTGTAGCCTTAGACAATTGAATTTCTTATTGGGATGTTACCTGTGGCCTATAGGTTTTTGAATTTCTATATGGGATGTTACCTCTTTACTTAAGTTTTGGAATTTCTATTTGAGATGTTACCTCTTTACTTAGGTTTTTGAATTTCTATATGGGATGTTACATGTGTTCTTAGGTTTTTGAATTTCTATTTGGGTGTTACCTCTTTACTTAGGCTTTTTAATTTCTATTTGGGTGTTACCTCTTTACTTAGGTTTTTGAATTTCTATTTGGGATGTTACATGTGTCCTTAGGTCTTGGAATTTCTATTTGGGATGTTATCTTAGGCCTAAGGTTCTGGAATTTCTGTTTGGGAGATTCCCTGTGGCCGTAGGCTTTTCACTTTCTGTGTGGGATGTTAGCCGATGGTGGTGTAGTTGATCTTCATGCTCAGATCTTTAGCTGAAATATCAATGCAGTAGATTTGCACTTGAGTTAGATGTAAGTGGCTCTTAACCTGTTAACATTGGAAAAGCTGAACAGAGCAACCTTGAAAGTCCTTGCACTAGTTCCTCCTCTGAATGCTCAAGGGCATAACTGTCTGGTAAGAAGTCACAACAACTGTGGCCTATGCTTCTAAACGTGATGTCTGGAAACATGAGACACCAAAGTTTCTGGTTTTGGAATGGAGTTTTGCTTAATAATTATAACAATAATAATAATAATAATCAGTACTTTTTTTCTGGAAAAAAAGGTTCCGGAACGGAATAGTTATGGGCGGGCTAAAATCCCAAGAAAAACGGGGTTGGTAGTTGGGAGGGGTCTCAATAAACACTGAAAACAGTTCAAAACACTGAAATTATATTGAAATAACTAAATTATTGTTTTTACTATTAAAATAAATAAATAATTCTTTAATTCCTGAAAAGAGGTGCCGGAACGCCGTTTCGGCGCGTTCCGGCTGAAAAAAAGCACTGATGATAATAATAGTAATAATAATAATGATAATGATATTAATAACAATTATAATTAAGCCGGTTTTAGACTGTCATTTTATTGTCTCCGAGCATTGTTCTAAGAACCTGAGTGATCACAGCTACCTCTGGAAAAAATAAGTTGATTTATATAGCACCATAGTTGCCGAGGTCGAAGAAAAGGTGGGCTGTACACGAGTAGAAAAAGTCACAGACAGTTTTGTGGATTATGATAACATTACTCTGTAAGTTATTGGATTAGACACTGAAGTAGACAGCCACTGTCTATTAGTAGAGCACACATTCAGTGTGGCCTGTTGCCAGACATTTTGGTATTTTGAAGCAATCGGACAATAGCTGGCGTGCAGCATGAGACACTGAATGTGCTTTGACACTGGACGGTTGGTGTTTGAGAGCAGTCTAACCACACTAGTTTCTGCTCTGAATGGACATTATGTTGAATAGTGGCCACATTAGTTTGTCTGCGATGAATGGACATTAATCCTAACGGTGGCCACACTATATCTGCTCTGAGCAGACATTACTTTTTGGAACCTTGATCTCGGTTTTTGTTGTTTTGTAACTGAGGCCTTGACATGCGTCTCTGCATATCTCTCTCTGGCTCTGTCTGTCTGTCTGTCTCTCTCTCTGTGTTTGTCTCTGTCTCTCTCACACTGTCTATGTCTCGCTGTCTATCTGTCTCTCCAGGTCTTTACAATTGACGGATGCAATTCTTGACATCTCTGTACGTCATCCAAGGTCATCCATAAACCATAAATGTATGGCCGGATGGATGGATGGAATGACATGATGTGGTATTTAGGAGATTTCCACGCCTCTTCGAAGAGCCTTATCCCTGTTTCTGAAACAGGTCTCGCTTTCCTTTTTGGACGATCTATGTGTGAGCTGTGTTGTTCGGAGGGAGCGAGAGACAGACAGACAGAGATACAGAGACAGAGGGAGAGAGAGATTGGATGTTTACGGGATCAACGATGGATGGATGTTGTTGGATGGCTGGTTGGCGAGATAAAGAAGGCGTCAACGCCCTCCGGGAGAAGATGGGAGGAGGTCGCTGGGAAAGAGGAGGCGGAGGAAGCGAAGGAGGAAGAGAATGAGGTAGGAGGGGAGTAGAAGGTGTATGAGAAGGAGGAGGAGGAGGAGGAAGAGGAGGAGGGGTATGTAGAGAAAGGGAGGAGAGAAAACTGAGGAAGAGGTAGAAGAGAGAGAGGAGGAGATAGAGGAAGTCAAGGAGGAGGAGGTAGAGGAAAAGGAGGAGGTAGAGAAAGCGGAAGAACAAGTGGAGAGGTAGAGGAAGTGGAGGAGGAAGAACAGGTAGAGGAAGAGGTGGAAGAAGCGAAGAGGTAGAGGACGTGGGGGAGGAAGAGGAGAATTGTAATGGGAAGGAAGAAGAGGATTAGGAGGCTAAAGAGCAGGACAACAACGAAGAGGACAAGACACCGATCGAAGTGGAGGACATGGAACAAGTGGAAATGACGGTGGAAACGTTGCACGAGGAGGAGGAATCAGGAGAAAAGCGACAATGAGGAGGAGGAGGGTATGAAGGAGGAGGCGGAGTGGAGAGCACTTGAGTGGTGCTATTGATAAAGTTGGATTGAGGAAAACATGTTGTTTGCTTCCTCCGATTGGAGGAAGAGTTGAGAGGTGCAGAGGACTCGGATTCCGTTGTGCTCTGTGGCTAGATCAGTTCTCCTCTGTCTTATCAGTATTTAACCTTACAACACAGTACAACTGCATTTGATATTGCCCTCCTTGCGCTGTTCAGAAGTGCACGTATTGCTGTACGACAGAACATCGATGGGGCTGAGCAAATATGAGTGAAGGACCCCAGGCAGGAATTAACTGCATAGTAGAAGTTCGAACCCCTACTCTCTGTGTTACTGGCTAAGAGCTCTATCCATTCGGCTACAGTGTCCCACGACTTTGTTCCAGCTGGCTTATTCACAATGGTCTCTGTCTGTCTGTCTGTGTCTCACTTTCTGTTTATCTATGTCTGTCTGTCTGTCTGTCTGTGTCTGTCTGTATGTGTCTGTATGTCTGTCTGTTTGTCTGTCTGTCTGTCTCTGTATGTCTGTCTGTTTGTCTATCTGTCTGTCTGTCTGTCTGTCTGTCTGTCTCTGTCAGTCTGTCTCTGTATGTCTGTCTTTATGTCTCTGTCTGTCTGTCTGTCTGTCTCTGTCTCTGTCTGTCTATGTATGTCTATCTGTCTGTCTGTCTCTGTATGTCTGTCTTTATGTCTGTCTGGACTGAAATAGGTACCGTTGCAACTGTGTACCTTGTATAGTTTAGTTAAGTTTCACTTTTCGTTGAGTAAGTCATGACATGACCCAGTTGATTGACAACATACATACATACCATCATTGTGATATCCAAGGAGTAGATCCCTATAGAGGAAGAACAGTTCCTATGGGTAGCCCTGGGTATGAAGCATTGTCCACTTCATTTTCTTAGCCTCGGCATATGAGGGCGGGTGACCAGTCCTCTCCCTCGCCGTCTCATCTTCACACCGACGCTGTACGGTCAGTGTACTCATTACACCCAGTTCAACCCATTGACATACAAGGCATGATGCAAAAACAGAAGAGTGTGACAAGTGCCCGAAATCATACCGAGGCTGTGGTTTCATGCTGGCCTCGCTAGCATGGGCAGGACACGCGTTGGCCTTGAGTCGGAACAACGGCGTCTGGTGCGACGAAGGCCACTGATAACCGGCGAAGGCCAACACCAGCCAACCAAGGCCAAACAAAGTCTCGCAGACGGTATTTTTCGCCGTATGAGAGTGCACTGTACGCTGAGACGTACCTATGATCGGTCGGTAGGTCTGTGTGTGCTTGTGTTTGTTTGTTTGTTTGTTTGTGTGTGTGTGTGTGTGTGTGTGTGTGTGTGTGACACTGTGTGTGTGTGTGTGTGTGTGTGACACTGTGTCTGTGTGTGACACTGTGTGTGTGTGACACTGTGTGTGTGTGTGTGTGTGTGTGACACTGTGTGTGTTTGTGTGTGTGTGTGTGTGTGTGTGTAGGTGTGTGTGTGTGTATGTGTGTGTGCGTGTGTGTGTGTGTGACACTGTGTGTGTGTGTGTGCGTGTGTAGGTGTGTGTGTTTGTGTGTGTGCGTGCGTGCGTGCGTGCGTGTGTGTGTGTGTGTGTGTGTGTGTGTGTGTGTGTGTGTGTGTGTGTGTGCGTGCGTGCTTGCTCACCAGGGGCTGTGCTTGATCAGTGCTACATAAGTTAATCATTGGACGACTGGTAGGGCAAGGGATGATGATGTGAGCTGGAGATGCCTGGTAGCAGATGACTGGGTCTCTCAGGTCTGTTGTCCATCTTAACACCTTTTACGAACTGTGTACACAGTGACTCACACAAAGGCGTTACGTTCTTTGTAGCCCGATCGGTTCTACGAGGTCACAGAACGATTCCTTTGTGCGAGAACTGCACTGGGCGGGTCATTGTTTTTTTCGCAGAAGGTTGGAGTTCAACGTAGTAGATAAGTGAATTGGCTTCGTAGAGGTTGAGAAGGTGAAGAGTTTCCGTGATTTGATGAGTGGATTGGAAGGCTTTGAAGATCTCCTGTAATAATAATTATGAAGAGTGGATTGAAAACTTTGTTTGGTGGGATGTTTCTGGAGGGCAGTCGAAGTGGACATTTCAGACCTCTGAAGTTGGAGGATTTTGTAGATAAGTGATAAGAAGTGAAGTCGTGATAAGAGGAATTAGGAGCTAACAATTAGATGATATGAAAGGTAAGGTTGAATAGATTGTTCTAAAGGTGATGGAGTTAATACATGCTCAGGAAATGAAGTTTGAAATCAGAGGAATTAGAAAATATATGTTACTAGGCAAAGTTTATTCGGTGTTGTTATAAAATAAGAAACGATGACATAAGACAATCATTAGGTATTCACACAACTCTGCTAGACAAAGTCATTCAACAAAGACTCCGATGGTTTGAACTTGTAGAGAGAATGCTAGTTGACCGAATCCAACACATGCAAGATTTGAAGGAAAAAGAAACAAAGGCAGACCAAGACTGCACTGCATAGATAATTTAAATGAGGACATGGCATCACATGGACTAACACTAAGAGGAGCAATAGACTTGACAAATGACCGAGGACAATGGAGATCATTTATGCGTACTCATCAGGAACTGATGATGATGATGATGATTGTTTTGGGTCACTGAATCTGGATCTTAGATGTTGAGCAATTGTGAGTGAAGGACTTGCTCAAGGTCCCTACACGGTGACTGTCATGATGCAGACTGGTATACATACTCTCCGCATTAGAAGCCGAGTGCTGTAACCAATCAGCCCCAAATTTAGCAGAGATTGTTTCTTGGGTAGTTCTGGATAATAATCTTAAACTCAAAATTTCTTAAACGCTATTCTAAAGCTAAGCGCGGGGCACCAGCGTATTCACGAGTGCTAGCTTTATTTCTAGTTTTGGGAATGACCAGAGAAAGATAATCAGATGACCTCGTTGAATACTGATAAGTCTGGGAAATAAAGACTGAGTTTAACTGTGCTGGTTGATTCCGGTGATAAAAACTTGCTGCATTCGTGTGACCTTAGACTAGGATAAAGTCTGATTCTAGACTAGGATAAAGTCTGATTCTAGACTAGGATAAAGTCTGATTCTAGACTAGGATAAAGTCTGATTCTAGACTAGGATAAAGTCTGATTCTAGACTAGGATAATGTCTGATTCTAGACTAGGATAAAGTCTGATTCTAGACTAGGATAATGTCTGATTCTAGACTAGGATAAAGTCTGATTCTAGACTAGGATAAAGTCTGATTCTAGACTAGGATAAAGTCTGACTTCAGACATAAGTCCGAAAGCTCTAAGGACTTCAGAGCAGCCTGACCAATCGACTATCATGGGATATGGTCACTGATTGGATAGTGTGCTCGCCTTGTAACATGGAGGGTATGGGTTCGAGCCTGTAAGTTAACATAATAGATAATTGATGAGAAGATTATTATCAGTATTGTTATTATTACATGTTTATTAAGCGCCACTATCTAATGACCAAGCATCAGTCGATGGGACTGAGCAATAGTGAGTGAAGGACTTGCTCAAGGTCCCTACTCGGTAACCGTCTCAGAGGAGGCGGCTCGAACCCATAATCTCCGTGCTACAAAGCAAGCTCTCTAGCCAATTGACTATTAAAAAAAACTGAATATATGTTTTACAGTTACACTACATTACATGTTTTGCTTACAGGAGCAGAAGAGAAGGCGATGGAGGCGGCCGAGGTGGATCCCAGCGAGTTCTTTGTCGAGCTGGGAATGTTGATTTTGGAGAGTCGGCTGCCCATACCGTCGGTCAAAGGTCGCCAGGACGGGCCACACTGTCCCCCTGCTGTCGGCGATCGGTCGTCACATGTCTGTGACGTCAGTCAATCACTCGTAAGCAGTTTTCGTCACGCTTGAGTGACGAACGCCTTTTACATTTCAAGAGTCGCTTCGTGCATGGTTTATGGCAGATGCTGGGAAAATCGGTTTAATTGGATTGAACCAATTGTCCGATTTCAGTTCGATACGAAAACCTTTTTATGATACCAAGTGTTATTACATGCTGCATTTTAATTGTAATCGTAAACTTCAAATTTCTAAGGCGCTACTCAAAAGCTAAGGGCTCCGTCAGGTCAGAGATCAATGTCCAGTGGAGGTCCGAGTCCGGTTGCCAGACAGACCAGAGAGAGGAGGAAGAGCAGCTGTTGTGGGGGTTTTGTTGAGGATGAGAAAGCTTGGAAGGTGGAGAATTGGATTGATTAAGGTAGGAATTCTTGAGGAGGTGAGACTCAATTTGGAGTGGAAAGCCTGTGGAGTGATAAGCAGAGGAGCCTGAGGTAGATGACGGTGGGTGAGTGACGGTATCAGTGGAGGAACTGAGAATATGTGGAATTCAGAGGGAAGTTCGTTCCAGAGTTGAGGTGCAGTGTGGTATATGGCTCGGTTGGATATGAACAGGGTTTTATTTATTTGAAGTTTAGGTAAGACTTTTAAGATTGAAGACATTTTGTTCTCTTCACGATGTTCAGTAACAACATTTCATAAACTTTTGAGGTCATTGAGGTCATTGTTCTTTTTAGGTCACTAGGTTCAGTCTTTATACTACAGAGCTTGTGAATAGGCTGGTGCTTTGCACTTAGCTGTAGAGCAGCACTTTAGAAATTTGGAGTTTACGATTATGATTACTTGGGTAGTTCGATCTTACTTGGAAGTCAGTTGCTTTCTTAGGTTGGTGTACTTTGGAGGTCACTTGGTCTGCAGTACTTTGTATTTGAGTAGTTTGATTGTACCTGGAGCCAGTTGCTAGTACACGTACTTGAAATTTGCTCCTATGTCTGAGTTCTGAGTCATTTTGTTTTTGGCAACTGCGTATTTCTGTTGGAACTGTGATTCTGGGTTCTTGTACTCAAAGACCTGAGTACTTGTGGACTGGAGAACATGTAATATGATTACTTGAATGTTTGGTTACTGGAGCTCTGGAAGACTTATGTTTTGAGTATGTAGAAGCTGTAGTTTTGTACTTTGAGTTCTTTATTGCTTGAGCACGAGTACTTGGAGTACTTGAGTTTCTGGGGACTTGTACTATGAGTACTTTATTGCTCGAGCACCTGTACTGAGAATGCTTAAGTTCGTGGAACTTGTACTATGAGTACTTGATTGCTTGGGATATTTTGAGCACTGCAGAGCTTGGGTACTTGTACTTTGATTGGTCGAGTACTTAAAGGCTTGTACTTTGGTTAGCCGAGTACTTAAGGACTTGTACTTTGATTAGCTGAGTACTTAAGGACTTGTACTCTGATTAGCCAAGTACTTAAGGACTTGTACTTTTAGTAGCTGAGTACTTAAGGACTCGTACTTTGGTTAGCTTAGTACTTAAGGACTTGTACTCTGATTAGCCAAGTACTTAAGGACTTGTACTTTTAGTAGCTGAGTACTTAAGGACTCGTACTTTGATTAGCTTAGTACTTAAGGACTCGTACTTTGATTAGCTGAATACTTAAGGACTTGTACTCTGAATAGCCAAGTACTTAAGGACTTGTATTTGATTAGCTGATTACTTAAGGACTCGTACTTTGATAAGCTGAGTACTTAACTACTTGTACTTGAGTACTTACTTGTTGCTGACCTGAAATGTCTGTCTTTTGCATAGTGCAAACGAGCGTTGGAGATGCAGCGTCAGATGCAGGCGCTGTGGCGCAATCACATCCCGATGTGCATCGAGGTCCTTCTGTTTCCCGACTGCAGCCACGGTCAGCTGAAGGCAGCAGCAACCGATGCAGCGCCACCTGTTGCTGGAGACGGGTACATCCTCCTCGAACAATGGACCATCCAGTTCGTCGTCAGGAAGTAGGACACATCACATTTACATTACATTTTACATTGCACTCACTTCACTTATCACATTACGTTTTGCATCACATTTCGCATTACGTTTTGCATTGAATTTTTTACATTACGTTTTGCATTACAGTTCATGTTACGTTTTGCACTACATTTCATGTTGCATTTTCACATTAAATTTTACATTACATTTTCACATTACATTTTTACATTGCATTCACATCACTTATCACATTACATTTTGCATTATATTTCACGTTACGTTTTGCTTTGCAGTGTATATTACTTTTTTACATTACATTTTGCATTTCATTTTCACATTACATTTTACATTGCATTCACATCACTTATCACATTACATTTGCATTACATTTCACATTACGTTTTGCTTTGCAGTGTACATTACTTTTTTCATTACATTTTCATGTTACATTTTCACATTACATTTTCACATTACATTTTACATAATACATTATGTAATACATTATTCTGCATTACATTTTTAAGTTACATATTTAAGTTACATTTTAAATTACTCTGCTTCATCTCACCATTACACACACCCATTTCACTTTGCACCTTCAAGCTATTACGACTGTATATGAAGTCGAGTAAACAGTTACTGTATCTTACTCACTTTACTCGTTTGTAGAACGACGGAAAGCTGTATCTCGTCAAAGGCTTTGTTCCAGGCGATGAGATCTTATCTTCATTTCTCACAGCTCAGTGCCTGGCTCAACCTAACTCACGGCATCGAACCTCGCCATGTGGGATACAGGTATTACCCGCTGTTCTTTTCTTTGGGGGTGCTCGATAGCTTAGGGGTGCTTGGTAGCGTAATGGTTAGCAAGCTGAACTGTCAATTGAGACTTAGGGGGTTCAGATCCCCACATCCCAGGGCAGATGTTTGGTTCGAGGTATCTGCTTCACCTGCACCCTCTTGTCAACTCAGCTATAATGAGTACACTGTCCGTACACTGTCGGTGGGAAGATGAGACGGTGAGGGAGAGGACTGGCCACCCACCCTCATATGCCGAGGCTAAGAAAATGAAGTCGCTTCGTACCCATGGCTGCCTCAGGGCCTTTAGCTTAAGGGACTGGGAAGATTATAATTCATCACTGTTTTGTCAAAATGGGAACATGAAGTCCAGGTACAATTGTACCTGTGCTACATGTCCAGGAACATTTTTTTTTATTGTTTATATAAACTACTTGTGACACACACACTCAAATGAGGTAAGGATGCCTGGATCAGTGGCATGTTTCTTTAAGACTTATACAGACCGTGTACGGAAAGTCATAAATGGTAACTTCTGTATTTAATTATGTAATTTTATAACTTTAAATAGACGTCTTTTTGTGTTATTTGGTTCGTTGCAGAGTATCTCCACCAGCAGAATTCTGCACAACGACTTTCCACAAGTCGCCGGAGAGTCACTTGTTTCCACTGGCATCTGCTAACAAGTCGACAAACATCAAGGTGACCTTGGCTCATCTGCCTCGCCTTCCAGACATCCCGAAGCCAGTGTGCAGCGAGCGCACCGGAAAACAGTCATGCCACTCCATGGACTTCGTTCTACCGTGTCGACCGAAGTCGCCGAGTCCCGTCGGTCACAAGGTCGGCGTCCAGGTCGTGCGAAGCGACTCGCCGAAACTCGACAAGCCGAACGTCCTTCACGTGCTGTCCGCAGAGGAACGCGAGATGCTGACGCGACCTTCAAAGTGCTCGTGCCCCGAGTGCGTCGGCGCGAACAAGTCCTCAGATGTCACTGCTGTTCGTCCAGAGTCAACTGCAGAGACGCGTGTCACCGGCGAGTATCCGAAGTCGTCGCCAAACTTGATCGCCGGTGCGTCCCGACAGAAATCCCCGGAATTGAGTCTGGAAACGGCGCGGTCAGTCTACAAAGATGCCGGTGCGATTCCGAAGCGGTTCTCGCTCCAGCTGAAGTCTACCCCAGAGGACTTGCTCACAAAGCATCCTCGATCCCCTCAGCATTCAAAGTCGTTTCAGATGTCCGACGGTGAAACCGCGTCATCCAAACGCGTCGATCTCAAACAGTTCCTCGGCGAGGCTGCGGAGAAGCTTGCTCAGACCAGCCTCCCGATCTTTCTGAGCCACCGCAAAGACTTAATCCCGGAAGTCCTCCCCGGGATGCTTAGGGACTCGTCCACGGACAGCAACAGTTCCACCCCGGACTATGATCACTTCCTCAGCAAGACTCTGATGCAACAGAGTGAACCGCTTTCCCTACAGGAGATGGAGGAGTATCTCCAGCGGCTCTACCAACCCTCGCACGACTCCTTCCGGGGCGTGGGCATCTCGGGGTGCGGCGTACATCCGACTGCAGTCAAGTCGAAAGGGGAGCAGGATTTTGAAGGCGAGTACAACTTAAACGAGTCCTTTCCGAGTGCGACGCCTTGTGGCGTGGTCGCACACGAGGAAGAGTTTATCCGAAAGAAGAGGACCTCGGGGTCTCACGATAAAAGCACAGCACTGAAAGACTTGAACGTCGATCCGAAATCCAGCGACCTGGTCATGCGGCTACGCTCCGACGTAAAAACGCGCTCGGACTATCCCGGTTTGAAGACTACAAACATCCTAGAAACGACCCCCGTTCGTAAATCGGCCGGGACCTTCGAGCAAACTGACGATGTGATGGAAAAGGCGGACAAGTTGGGTCCGTTGCCAAATCCCGCTGAGCTGCGGAGGAGTGTTGCCACATCCTCTGATGTTGACTCGGTTAATTTCCGACCGGTTTTCATGCTCGGTGATGCAGGAGAATGCGATGAGAACAGCGAACTGCTCGAGATGTCGAGCGTTAAAGGCATTCACGACATTAAAGCGACACCCGTGTGCAGTCAAGGTCAAACAGTCGGAGTTCGCTCCCTTCATAAGAGTGTTTCCTGCCCATCGAAACCGGCGTTGAAGAACAACTGTCACTCCGCGACGAGCAAGGTCAACTCGCTACTCAAGACTGTGATGAAGAAGGAGTTGGTCGCTCAGGGCACGTCACTCACCGAGGTAAAGCTCTTCTTCCAGCAAGTTCATTCAATCATTCAATTGTTCAGTCATTCAATCAGTCTTCCAAACAGTCAGCCATTCATTCACTCATTAATTCAGCGATTCAGTCAGCTATTCAGTCATTAATTCAGTCAGCTATTCAGTCATTCATTCAGTCAGTCACCCATTCAGTCAATCTGTCAGCCATTCAGTCAGCTATTCAGGCATTCATTCAGTCAGTCACCCATTCAGTCAATCTGTCAGCCATTCAGTCAGCTATTCAGTATGTCATTCAGTCAGCCATTCAGTCAATCTGTCGGCCATTCAGTCAGCTATTCAGTATGTCATTCAGTCAGCCATTCAGTCAATCTGTCGGCCATTCAGTCAGCTATTCAGTATGTCATTCAGTCAGCCATTCAGTCAATCTGTCATTCATTCAGTCAGCTATTCAGTCATTCATTCAGTCAGTCACCCATTCAGTCAATCTGTCAGCCATTCAGTCAGCTATTCAGTATGTCATTCAGTCAGCCATTCAGTCAATCTGTCATTCATTCAGTCAGCTATTCAGTCATTCATTCAGTCAGTCACCCATTCAGTCAATCTGTCAGCCATTCAGTCAGCTATTCAGGCATTCATTCAGTCAGCCATTCAGTCAATCTGTCGGCCATTCAGTCAGCTATTCAGTATGTCATTCAGTCAGCCATTCAGTCAATCTGTCATTCATTCAGTCAGCTATTCAGTCAGTCATTCATTCAGTCAGCCATTCAGTCAATCTGTCATTCATTCAGTCAGCTATTCAGTCAGTCATTCATTCAGTCAGCCATTCAGTCAATCTGTCATTCATTCAGTCAGCCATTCAGTCAGTCATTCATTCAGTCAGCCATTCAGTCAATCTGTCATTCATTCAGTCAGCTATTCAGTCATTCATTCAGTCAGCCATTCAGTCAATCTGTCATTCATTCAGTCAGCCATTCAGTCAATCTGTCATTCATTCAGTCAGCCATTCAGTCAGTCATTCATTCAGTCAGCCATTCAGTCAATCTGTCATTCATTCAGTCAGCTATTCAGTCAGTCATTCATTCAGTCAGCCATTCAGTCAATCTGTCATTCATTCAGTCAGCCATTCAGTCAATCTGTCGGCCATTCAGTCAGCTATTCAGTATGTCATTCAGTCAACCATTCAGTCAACCATTCAGTCAATCTGTCAGCCATTCAGTGAACTATTGAGTCAACAATTCAGTCATTCAGTCAGGTTTTCAGTCATTCATTCAGTCAGCCATTCAGTCACTGTTCATTCAGTTATTCAATATTCAGTCAATCACTTGGTCATTCAGTCATTCATAGCATCTGAATGAATGAATGAGTTCACCCCATCTGTTCAGCCCTTCCAATCACGCCATCTAAAGTTGTATTGCAAATTGAAAACCTTGAAAATCAACAGATATGGGTAACTCCCCAATGATTATTCTTACTTGCAGCAAATATGGGTGTACTCCCCAATGGTTATTCTTTTCCCTTTAAGGGTAGGGATGTTTTCGGCTTATCATCTGAAATGGAGAATGATTTCATGAAGCACCCATCAATTGACCAGGATTAGATGGGGCAATAGAGCAGGATTTGAATTGTCACATTTGAACTTGGGGGTGTGAAAATTTCTTAATGTCCGGATGTCCCGACCAGAATTTCTTACGTACGTAAAACCGGTACGCTTGCTAAATTGAAGTGGGTGTGGATGTGCTCGATCCTTATCTCAGTCTAAAAATCGTACAATCAAGAATACCTACTGGAAAACTCTTGAGTGTTTTAAGAAGATATCCCGCAAAAAAATTATGTCTTTGCAAACACTGAAGTGATCTGAATGAAAACTGAGGAAAAAAAACAAGCAGTAATTTTCTTTATTAAGCAAATAAGATACATTAACCACTGAAAACTGTGCTGGGGTGTTTCCCAAGGTAATTTTTGGAAATTAACTGGAAGGGTTGAGAAATGAATTTGGGGGGGAACCCTGCGAACCGCCCTGACAATTCAATCCACGGAATAAAGCATTTCTGATTATGATTACTTGGAATGATTTTAGGGTCGACTGCCTGCTGCAAGTCCATGTGTTCCGACCAATCAAGAGCGGATCTACTTTCGCCGGTGCGTCCAGAAAAGTGCAAGCATGGTGTTCCATGCCACTACTGGACTTCCGCTTCAATCTAGCCCGGTTAGTTTGGTTAGAGCGCTCGCCTTGTAACGCAGAGTACAGGTTCGATCCTGCTCTGGGACGGTTACTGTGTAGGGACCTTGAGCAAGTCTTTCACTCGCAATTGCTCAGCGCCATCGATTGATGCTTCGTCATTCGATAGTGGCACTTAATAAATACATAATAAAAGTAACAATAATAAATGATTAGTTAAGATCTCTTGCCTTGTAACGCAGAGAGTATGGGTTCAAGTCTCCTCCTCTGAGACAGGTACTGTCAATCAATCAATCAATCAATCAACTAGACATTTATATAGCACGCTCTTCAGGGCAACTATTCAGAGGCGCTCCCAGCCCAACCTCGACGAAATAAGGTCCCTACTGTGTAGGGACCTTGAGCAAGTCCTTCACTCACAATTGCTCAGCTTCAGTGCCATCGATTGATGCTTGGTCGTTAGATAGTGGCGCTTAATAAATACCACGAAACGATAATTGGGATCCATTCAGGTGCTTTGTTTTGGTGAACTGACAGGTGATCTGCAACCATCGTCATATTTGTGTAGCTTCGTATTTGCGGGTTATAGACAGCATTAGAACTTGCCAGAGGTCACACTTGTGCACAGAGGCGGCGCTACACCAGGGCGAGCCAGGGCAAATGCCCTGGTAAAAAAGCCTTTGCCCTGGTCGTTGCCCTGCCAGAATTTTTGCCCTGTCCATGATTTCTTTGGGGGCATAAATCGCCCTCTGCACTGGTTACTTGTATGACTGCCCTGGCTAAGCCCTGGTTACAAAAATTGTCTGGCGCCGCCACTGCTTGTACATAAGTAATTTGTTATCTGTGGCCATGGTATACCAGAATTCGTGTTATATCAACACGTGTTATAGCGAGGATCCAGCGTGCTTCAGCTGCATATCGCATCAGTTTTTCAGCTCATCTGCGATCATTTCTCCCTGGGGTAAAACAGAAATAGTTTTAATTGTTATTTCTATTAACAGAACACTTCCGTAGGGATAGATAAAAAAAAGCCTGATCTGCACTGGCCACTTTTTCACAGATGTTTTGCTGTGTGATGGTTTTAGGTTCCAGCGAAGAAAATGTCGTCCGGTAGTTTCGACTACGACAGCACGTTGAACTCTGTCAGGGCTATCAAGAAGTACGTAACACTCTTTTTCGTAAGAATGATTTGGTAATTTTGTAATGTCAGTAAATGTTAAAACCAGTATTTTAGTCATCAAAACAGTCGAAAATCTTACAGATCACAATCTAATGTTGTTGATACCGGTATTTTTCACGTGAAACAACCAACAACTCATAAGATATTTTAGTTTCCTGACCCCATCATCTTTTTAGTTATTGAGTTGAGGGGGTTAGAAGACGATCTGGGGGGGGGGTGAGCCCCCAAGCTTCCTGACACTATAAACACTGATTATGACCCAATAATGTAAGTGACTAAAATCTGTCAATGTAATGTATTGTATGAACCAGTGAAATTGAGTTTGGAGAGATGGCTTGTACTACTTTGAAATTCAGACATTTTCAGACCTAGTTCTGAAATATTAATATGAAACAATAGCATGAAGTAATATGAAATAATAATTTGAAATAAAAATAATAATAAACTGATGATATGAAATACTAATATATATAAACTGATAGTATGAAATAATGATAAGAAATTATACTTTAAACTGATAAAATAAAAATATGGATTGTTTTGTTATATTCTCCAGTTCATTATCGTGCATAGACCTCGACGCGCAGAACGACGACAGTCCGGACCTGGAAAGAATCCGACAAACGTACAGCACTAGCGCGCCGGCGTCTACGAACTGTCTTCTCGGAAACTTCGAGGTAGCTCTCCAGTTTAGTTTTAACACTTAAACGACAAGAGTGTACGAAAAGTGACTGGGAAACCAGTGCAGCTCGTTGTTGAAGTGTTAAGAAACCCTAGGACTTTACTGACAACGGTTTGGCTTTTGGTCGCCTTTGGTTGATGCCTTGTCAATTAGACACCGGCACCACAGTATAAATAATTACACAGTACGTCGACTCCCAGCCGATGCAGCCAGGCCCGCATTAAGGGGGTGCTAAGGGTGCTGCAGCACCCGGGCCCGCAGTTTTGAGGGCCCGCATTTTCGGAAGTACATTAAAAATTGTTATTGTACTTGCAACTGGGCCCCGCGCAGATGGCTATATAGGCAATCACAGCACCCGGGCCCGCACTAGCCTTAATGCGGCCCTGGATGCAGCAGTCAGAATGTGTGACCGACCGCCATTTTGAAACTGAGTCGCTTACACGCCGATAGACCGGAACCCATCACATCAAATATTTTTAAACGTTGCAACAACATTGAGGACTACACACCAATACACCGGAATCCGTCACATAAAATATTTTTTAAACGTTACAACAACATTGAGGACTTCATTAGAATTAACAATATTATTTTTAACGTTAATTACAGCTCTACAATTCAAAAGCTCAGTTTAAAAATGGCGTCACCCCAAAAACTAGTCAACAGGCAGCGATGGGAGTCGACGTACTGTGTAATTATTTATACTGTGGCGGCACTATAGAAGTTACTAATTAGTAATAATGTTGCTGGAAGCTTTCAGAACTACTGGTGCTTTAAAACTGGAAGATTATCGATTTCTACAGCCCTGTGCAAGCAAAGTCTAATGCCAGGGGTTTGTTAGTCTAGTGGTTAGCTTGTTTGATTGCCAACTGAGAGGTTTAGGGTTCAAATCGCCACCGCATCAGGGAGACAGTTGCTTCGAGATTTCAGCTCCACTTGCGTCCCATAGTGAACTTGGGTGTAAAATGAGCACACCAACCGTACACTGTTGGTAGGAAGGTCCTGCTGCGAAGGAAAGGACCGGCCATCCGCCCTCGTATGCCGAGGTTAAGAAAATGAAGTCGTTAGCACTTCAGAGCCATGTCTGCCAATTGGAGCGTTTGCTTAAGGCACTGCAAAGAAATAATTTGTGCTTTTGAAATAAGTTCTGCTTGATAATAACTTGTGGTCTGTTTTCAAATGCAAAGTTCAAACGGATGACCCCTGCACAATTTGAGGGGTGTAGTGGACTAGTACTT
Source organism: Allolobophora icterica (assembly GCA_963556255.1). Lineage (NCBI taxonomy): Eukaryota > Metazoa > Annelida > Clitellata > Crassiclitellata > Lumbricidae > Allolobophora > Allolobophora icterica. The sequence continues at coordinate 3,586,864 of OY744613.1, forward strand.
TTCAGATTTGGAAAGACGGAGTTACCAATAACTTGTATTTCTAAAATTTTTAGGATAGCCTAATAATGGCTTTCGTTTTTAATTAGTCCAATATAATAATGATTTGTATACATGATCGATGATTTAGTTCGATCATGTGGTCATATAGGAGCTTTTAATAAAGGTGGGTATTTCTGTATTTTCTAATATTTTAGGGACCTGATAATTTTTATGTTTACAACAGAGAAACCTCATATTGACTTGTATTTCTAAAATAGGATAGCCTAAAAATGACTTGTATTTTTAATTAGTCCAGTAAAATAATGTATACCAATATAGGAGCACGTAATAAAGATGTGTATTTCTAATATTTTAGGGGACCTAATAATAATTTCTATTTTTACAATAGAGGAGCCTAATAATGACTTACATGTACATTTCTAAAGTAGGATATCCTAATAATGGCCTATATTTTAAAAATAGTGCAGCCTAATATTACTTGTTTTCTAAATTAGGAGAGCCTAATAAACGGTCGGATCGAGCCAAGCGGTGTTGTGAGTGGGTTTACCGTTGACATTGGAGCAAGTGGGTCATTCTGTCCTCATCACATAACTCTACCTGTTACCGCGTTCTTCTTTTCTCTGTCTGATGACAACGCTCCTTCTCCATACCTGGTCAGTATACCTGAGTTTTTTCAATGAAAATTTCTTAAATATGTAAGTAAGTAGGTGATACATTTCATTTACAGTTTGCAAGTTCGTAGAGTATTTCCTGATGTGGAACGCGATAAAATCATAACGCGAGACTCTGTAGGTGGTCAGAGCACTGACCTTGTAACATGGAGAGAACGGGTTCGATCCTCCTGCCTGTCCTGAGACGGTTACTGTGTAGAGACCTTGAGCAAGTCCTTCACTGACAATTATTGCTCAGCATCATCTGTTGTTGCTCGGTCAATGGACATTGGGTAGTGGAACTTAATAAATGCATTATAACAATAACAAATTTTTTCCTATCTGTCTTACATCATTGCACCTTAAACAGGTATGATGTGACCTGTCTTAGGTCATGCAGAATCCTTTCTGTACTTGGTTAGTCATTGGTTATTGGTTAGTCATTGGTTATTTATTTGCTTTTTAATTTTCTTTAGGGACACATCAATTTAGAGAGCTATTCGAAAAGAGGATACCACATACCAAAACAAGGAACTATACAAGTGGTAAGTTTCTACAAGATACCATGCTTAAACTTAAAGGATTAAGAGTGCTTTGTAAAGTCAGACTGGCCAAGTCGGTCTTATGGTTTTTGTATTGTAAGAATACACGTGAAATGGTTTATAAATATACCTTTTCATATGAATATTTTTGTGCTCTGTTCATCTTTAAGTTTGCGTATATCAGAAGGGCTCTGAACATTGTGTTGTGTTAAAGGCAGTAGCAGCTAGACAAAATTTACATCTTGATGAAGCACATTGACCAAATTCTGGATTATACTGTGCCATCAGGTTATACCTTCGGCTCTATTGATTCGATTTGAATACATAATAAGTTGTGTAGATTGTGCAATCATGACTTGACTGTGGTGAAGCATTGATTAAGTCGTGAATCTTAAAAGTGTTGAATCTTGGAGAGTCATTGATCAAGTCGTGAATCATGGTTAACTTTTTCAGACTCTGTTCAATCCGAACAGAACGGTCGTCAAGATGTTTGTGGTGAAATACGACATGAGCGACATGCCAGCCAACCATCAGACAGTCCTCAGACAGCGAACGCTCTACATGCCTGTTAAGGGTAGTCCGAGCGACGTACCTGGAGTCATGGTCTATCTGCGATACCTAATCCATCTCAGGTAAGGAAAACTGATTAGGGGCCATCCATATATTACGTACACATGGAGGGGTGCGGGGGTAACCGAGATGCACGTGCTTGCGTACGCTTGCGAACGGGGGGGGAGGGGTGGGGTCTACTGATAAAGTACTCAGATTGATTGGCCTTCAAGTGAACTAGAGTTCAGTCTTTCCAGCTATCTGGTACACCAGAGGAAGTAGGGCTGTGGGAGAGGTGTCACTTGTATGCCACCTTACCTCTGAACGCTGTTAAACTATCACACAACTCAACAGAGAGTCCGTGGATTACTCATCCTTCAGTCTGACCTAAAGTGCAGACAGTCGTTGCCAGGCCTGTGTAACTGACACATTCTGCAGCTGGTCTTAGGGGGGGGGAGGGTGCGTCAACTGTACTTACGCAGGTGGGGGGGGGTGGAAAAAAGTACACGTGCGAACAGGGAGGGGAGGGTCCAATTTTCCTGGATTTTTGCGTACGTAATATATGGATGGCCCCTTATGGAGTATTCGTTATCATCAACACCATTGTCATCAGATTTTGCTAAACATTTATGATTAGAGGCATACACATCCTCAGTCCATTATGGAATCTAAAATAACTTGTGCTGTGCCAATATCATACAGCATAGGCTGATTGTGGGATATGGTAGCCGTGTGGTTAGAGCGCTTGCCTTGTAACGCGGAGAGTACCAGTTCGATCCTCCTCCCCTGAGACGGTTACTGTGTAGGGACCTTGAGCAAGTCTTTCACTCACAATTGCTCATCACGATCGATTGATACGTGGTCATTAGATGGTGGCATTTTATAAATGCGTAATAATTGTAATAATAATAATGATGATGATGATAAATTACTGGTCACGTCGCTCGCCTTGTAACGTGGAGAGTACGGCTTTGATCTTTCTCCCCAGAGACGATAACTGTGTAGGGACCTTGAGCAAGTCCTTCACCCAGAATTGCTCAGCGCTTTCGATTGATGCTTGGTCGTTAGATAGTGGCGCTTAGTAAATGTGTAATAATAATAAAAATAAAATGGTTGATGGTCACTTCACGTGAAGCTATTGTCAAAAACGGAGAAGCAAGGTCAAAGGCTAATGGGTCGTACTATTTGTGTGCGTGACCTGAAATTGACCTCCGAGCACATGATCGAAGCACAGTAAGATGTAATGTGGAGAGCAAGGCTTCATTCCACCTCCTTCTCTTAGTAGGGACCGTGAGCAAATCCTTTACTCACAATTGTTCAGCCGCCATTGATCAATGCTTGGTCATTAGATAGTGGCGCTTAATAAATTATGCATGATAATGATAAATAATTAATTATTACTTGCTTCATTTTGTCTGTGTCAGATTCGTGTTGTGTGTTCACTGGCAAATTTACATTGAAATTTGTTTAAAAATTCAGGTTTGCAAGTTCGAAGAGCAACAAAATCTACCTTCACACCGATATCCGTGTGATATTTGCAAGAGACAAGTTTGAACTGGACTCTCGAGTGGCAAATTATGAACTGCGATCCTTCACCGAGGGACCGCAGAATCCAAGATTCTCGCCTCGAAGATGAACCTTCTAAGCTGCTTAGGAAATTATTTCTTTTCATTGTACATATAAGTCTGTTTTGTCACTTGGCTGCTTTTTAAAATCTATTTGGATGCTTACTGCATAAATTCTGGGTACTTAGTAGCAGTACTGATGCTTGAAAACTGTACGTCATGGACTGTGTGCTGTTTGGTACTTGTGAAATACTGATGGACATTTTACTCGATACTTCTGCCTTTCAGAACTTAGCAAGTACTGATGGAGTAATACAAGTACTGGTAGTACAAGTACTCAAGTAATACAAGTATTGGTAGTACAAGTACTAGTAGCCTAATCAGTGTGGTACATGTGGAGTACTGATAGTCATGTTACTCAGTGCTTGTACTACTGTGGCATGTTGGCAGTACTGAATGACCCAGGACTTCTTGTGTGGTACTTGTTGGGTACTGAAAATCATGTTGCTGGATGCATGTACTGCAGTTAGATACTTGCTGATCAAGTCATAGCTTGGCTCATGCAACTGTAGAATTGCTTCAGACTTTTCTCGTCATAAATGTAGAGTAGCTATTAGCTTGCAAAGAACTTGTGAGTGGGTGAAACCTATTGTTCTTTTGTCATTATGTGAGCGCGATCGCGGGGCAAATTGCCGAGTTTTGCTGCTTATTCTAGTTTCTCTTGCATCCTGTATGTTAACGGGTTCACATCTGTGGGACACGGTAGCCAGTTAGGTGGAGCTCTCCGCTTGTTATGCGAAGAGTATGGGTTTGATCCTCCTCCTCCTCCTCCTCCTCCTCCTCCTCCTCCTCTGTGATGGTTATTGTGTAGAGACCTTGAGCAAGTCCTTCACTTGCAATTACTTAGAGCCATCAGTTGATGCTTAGTAATAATTCTGGATGATTTTTCTTTAAATTTGAGCAAATGAGGTTATATTTCTTATCTGTGGTGATACTAAACTTACAGAAATCTGAGGAGAGGTTCGTTAATCTGTTAAAGTTGAACAAAAAACACAAAATCAGTAACATAATGCAACTTTTACTGTGTTAGCTACACATACATAAGCCTCAGCAAAAGTGTCTCTAAACAATGCACGCCCAGATTAGCGAAATGTTTAGATACGATACAATAAAATACAATTAATCACTATACAAATGCATGTACTGACTCAATGTTTTACAACATTGGAACCAAACAATAGATCCTTGTGCTCCCTGGCAGTACCCAAGCTAGCACAGTACCTAGTCATAGGGGTCATTCATAAAGGACGTCTGCAATGAGGGGGAGGGAGGGTAATCGAAAAGAGGACAAAAGCGGACAAGGGGAGGGGTTATGACCAGTGCGGACGTCCGCATTTTGAAATTTTAGTTTGCTAAATACCACCTTGTTTCAACCTTCCCCGAAAGACAAAAGGTCGACAAGGCGATCGCCTAAAAGCGGCATAAACTTTACTGCGACTTTAAAAGAGGCTTTTATTACTGCATATTCTTATATGAAACCCAAAATGTCACCTAAACGTGCACAGGAACTGTGGAATAATTGTAAAAAGAGATGAGATGATTGGCTTTGGTGTGCGGACGTCTGCAAAGGGGGAGCGAGGGGTCCAAAGTAGGTCATATTTTGTGGACGTCCTTTATGGATGACTCCATATCAGCTTTTAATTTATATAAAAAGGCTACAGATCCAACCAGCAAACAAAATTCTTAAGAGAAACCCAAACCCCAATCACGGTTCCAACAAGGAACAGTTACACTCGTTTTACTGACAATAATGCAACTGGCTGGGCACAAAACACATATGCAATAACAATTGTAGATTTATATAGCACCAATTCAAGAGACGACCGAGGCACTCCTGATCTAACACAATCAAACCACAATCGAGCAAAATAGTCCAAGTGTTACAATTACAGGGAACAACTCGTGACAACCACGAATAATTGTACATCTCAGCTAAATTTGAAGCAATTGTGTTAAAAGTCCTTCTCTGCCCACACAAATAACCAAAATAGTAGGCCTACTTGAAGGATAGTGATTGGCATATTACTCGACAACCTACTTTTCAGCCCTTGGCAAGTACTGATGGAATAATAAAAGTACTGGTAGTACAAGTACTCAAGTGCTAGAACTTGTACTACTCAAGTGCTAGTAGTACAATAATTACTAGTAGTCATGTTACTGACTAACCAAGCTATTAGCTTGCACGAACTTGTGATTGGGTGCAGCTGTTGCTCTTTCGTCATAATATGTCAAACATTTCTGCCATTCATGAACACAATGGTAAGCGAACGAAATCATTTGCCATCAGCTCGTAACTATTTTAATATTATTAATTGTTATTAGTAATATTATGTCAGCAGAAATATCTTGTTTTACACAGACTCTTAAAAAATATGTACAATAATTATTCTGAATTTAGCCTCTGTATTTGCACATTCCATTTTCATTTTAGTTAAAATTAATCCACATAGTAACTTCTGTTGTGCCGGTGTCTATTGTACAAGGCTTCAAATGATGGGGCACAGAAACACGGACTTTGAGCAATAAAATAATTTGACAAAAAATTACTGCATAACAAAATATAATGAAATTGCAAATTTATATAGCGCCACTTCAAGAGAGACTCGTCAGAGGCGCTCCCGAGTCCCGACTAATACAACGACAATCGAAGAAGAAAATGGTCTTCAGAGAAGAGGCAAAGCAGAACAGAGGAGGCTTGCCACTTCCAACATGTAATCACAAAACAATTTTATTCCAGAAGCCAGTGAAAACAAAACCTTGCAACATTTTATTTAAAAAAACTCTTATGGGTGAAAATGAAAAATTCTAAATTGCAAGTGCTATTTACTTTCTCTTGTTGACCAAAAAATACAAATTCTCCTGTCAATCAGTATTCCTCAAGTACCAAACAGCATATAGACATTTTTTCAAGCATCAGTACTGCTACTAAGTACCCAGAATTTGTGCAGTAAGTATCCAAGTAGATTTTATATGATCTTTGGGTTGCTGTTATCCATCAGGTTGTGAATAGCACCTTGGGACATTACATATTGTTTATAAAATCAAAACAGGATGCTTGGTTCAAGTTTGACAATGAACACGTTGAACAGGTAAACATCAAGTTAGAACTGTGCAAAGCCATTAGATAGTGGTGCTTAGTAAGTGCGAAATAATAACAGTAGTCATTCTGGATGTTTTTTCTTTAAATTTGGGCCAACAGGTTATTTTTCTTGTCTCAAAAGCCTCAGCAAAACGTGTCTCCAAATGATGCACGGTTTCATTTGGAAAAACCAATGAAATAATCACTGTAAAAAAATGTGACAAGTCAGAATCATTATGCCTCAAGCAAATCTCATATTGTTACATTTAATTGTCACATCAGATTTATTCCATCAAGTACAAGACCAATTTCAGTAGCAAACGATACACAATTTGTATTATCTCTTACAACATTACTAGCTAAAGTGACTGATAGAATCTCTTTTAGGTTTAATGCCAATACTGTAGTACAATTGTTTAGATTATGCCAGATAAGTGCACACTATTCGTCAATTGCTCCACAGGAGCCTTCCATGAAAGATTCTCCTCGATAATGGCAACTAGAAAGTTGACTCTTGTAGCTTGGCATAGTTGAATATTATTAATGGTTATGATTGGAGCAGCAGATTTGGGTACATGTTTCCAACGACTTTTAAATAATATATAATTAGGTTTCTTTTAACATTCAGGGATAGCATGTTCATATGAAGCCATTAAGATAATTTAGACAACTCTAAGTTAATATGATACAAAAGTTCCAGACAATTTCGAGGAAGCATTAGTTTTTGGTTTTGTATTTTCGTGTAGTTTCGTATTTTCTTATTTTTTTCGGATTGCAATCTTCATGTTGATGCTTTGAGCAAAATAAAGTGTGTATATATATAATAATAATATTCAACTGTGTTCAATGTCAATTTATTTTGCTCAAAGCATCAACATGAAGATTGCAATCCGAAAGAAATAAGAAAATACGAAAAAACACGAAAATACAAAACGAAGTTAGCATTTTACAGCTATAGAAAATGTATGAATAACATACCGTAAAAAACCTTACACATTAACTTGCTTCTTGTATGCCAAGAAATATATGTTTGACTGAACGGAATCTTGGGCTAATTCATGTTCAATGTCAACATCTTTGACATCGTCACCCTTCACTTTGTTCCAACGGCCTTGTAATGACAGGATGTATAAAACGTAATGTCCTGAACTGAAACAAGTACCCTCATGGACAACAAAGGCGCACAAGTCAAACAAAACAGGTTCTTTCTGTACAACATACTGTACACAACTCATGTCCAGTGACTGTAGTGTAACTCTTACCCTTTGGTAAGATTTTACCTGCTTTCTATTTTCAACCGAAAACCGTGCCAGTTTCAGAAACAAGTACTTGGGAAGTTTTTCCACATACAATTGTGTTTTAACAGTAGTAACAAAAGCAGGACAAGTGCAAGTTGACACCACTGAGCGACATGCCCCGGTCTCCATCTCGGGCTTACTTAAACACTTCAAACAATCATATAGGGAAGCAATGTACGCACATTCAGGGCCTATCTTCAAAAAGGGAACATCTAAAACACAGAAGGTCTTTGTGAAAATATGACTGCTGTTGCAGTGAATACAACGTGCTAACACCAGCATTTGTCCACACATATAATCCTTAATCACGGAGCAATAACTTTCTCTCATCTCTAGAACATCAAGATTGACCAGGTCGATCAGCAGCTGGATTTTCGAGTTCAGTATCTCGTTACTTCTTGTTAACTGAAATGCAAAATTTTTCCTGTGAAATTTATGAATTTTGAACAGCAAAACTGAACAGTTATTTCTGAATGGGCAACAGCATTTACCAACAATGCCTCAATCACAAGTAAATACAGTAGAATTACAACAGCAGACGTTTCTGTTTCGTATCTTTGACCCAAAACAACAGTCCAGAACTACAGAAGTGTTTTCAGTTATGGTATTACATACATTAATTCTGAAACCTTGTCCTGGCACAAAGCAGTAAGTTTCCCAAACTGTAGGTCACAACCCAAAAGTGTGTTGCAAAGCTCTGGCAAGTGGGTCGCCAAGTTTTTGCGAGAAACATTTATATTTTTAAGAGAAACAGTATGTGGCTATGATTAGGCTATAACATTGATGCACGATTACTTACATTGTTACACTACATCGGTACACCAGTTGCTTTTGGATTGCAATAAATTGTAAACTGTTTTTACTTCAGTTTCATTTCAATGCTTCAAATATGCCAATCTCTAAACGCTCAACATAAATCTGCATATTTCGATGCCAATTTACGAAGCAAATATTTGTACACAATGCTTACTTTTACACAGTGGGTACCAAGACTGCCAAGATATTCACAAGTGGGTCCAGACCCAGAGAAGTTTGGGAACCACTGCTCTAGAAGTATACTATACATATGGATATGTATACATTCATAAATGTCAAAGATTGCAATATATATATAAAATTTTCTTACTGTGGAATAGCACTTCTGTCGATGAGCCGTTCGACAATCGCGTGATGTGCCATATTGCCAAAGAAGTGCTGCAACTGTGGGTGAGGTGTATTTGTGGCTCAGTACGTCTGCAACATTAAGCACAAGCAAACCAATTCAATTTCAAGACTTTCAAATAAAATTCTGCACTATAAGGGATTGTAGATATGAACAATTCACTCAGATGTGACCCAGAGGCGCGTTTACAGAAAATGGAGCCCTAGGCGCATTTTTGGGGGCCCTTCTGAACGTGTAGACTAAGCAGCGACGGCGATCTTGTTTGACAGGTGGGGGACACGGGACACTTTTGAACTGATCTGGTAAAAAAAGAGGTGAAAAAATTGACTTTTTTTGGTGTTTCTTCAAAATGTTGGGGGGACAACTGTATACTGTGCCCCCCACTGTTAAAGGTGGGGTCTTCTCCCCTCGACCTCCCGGGATTGCCGCCCATGAGACTGAAACTCTGGTGGTGTTTAGCCAATCATGTGCAAAACCAACGAAGTTGAACTTGAAGCCGTTTTGTAAGTGTTATTGACCCTATAATTAAGATTGCTTATAGAAGCTATTTCAAGGAACGTGAAGTTATTTGGTTCAATGTCATATTTTATAATTGAAAAACATAGTTTCATTCACTTGGGGGCCCTCCGAGATTTGGGGGCCCTAGGCGCGCACCTAGTGCGCCTACGTGTAAACGCGCCTCTGATGCAACCATAACTTGGCTGGGAAGATGGGATGCTTGGATCAAGTTCTGTACTCCGCTGCCCACCTTAATAAATTCGGTCATGTCTGTTGTGCTGTCTGCTTCCAGGGTCCATTCTAACACGTTCTATTCTAACCTTAAGACTGGCTGGCCTCTTTAGTTGCGCTGAAGTTGAAAGCACTTCTCAGTAGTAGACTATAAAGGATGCCTTATAAATCTCTGCAAGTGGCACAGACAAAGTCTCTATATATTACTTATCTGTTTCTTGCAATAACAGAGTGCAACATAATTACATTTGAAGCTGAGTGACCAAAAAACTTATCTCAAAGGCACAACCATTTGATTAAAACCAAGTGCACTACTGCACAAACATTAAATAGCAATGAGCCATAAATTATAAGATTACATTACCTGGAGAAATCAAAAAAGGTCGAAATGCTTCAGGCAGAATTGTCAGAAGCCACTCAACAAATGCAGCAATATTGCGTTCCATCTGAATGTTTTTGGTATTTGGCTTGACAATGAAACCGTTTTGGTAAACCATCGTCAGCAGTTTTTGAATATTATAAAAATCAACACTTTCTTTTTCCAGACTGTTTTTAGCAAGTCTCATATGTTCGGACATGTTGAAGAACTCTTTGATGAGTAACTGTTGTTGCCACGGTATCTTGGACAATTGCACAAGTTCAGAAAAGTTGACCGCATGTGTTAATATAAGAACTGCGCATTGGAAAAACGACATATTTTCATTGGTGATTTCAGCGTTAGGAGGTTGTTGATGGATTTCAGTGGCTGTAGATATGGTCAAGTTGCTACTGGTTCTTTGAATATCTGACGTCCCAAAAAGTTTCGGCCATTTCAGTTGGAACAAATAAATAATAAACCTACAAAGCATAAATAACTTTTAAAACGTGCATTGTTATGACACAGAAGCTGATACATAAAGAATGGTTAATGATAGGGTCATCTAAAAATCTTTATGTACATCAGATTCAGAAAACTAGCACATCGAATAAATTTAATTTCACCTCAGACTGAACGTTGACCGCTTAGCGTAATGTGTAAATGCACTTTATAAATGTTAGCATGTGTAAATGCGCTTTATAAATTTTAGCGTAGTGTAAATTCGCTTTATAAATTTTAGCGTAATGTGTAAATGCGCTTTATAAATTTTAGCGTAATGTGTAAATGCGCTTTATAAATTTTAGCGTAATGTGTAAATGCGCTTTATAAATTTTAGCGTAATGTGTAAATGCGCTATATAAACTTAAGGCTGCACCACGTAGTGATCTAAACTCTCTGTTTACCTTCCGGGTTTATGCACGTGAGATAAACAATTCTTCAACTTGCTATTCAGTACAGCTCAATAGATTAGGTTAGATGAGATTAGGGCATCAGAAAATTGGGTCTCATTTCTTCACCACATAACCAGACATACATTTGCGAATTAATGCTTTTGTACACTACTTATTCTTAAGTACACTACTTAGTGCGGCCCGGTGGAGTATCGGTAACGCGCTTGGTCAATGATCATGCGGTCGCCGGTTCGACTCCGTGCAACGACCCTGGGCAAGTTGTTTGTGCACACCGTGCCTGTCACCGGGCAGTATAATTTGGTACCGGCGTACGCTGGGAAGTAAACGGCAAGTCTTGTGTTATCACTGGCCCAGTGTCCAGGACCTTGGGATTCGTCCATTGCCGGCTCAAGGTCTTAGAAAAGGAGATAAGCGCCTCACCTACGTCCCACTTTGTGGATATGGACAGACACTCCTTAAAACACATACTTACTTACACTACTTATTCTGGCAAAGACGCTAGTTGATGTTAGCGGAGTAGGACTCACCAAAAACACATTCTCAGTTGACGGTGATAGTAAATAACTCCGATTACGGCAATACAAAACAGACACGTCAAACACTGATGACACATCAGAATCACAAAACTAGCAGTCAGGAGCAGCAGTGAGACCGCAGACAGCATGCTCATCTCCGCACTCGTCCTTAAAACACAAGAAATCGTAAATCACTTGTAACATAATGCAACATGGCACAAATGGTTCCCAGTAGTATCCAATTACAATTACAACCACCTCTACAAAAATACATGCATGATCTGGTTTCACAAATTAATTTGTCTGTTCATTTTCTGGCATCGTGCATGCTTAGGACTGCACGAGAAAGTCCGCAGAAAGTGAGAAGCATTTAGGCTCTGCTACAGTCACAACGAATAGTTACTCATTCATATTTGTTTTGATCACGTATCTGAAACATGGATCCCATTACTTCTCAAACTGCAAATTATGCTCCTTCCTCTGAAAAAAGAAAATAATTAATTATAACTGACACTTACCAATCAACAGTCCACATAAGATACATGAAGTACACCAAGTGGTATGTCATGAATGCGATTAATAAGATCGGAAAATGTTCCTCGTGTATAATCCAGCAGGTCAGTAAATACAATAGGTGTTCCATAATCACATAGACCAGCCATGTTATTCCATTCCTTAAAACACAAATAATTCACACATAACTTGTAATGTAATGTATCGTAGCCAAAAAAAATAGGCCAGTAGTGCCCAATATCCATATTTCTGAACAAAATGTTCTAAAAAAACACTCTTAACTATACACCAATAAACCTCAGACCACTTTCGTCATCAATCAGAATATATATATCGCCCATAAAGGTCTCTACTCGGAGTTGCTCTGAACCCAGACTAAGTGGAAATAAGCAGTCTTAAGTAGCCATAGAACGGCAAGGGAAGAAACCAAGGGAGGCACTGCAAGACAGTGTTCTTACTTATAGTTTCAAAAATGCAGTAGCAACAAAATATAGTAGTAATAAACAGTGACATTATGAAATCTAATTTTACTATAACACATCATATATGTATGTTGCTGTTGAAAAGCACCAGTCCGTGGTAAGGCTGGTAAAACAATTGCCGGTCTTCAGCATCAGAAAGTTTAAGAAAGCGCTGACGTATGCAATCAGTAAATAATTTGAACCTGGCATTTTTGCAGTAATTAATATTTGCTAGTTTCAAAATTGTCCAGCGTCAGTCATTACTGCACATCAACTTTTAAAGATGTCTGTAATATCACCAACAAAATTCTTACCTTGCATGACTTTGAAGATAGCTCCCAATTTCAGAAACAATCGTTATACAGAAAGACTCTGCCGCACACCATAAAGCGAAGTACCACAGCTTCAGTCCAATCTACAAAGATTTCAAAACAAAACAATTTTATAATAGTCTCATTGAAAAAAGGACCTATATAGCAGAGTTTCCCAAACTGTGGGTCGCGACCCAAAAGTGGGTCGCCAAGCTTTGGCAAGTGGGTTGCCAAATTTTTTCGAGAAACGTTTATTTTTTTGCAGCAGCAACATTTGCCTGTGATTGGGCTATAATTAGCAGGATTGCAATAAATTGTAAACTGTTTTTACCTAAATTTCCTTTCCATGCTTTAAATTTCTAAGCGCTTTATGTAAATTCGCATATTTCGATACCAATTTACGAAGCAAATTTTAGTACACAATGCTTAATTTTACACAGTGGGTCGTGGCCCTGAAAAGTTTGGGAACCGCTGCTGTATAGGACCCATATTTCCATACAAGACCGCTGCAGGGCCATACAGGTTCCATCAAGTATATGTGGGCAGAGGGCACTTCCTGTTTAACATACAAGATACTTAACTCAGCAAAAACCTCTATCCATCCATTCATTGATCCATCCATTGATCCATCCACCCATTCATCCATCCATCCACGCATTGATCCATTCATCGGTCCATCCATTCATTCATTGAGTCATTGACTCACCCACCCAGTATGCAATTACAATAATTATTTGCTCCTGACTTATGTTCCACGCACAAGGCTTCAATCAACAGCATCGATCACTTACAGCAAAGTAAGATGGATCGGACCGACAGAGTGAACCGAGGTCGATCGCTTTGGCATCGGCCGGGAAGAATCCTCCTAGACACCGATCACCAGGAATCTTGCGGTACCTGGATAAAAACCACAGACAACAGACTCGGTTGAGAATATCACCAGCACCTTTTGGTTGGGTTCAGTACAGGAGCTGTCCATGTGTGTGTACGTGTTTATGTATGTACGATATATGTATGCATGTGTGTGTACGTATGTGTGTGTGTGTATGCAAATGTGTGTAGGTATGTGTGTGCATCCATCGGTGTATGCATCTATCGGTGTTTACATCGGTGTTTACATATTACAAGCACCCATGAATTCCATGCATGTATGTATGACATTATGTGTGTGTGCGTGTGTGTCCGGTTAGGGATGTTCGGAAGAATGCATTTATCTTGCCATTCACATAGCACCTATAGAACAGATGTAACTAGGTCGAAGTGACACCGATTTAAGGGTCATCGAGATAGAATCTTCATTGGTCTGTTGCAGAACACCACGTATTCTTAGCAGGACAATACAGTGCAGCCCCAACAAGTCCCCACGGCCTTTGAACACCATCACCTGCTACTAGGTAAATGATGAGATATATACTTACATACATACTCACATAAAATAGCCAAATTGGGTCAAAGGACAAACCAGGCTTAAGGACAACTAAGGTACAAGGCCAAATCAGGTCTCAGAATAAATCATTTCTCAGGTCAAATCATGTCTGATGACAAATCAGGTCCAAGATCAAATAAGGCCTACAGACAAATAAGGTTAAAGACCAAATCAGGCCTAAGGATAATTCAGTTCTGAGGCCAGATCATGTCTAAGGACAAATCAGATCCAAGGACAATCTAGGTCCAAAAAGCCAAATTCAACTCCAGCAGCCAGCAGTAGCCGAAATGAGGCCCAAAGACCTTACAAGTGATCCTGGGGGTTTGGACAGATTCACCCGCTACTCACCCCATTGGCTACTCACCCTATTGGCACGACCTTTTCTTCGTGACCCCGCATACATATATTGATCTCCTTAAAGGTCGCCGACGTATCATTCACGCAGATTTCGCCAATTCGCTTGTATCCGTAGTCACTACAGACACAAAAGTAATTAATACCCAAATAATAAATAATTAATTATAATGAATACACAATGGTAACAAATTAAAGGAACGAAAACACACTTTAGGAATTTCACAGTAACAGGTAGTGAATTCAAATTAGCCAAACAATTAAATCAATAAATTTATTCTGCTAATCAACAAATAATCAATCAGTGAACCAATCAAGCACCATCGATTGGCGCTAAACTATTAAGTATTTAACAAATGTGCAAAAAATTATAATAATAATAGTAACAACAATAATAATTATAACAACTGATAATAATAATTTCATGAAGACTAAGTATTGGTTCAAATTAATGGTTCAAACTCTACAACAAAATCAACAGCATATTACATCATTATATATCTATATTAAACTGATGATGATAGGACTACATCTCCCTGTGACTGGCTCACCTACCGACAACCGCTGACTCCTCGTTTCAAACTACCCAACGCTTTGCTTTAGGATGCCATCCCGCATTAGCCACCGGATCCATAGAATAGATTAGATTAAGATTAGTTAGATTAAATTAAAACTAAACATGATAAAAACTGTAAGACATACCAGTCGAAATCATTTTCAGTACACGGGCAGATTTCGCTTTTCTTCGTGACTTCATATGACTTTCCGTTGTAGCACCTAGCACACAAGAAAGATCAGGTATTGCAAACAAGTAAAAGGTACTACACGCTGTTGTTAGTTAGTAACTTCATCGCGCCAGTGTCTAATGCACAAGGCATCAACCGATGATGCTGGAAGCATGTTCCTGGTACACGTCTTGTATTTGGCCAGTGTTCATTCGCAGTATTAAATTACAGTTGTATTGCATTAAATTACAGTTGCATTGTATTGTATCAAATTAAAGTTGTACTGTATCAAATGCAGTTGTATTGTATTCAATACAATACAATGTATTGTAATAAATTAGTTGCATTGTATCAAATTACAGTTGTACTGTACTGCATAAAATTACACTTGTATTGTATCAAATTACAGTTCTACTGTATTATTATTATTATTATAATTACGAACATTTTACCGCGCGCAGTCACACAGAAATGCGAATCTGAGGCGCGGTTAGTCAGCCGCCAGGTGAAGAGCAATTAGACATCCATATGTTTGAAAGCAAGTGAGAAGTAGTGAGTTCTGAGGCGTTTCTTGAAAGAGGAAGAAGAGGTCAAGCAACGGATAAACATTGGAAGTCGGTTCCATTCCTTGGGGCTGCAACACGAAATGCACGAAAGCCCATGGCAGTGCTGTATCAAATACAGTTGTGTTGTACTGTAATAAATAACAGTTGTACTGTATTGTATCAAATACAGTTGTATTGTATTGTAATAAATTAGTTGCACTGTATCAAATACAGTTGTGTTGCACTGTAATAAATAACAGTTGTACTGTATCAAATACAGTTGTATTGTATTGTAACAAATTACAGTTGTACTGTATCAAATACAGTTGTATTGTATTGTAATAAATTACAGTTGTACTGTATCAAATACAGTTGTACTGTATTGTAATAAATTACAGTTGTATCAAATACAGTTGTATTGTATTGTAATAAATTACAGTTGTACTGTATCAAATACAATTGTGTTGTATCACAATAAATTACAGTTATATTGTATTGTATTAAATTACAGTTGTATTGTATCAAATACAGTTGTGTTGTACTGTAATAAATTACAGTTGCTTTGTATCAAATTACACTTGTATTGCATTGTAATAAATTACAGTTGTACTTTATCAAATACAATTGTGTTGTATTATAATAAATTACAGTTAAATTGTATTGTATTAAATTACAGTTGTAATGTATTGTATCAAATTACAGTTGTACTGCATCAAATACAGTTGCATTGCATTGTAATAAATTACAGTTATATTGTATCAAATACAGTTGTGTTGTACTGTAATAAATTACGGTTGCATTGTATTGTATCAAATTAGTTGTATTGTATTGTATCAAATTACAGTTGTACTGTAATAAATTACGGTTGTATTGTATTGTATCAAATTACAGTTGTATTGTATTGTATCAAATTACAGTTGTACTGTATCAAATACAGTTGTATTGTATTGTAATAAATTATGGCTGTATTGTATTGTATCAAATTAGTTGTATCAAATTACAGTTGTATTGTATTGTAATAAATTATGGTTGTATTGTATTGTATCAAATTAGTTGTATCAAATTACAGTTGTATTGTACTGTATCAGATACAGTTGCATTGTATCATATAGTTATTATTATTATTAAAAACATTCTTAACGCAAGCAAAGTCACACAGAAATGCGAATCTGAGGCGTGGTTAGTCAGTCGCCAGGTGAAGTGCAGTTAGATACCCAGATGTTTGAAGGCCGATTAGAAATAGTTTTTTGAGGCGTTTCTTGAAAGAAGAGAAGGGGTTCAAGCCTTGGATAAGCATTTATAGTCGATTCCATTCCTTGAGGGCAGCAACAATGAAATGCATCACAGCCCAAGACAGTACTAAATCAAATTGTATCAAATACAGTTGTATTGTATTGTAAGACGTCTGTATTCTTACCACGAGTCAGCCTTCAGTCGGCGGAATGTTTCTTTACTTCCGAGCAGACAGCCTTTGTTGTCGTTGTGTTGATGAGGAACCCAGTCTTCGTAGTCATTGGCGTCACCTGTAATAGAAAAACAACCACCTGTTCACTGACCGCACTTTTATACAGCACCTTCATAACAGCATCTCATACATGTACACTATGAGACGTATACATGGCATTGAAATTTTGGTTAATTAGAAACCTCTGTTGTGCCGGTGTCTAATGCGCAAGGCATCGACATCAAAACCAAGCCGTAATCCTGTCAATTATCCAGAAGATCAGTTCGTAAGAATATTATCAGCGCACAGGCAGCCTATGGAAGAAAGGTAATTTGAAAGAGTTAAGTCTTAACTTATATTAAACTACGGCTGCACAGTTTATACTGAAAATACTAAACTGCTGTACCGCTAGCCTTAATTAGGTTATCAGACAAGCCGCTGCTACGTTCACGAAGGCTTTACGCCACGAAAGCGATTCTAGGAGCCTGTGCTAGTTCCCTCTACGCTTTGCTTCCCTCTACGCTTTGCGCGTCCTGAGAGCACAGAACACAGCGCGTACCCCCTGAAGCCATACATTCAGCGCAGGCCACCACGGTTGCCCGACTCCTATACGCAGTATCTGCGTGGTGGGGCTTTGCTACAGCCCCCTGGCATCAGCGATTAGAATAATTCCTAGCCAGAACGAGGCGACTGGGAGTTTAACTCACACTCACTGTCCATTTCGTGTGCCAGCTAATGTGCATCCACTTACAGATCCATAGCATTTGTAATATCTAGAAGGCACCCGTGTCTCAGTTGTCTTCTCAATCACAAAACAACGCATACGCCTCGACGCTACACAAATGAGAGTTTAATAGGTACTAGCATTGTTCATCAAATGTTCAAAAAAAAATTATAGACAAAGTACAAATCCATGCAACTTCATCATATACGTATTATCGTATATATAATTACATGGAAAACTCGTAATCTTATACCAATACAATCTTTCCTCCTAAGAATGCTGGTTATTCGCATATTCTAAGGCACTGAACAATGGTCCATACAAACTGTGGTACTTGTTTTTTTTATCCGACCACCACCCAATTCTGGCTAATTGGAATTTCATCAGACAGCGGCCATCTAGCGAATGAGAAGCTAACATTTCTCAGTCGCTGGTTCTGCAGGAATTGGTTTTCATTCTGGCTGACGGTTGACTTTTGTCTTCCAGGCGGAAACAGCCAGTCCTGTTGTCAAGACTAGGGTGACCACATTTATTTTCAGCCATTCCAGGACACATCATGTGGGTACTTCCAATCTCAGTCAAATTCAGTTAGGAGCTGGGCTCATTTACTAAAAGTGCTATACATAATAGACAATACCTAGGCTGAAATATATTTGTAAGATTTTAGACCAAAATTAAGCAGTTTATCTGTAGTTGTTTTAATTAGAAAGAAAACGAGACAAAACAATACAAATTGGTTAATTTACTGCTCAAACTTGGTCTTGCGTTCCAATAAAACTCTTCTTTAGAGTTCCCACTGCTCACCAAAACCACTTTAACCACTGGTCTCGTCCCACTGCTCACCAAAACCACTTTAACCACTGCTCGAGACCAAGACCTTGGTCTCGAGGACAACAAGACTGGAAACAGCATCCACGGCGGCAGCTAAGCAGCGTATGGATGGAGATCGGATCCAGCGCTTGACGATCACCAACGTGCGTGAACAACAGTGGTGCAACAGTTGGTTGTCTGCCTTCCCAGTCAACTCTAACGCGTGGAAAGACACCTAACGGAGGAGGATTAGGCAAAACGTGTTGTGAGACGGTTGGCACAGGCCGTTCGGGTTCGACCTTGCTTCGAACTGGCAACGCTTTCGTCGAATTAACCACCGAGTGTGGTCGATGTACGTTGCTCATCGATCACACCCTTTTGGTCGTAACTCTTGCAATGGTTGCGAAACAACGGTTGCTGCAAGTTGCATCGTTGCAACGGGTTCAAAATAATGACTCTTATCCCTCGGCCAATTTACAAAAACCTTGGTTATCCCCGGTGGCGGTGCTACCATGGGTCGCGGTAGGTCATTTGACCTACCTATTTTACTCATGACCTGCCTTATGACCTGCCTATTTTACTCTTGACAAAAGATTAGTAAAGTAACTAAAGTTTAACATTTTAATTGATGAATTGTTTCAAATTTGAATATGCCACAATTCTCAACTGGGCTATAAGCGTTCAGTAATAATTTTCTTAGTTTTATATAGGCCTAGGCCTATATAAGTAATGCTGCTTATGTTGAGGTTATGCTGCTTGATGCGTCAAACACACATTAATTTCTTCAACCTGCTGAATAACTCCCATGACCCTGACGCGACCTGCTGAAATTGTATAGCTGGCGCCGCCACTGGTTATCCCTCTTATTAATCTTTGAAACTATGTACTCCACATTCCCCATCATCAAGCCCAGGTTTCCCATCATCAGGCCGAGTTGGCCTAAAATCACTTCCAGAGCAGTAGGTCGGGAATTAAGGGAACATCCGGTGCCTCTACCACACCTCCAGCCTCCGTAATATCTCATCTAGTGGATCATTAGGAAGTAGGAACATTTTTCCTACTACTATAATTTCAAACCGAGAAGCACAGTTCAAATGACAAATTATCAAACAACAAAGTAGGCTACTATTTGCGAATTTGCACAGCAGTTCCTTGCGCTCCTTCTATCTACTAGCAATCACTTAGTTTGGAGTGAGGTATGGGGGCTAATCCTCAATGTCCTACTCACGTATAATTCTTTCCCCTCAGATTTCGGTGTCTAGGCGGCCCTCACGATAGTGTAATAGGAAGATCGACGTATCCATGTCGAACGACGCAGATAACTCGACGCTTTACTAATAGAACACTTCTATAGCACCCGATACAGGAATACCTTCTAAGTGTATAAATTTCGAATCACAGCTCCTCAAGCCGACATACGATTTCAACAAGAAACATTCGACTTGAAAACGACAGGCAGGTATCGACGACCTACTTTCTACAACCGACGGGGCTCGAGACTGACTGCATCTTTTTCTTTCAGCCCGCCCCCCACCTCCCCACCCCTCGACAAGGCAGGATCTGAGCGCCAATACAGGCCCACACAGACCGCTCCGCTAGCGCCCTAGCGAATCGTGGGAGCCAACTCTCGACGACGACGTATATCGACAGCGCAGGTGTATAGCCAATTAGAAATGCTCGGTCTCTTCTTTGAAGTTGCCGCAGCTAGAGTGGGAATTAAGCTCGGTCGCGATCAATTCCCCCTTCCCTTTGCCGACACGGGGAAACACCGCCAACGAGCAATTGTCGCGTCGCGCGATGACTATGAGTGCTACCGTAACGTACCGTTACATCATCATTTGTTTACACGTAAGCAGTAATCTCACAACTACACCACAAATACCCAACATTGCATGATCTCACAGTCACAGCCCGTACATGAATAAATTATTTTTTCCTACGTAAAATAATAAATAATAACACTGGAACGACTGGGGGAAGAGGGGGAGGGAAGGGGTTGAGGGAGGACCCATGCACCCAGAGACAGAAGCGACTATGGTAACTTCTACATCTAACAATCTGGGCCTATTTTCACGCACTTTATATATTACAAGATGAACACTGATTCTTCTTACATTTCGTCTCTGTCTGTCTCTGTCTGTCTCATTCCTTTTGCTTCTAAATTCATTCTCATCATTTCCTGACCATTCCTCACCTGGATTAGATCAACATATCACCAGATGACCATATCACTAGATCAGATTAACATATTAATCTATAAATAGAGACAAAGAGAGCAACATACACTGCTTGTCGATGATCGTGTTAAAGTTGAGCAGATGCGTATGCCAAGTCCTGTCCTCCCTCGTGTAACCCCAGATCGCGACCGTCATATCACGATTCCCCGGTGAGATCAGCAGACCGGTAAACACTATCTGCTTCTCCGTGAAGTCATAGCTGATCCAACATCGACCCTCATCTGTTGAAAACTTCACGGTTGAAGGAGTCTCAGTGTTGGAAGGTACTGCCAGCAGAAGGCCGCCGTGATCAGCAATCTCGTAGTGATGCGGACCTTTAAGGGCCTGCAACACACACGGATAACCAAACGCGGCTCAAGAAGCTGCAGAGTGTTCAGAATGCACCAGCCAGGTTTATTATTTATTCACGATAAAACTTTCGTGTACACCAAAGTGCGGTCAGCAGTTGGTTCAATAAAGGACATACTTACTTACTTACCTATAACAGGGTTGGAAAGTTTGATCATATCACCCCTGTACTTCGAGAACTCCACTGGCTGCCCGTCCACAAATGGATTGCCTTCAAGGTTGCGACACTTGTTGAAAAGTGTCTTCACGTAATGGCACCACCATACCTAGCCAAAGACTGAGTGCCAGTATCTTCCACTCCTGGTTGGTTTCGATTGTGTTCGGGAAAGAGCTACGACATAGTGTGGTCCGGAAAGGCTACGCAATGTGTAGAACATTTGGTGCATCTGGCCCAACAGTGTGGAATGCACTTCCCCTCGAACTCCGAAGTTAAAGACTTACTTGTTCAAGTAATCTGACTATGCCGAGCGCTACTAGCACATATGTGTTATATTAATTTGCACTTTATAAATCTTCTTATAATAATAATAATAATAATAATAATAATAATAATAATAATAATAATAATAATATACTTAACACACAACAATTATAATAGTGGTGAAAATAATAATAATTCTAATAATATTACTAGCAGTGTTAATAATAAGATGCCTCTGAGTAGGTCTCTTGAATAGGTGCTATATCAATTATCAGAATCAATGAATTTTTATCATTATTATCTTATTATTACTATCACTTGACTTGTATTAGTACTGCTGCTGCTGCTGCTGCTGCTGCTACTACTACTACTACTACCACTACTGTCATCATTTTTCCTAATATTTTGCTGATTACCAAGGTACATGAATGCTTTAGGATTGAAAGAACTCTCCAGAGACAACAATAACAATAATAATTATTCTAAATCTTGTTATATATTTTTAATTTTCCTACCCAACAGGATAACATCTACAGCGAGCAGAACAATTCATTCCTGATGACCAAAATGCTCGACCAGTATGCCACAGCTCACATAAGCGTAGGAATTTGGGAGTCAGAGAGGGCATTTCCCCCAAATTTCGGGCGTTCCTGTTTTTCGGTCAAGTATCTATAGGCGCCAAGGAAAATGCTGAACAAACCATAAATCCACTTTGGAATTATTTTCGGTCAGAAGTAAAATCTTGCTCCCACATCACTGAAATTTCCCCTGCGTCTATGACAGCGTATCCAAGACTACTTCGAACGAAATAAAATTGTTAACTCACAAGTCGCCAGGTGTATCCTCCGTCGCTCGTTACGAATACATCTGGTGCCGTAGTCTGCAGGGCGTCGGCAACGTGACCTATACACACACACACACACACATACAGAGAAACATAGACACACTCAACAACACATACAGAGAAACATACAGACACACTCAACAACACATACAGAGACACACACAAAACACATACAGAGAAACATACAGACACACTCAACAACACATACAGAGACACACACAAAACACATACAGAGAAACATACAGACACACTCAACAACACATACAGAGAGACACACACACACACAACACATACAGAGAAACATACAGACACACTCAACAACACATACAGAGACACACACACAACAACACATACAGAGAAACATACAGACACACTCAACAACACATACAGAGACACACACACACAACACATACAGAGAAACATACAGACACACACAACAACACATACAGAGAAACATACAGACACACTCAACAACATACAGCGCTCCTAATTAACTGATCACAAATAGATAGCACTACATGAATGCACACACACACAGTGTACTCATTTTAAATGTGGTATTTCTTTTACTCACACACACACACACACACACACACACACACACACACACACACACACACACACACACACACACACACACACACACACACACACACACACACACACACACACACACACACACACACACACACACACACACACACACACACACACACACACACACACACACACACACACACACACACACACACACACACACACACACACACACACACACACACACACACACAAACACACACACACAAACACACAAACACACACAAACACACACAACAGAGATAAAGAGCTGACTGAACAACACCTGGAACTAAGGAGTGAACCGTATACAACTGGAAAAACAATGAAGTAATAGTTCTACCTCATCCACATTGGCTCTCAACAGCTCGTCTTCAACTCTGCTGTAATAAACTCTTATACTAGTTACTAGTGTGCCTGCAACAATGAAGATTATAAACACAAAGGTAATATCCGCCTGTAGCGCACTCAGAGGAAAAGTCTGGGGAAATGTCCTAAGGGGAATGCGCAGGGGCATTGTCCGGGGGAAATGTCCTGATCCATAGTTATTATTATTACACATCTATTAACTGCCACTATCTAATAACCAAGCATCAATCGATGGTGATGAGCAGTTGTGAATGAAGGACTTGCACAAGATCCCTACAAGGTAACTGCCTCAGGGGAGTAGGCTTGAACCCGTAACCTCTGCGTTACAAGACGAGCATCATAACCAGTCGGGCAACAAGTCCCACGATACCGTGGCCCCCCATTATTATCAAAAGTAGTAAACGAAGGCTCAGACGATAGAAACAAATTTCTAACAATAATTCCCAACTAACCATGAACTGGAATGATTCTGGCCATGTTAGGAAACTAACCATAAACTACAATGAATCCGGCCGCATTTGGAAACTGTTCTATGAACTAGAATGATTCCGGCCGCATTGGAAACTAACCGTGCACTAGAATGATTCCGGCTGCGTTGGGAACGCTCAGTGGCGGATCGGCAAAAATTCCTCTTTTGATGCTATAAAGATTGTGGATCTGCAGATGGCACTCCTGAGGAAAGAAAACAGCCAGAGAAACATGTATGCCAAAATGCCCATCGCACTCTTTCCTAATCTAATCCAATTACTTCTATAGGGCCGTAATCATGGCATCAGTCAACGGTTGCTTCAATTAAAATCATAATAAAAATCATGATCTATTCAAGAAGAAATCCAATACATCAGGAAAACAGAAGCAGGCTGAACGAAGTAATGAATGAACGAATTACCAAATGAAGAAACGATATTTATTTATTTATTTATTCCGGATATTTCTATAGCGCCTCTCGAAGTCAACTACTACTCAGAGGCGCTCCTGATTACAGCATTTGATACTGTGCCGGAATTTTCACGCCGAAGCGCCACGAGCAATTGCGAGTGAAGGACTTGCCCAAGGTCCGTACGCAGCGGCTAGAGTGGGATTCAACCTGCAACCCTCCGGTCACAAGGCGCCGAACTTACCACTGAGCCACCACGCCAGGGTACCAGAAGCCAGGTCACGGTGAGAGTGACCTCTCAGACAACAAATTTAGGAACATAATACGTGACTGGTTAGAGTGCTCGCCTTGCAACGCGGAGATCATGGGTTCGAGCCTCCTCTTCTGAGATGGTTACTGTGTACGGACCTTGAGCAAGTCCATCGCTCACAACTGCTCAGTGCCATTGACCGATGCTTGGTCAGTAGATAGTGGAGCTTAATAAATGCACAATGATAATAACAATAATAATGATGATAATAAGAGACACAAAGAAAACCCTGATCAGAGATGAACTACATGAAATCAAGAGAACATTCTAGAAATTCCAAAAAACTCCAAAGAACCAACCTTTGTCTCATCCTTACAGGGCACTCCCTCTGGCCTTCGGATCGGCTGCCACTTGCCACCGCGATCGAACGTGATCATCGTGTGGATGATGTCGTCTTCGAGAAGCTGGCTGGCGATGTAGACGCCCCGCATCGACAGCACCCGGTAGAAGTCGGTCAAGTCCTCGTAGTTTGAGTAGAGGTGGTTGGCTAGGGACTCGGAAAAGACGATCCCCGTAGCATCCGACGTATAGAGGGTCCCACGGCCCGTGTCTGCATGACAACAAATTATTATTATTATCACTGCATTATCAATAATTATTATTATTATTATTATTATTATTATTATGCATTTATAAAGCAGCACTATGACTCGTCATAACCTATGACGACATCACAGGTGGTTCGTCTTGATATGTTAATGCAGGGTGACCCTGCATCTTCTGGATGTCACCTGCATCACGGGCACCGCGGAAGTTGCTAATTAATAATTAATATTATATTAATTAGTTGTTAATATTATTATGAGGACGCTGGTCCTTATCTATGGAATTCATTACCACAAGATTCGTGGGAACACTTCTCTTTCTCATCTCTGCAAACAATGGAAGACTTCCTGTTTGCCAGCTTTGTGCAAGTTTGAGGCATATTCATAAATTAGCACTACATAAACATCCGATAAACAACATCATCAACAATAATAATTAATAATAATAACAATAGAAATAATTTTCTGCTCCTAATCAAACTTCTTTGTACGTGAGGATAATTTCTGCCTTATATAAAGCATAATAATAATAATAAATAATAATAATAATAATAATAATAATCATTACCGCCAGGATGATCCACATGCAGGAAAATCTGGCCTTCCGTCGAGTCCAAGATCGAATAAAACTGAAGATCGAAACAGACACATGATCATAAAACTTTTAAATGTAATTGGACTGCCTTAAATATCTCACGTACTTGAAACGATGAACTAGATCCGTATTACTAATACTATCTCAGATACTTCTCGAAAAACATTTAACACAAATTAATATGTAGCAAAGATATGACCTCCTTAGGTCTAACCCTCAAGACCTAACCCACAAAACCTAATCCTCAAGACTTAACCCACAGGACCTAATCCTCAAGACCTAACCCACAAAACCTAACCCACAAGACCTAACCCACAAGACTTAATCCTCAAGACCTAATCCTGAAGACCTAATCCTCAAGACCTAACCCACAAGACCTAACCCACAAGAGGCAGACCATCCGTAATTGCAATTTTAATCCAACATTTATAAACCGCCACTTCAAGAAAAGACTCATTATCACTGGCGCAAGGCGACATAGGCACGGTGTTAGCGACCACAAGTTATCCACCAGGCTGGAGAAAACTTCGCATCGGTTAAACCAGTTGTTCCTGGTTGCTCAGAAACAAATGGTTGCTCAGGTGTACTGGTTGTTCCTGGTTGCTCAGGAACCATCAGTTGCTCCAGGTGTACTGGTTGTGCCTGGTTACTCAGGAACGAACAGTTGCTTGGGGTGAACTGGTTACTCATGAACAACTAGTTGCTCAGGTTGTACTGGTTGTTCCCGGTTCCTCAGGAACCACCAGTTGCTCAGGGTGAACTGGTTGTTCCTGGTTGCTCAAAAACAACCAACTGCTCAGGGTGAACTGGTTATTCATTTTCCAAGCACCTAAACCATGCAGCGTTGCACTGTCTCGTTATTTTGAACAGACTCCCCTCATATCTGGAAAGGCCTTCCTGTTGCACTTCGCCTGGTCCCTATGGCTCACTCTACCTTGTTTCTTGCAAACTTGAAAACTACTCTCTTTAGCCGTGGTTGGACTAGGAGCGCTCCTGAGTAGATAACCTTGAAGGGCCGCTATATAAAAGCTCCTTAATAGTAATAATAATAATAATATCTGCACATCATCTTAGCTCGACAGGGATTCTGCATGCACTTTCTACAAACAGTTGGAAACTATTCTCTTCCACAGGGGTTCGGCCGGGAGCGCCTCTGAGTAGTCAACCCTAGAGAGGCTCTACAGAAAAGCTCGGAATGAATGAACGAATGAAATCTTATGGTCCTTGACATGGGCCTAGCCCCCATCGCAGAACCCACGTTCACTCCGTAACGAACACAACGATGATCAAATATCTTCTTGTTCTTATTAGTGTGGTTTTTGGGTAATACTAAATTACTGATGGATTTCGACTGGCCTTCTCTGAAGGATCCCACGATTTCTGGCCAAGTCTTCACCTGCAATAACCATTGCATGAAGCCTTAATCGTTATGAAACCACCCTCACTTGAAGGGGACCAATTATAGATCGAGAGGAATGACTGGGAAGTGAAGGGAGGTGGAGTACGAACCCGTTCCGGAGTGATAACAGGCAGATGGACCTCATTCCAGGATTCACCGGCGTCGGTTGAGACGATGAGGAATCGATCGCTGCCTGGAGTCTGATATGAGAAAACAGAACACATAACAACACACAGAGAAGAGAAAACAGATTGAATCCATTAACAATGAACGTATATTAGTTGCTGATCAGTTTCGATCAATTAGTCAAGCTGTAGTATGAGTGAGACGAGTTGGTCTAAGAATTATAGAAGGAAGAAAGCGGTGTACTCATGCTATTCTGCTTTAAAGAGATCAATGTCAAAATCACCAGATAAGAACACCCGATAACTGCAGGATTGCAGCATTAAGAAACCCAAAGCACTTTCAGGTGACGATAATAGCATTAAATATACAAATCTCGTCCCTTGCATTGGGGAACGGTTAACAACAGACTTTCACAAGTGCTAAGATTTGCTACCAGTTTACCAGAGGTTGATGGTACTATATTTGAAAGCTTCTTTAGTAAGAATGCTAATGCTAGACCACTGCCTCTACCTGTAATGCAACATTTATATATTAATTGGTATCCTGGGATAGTTAATGTTTCAGCGGTGGTCGAATCCCACAGACAGAAAAAGTTAATATATATAAACAATTCTATATAGTGTGCCTGATAATAATAGTGAAGATTAGAGTACCATAGTTCATAGACAGTCAATGAAATCGAAGCAACGATTCAGCACTTGGATCGCTATGCAGTGACTTAAGGAGGATTCGAGCCTGCGTCCCTCTGGTTACAAGCCACTGGCCTACACCACTACACCATCACGTCCCCCTGATAGTGAACAGTTAGCAGGTTTCACAGAAATGAATTGCTTATCCACTCTGTCTTACGGACTGATCTTCTGGAAATTGACCTCATTACAGATTGGTTTTGGTGCAACATCGGTGAGGCCTTGTGCGTTAGACACTGGCGCACCAGAAATTACTAATTACATTATACATATTACATACAAAAGGAATTACCCCCGCAAAAATATATATATGCTTACGTAGGCATGCATGTGCATCCATGTATACGGTACATGCATTTATAAATGTATGTAGAATTTTATTTATGTATGCATGCTGCATGTATCATTTATGAAGCGCCTTTTCAAACCTGTTTTGATCAAACCATGCAACAGACACAGCCGAAACTGATGATGAGATCGACCAACCGATCGAAAGAGATCGTGACTTGATCGAGCAACTACTGACCCGATCCTTGTAGACTGAGGCGTAGACGAACTTGTCTCCCATTCCGAATGTGTAGATGCGATCACGCAGTTGTTTCCAGGTTGATCCAAAGTCGATCGACTTTTCCATCACACTGCTCGCTGTGCTAGTCACTGCATAACACAAACAACATCAGATCACCAAATAAATAATATATTCCCACTGACATCAATTAATACTATTATTATATTAAAAATATCATTATTAATAATTAATATATTAATTAATATTATGATTAATATTAATAGATAATATTATCACACAAGTAATTAACAATAAATGATATTATTATAAATAATCATTAACAATATTATCATTAACATTGATTAATAGTATTGTCAATAATAATAATTAACAATAATATTAATAATAATTAATAATAGGATCATAATAATAGGATCAGGAGTGCCTCTGAATAGATTCCTTGAAGGGGCGCTATATAAATGTTTTAGATAGATAGATAGATAATAACTTTAAAATATCATTAATATTTATCAAGAATAGCATTATTAATCAATTAATAATTGATTAATACTGACCCGAACTTTGTAGACAAAGACATAGAGGAAAATCATTAATATTAATATATATATCATCCTGTGACCCAGAACAATTCATTCAACCTTGATGCCAAAGCCTATTTTAATAAATAAATAAAAATAAATAAAGATCATAATATAATTAAAAATAATTATAATTATACAGGTTTCTTAACCTTTCACTTTGCCAAATCTAACCTTGTGCACAACTATGTATGTACACTATCTATGTATGTCAAAGTACGTACAGTGTAGAAACCATCAAAATGGAAAAGCAAAAGATTTCTGCGAAAATTCAACTTACCTTTAACAATCTTTTCCGTGTTGTTGTTCGTGATGACGAAAATCTGGTCAACCCACAAACCTGTTCCCCTGTCAAGACAAAGTTATTGTCAGTTATCAGACACAACAACTGTAATTCTAACTAAGAAATCCCAGAACCTCTAGAGTCTACACATAGCAGAACTACTTAACAGCACACCCGAAAGTCCTTAAATGCACTGGAACCTATCTATAACGCCATGGAACTTCTTAATAACACTGCTTTTGGGAAGCTTATCAGGTACAGCAAGAAACTCAGGCCAGTTGATCGATAGGTAATATTCTCAAGCTGAATTAATAGAATGTTACACACAGACTGTAACAGCCCCCACATCAGAATGGCAAACGCATACTGTAGTAGATCATAATACAATGTAAAAGAAATCAATATGTAACCGAATGTAACAGATCATAATCATAGGCATAGGCTCTGAGGGGCAGCTGGGGCACATGCCCCCAATAATTGAGATGGACTGTACACCCAATGCAACAAGTGTAGAATGAATAAACAAATCCATCCCAATATTTTGGACAAGTTTACGCCAGTGATCATAACAGAACGTAACAGATTGTAAGAAAACGTAACAGCTTGTAATAAAATGTAAAAAATCGTAATAGAACGCAACAGATTGCAACAGAACAGATTGCAATAAAACATAACAGATCGTAACAGAACAGATTGTAATCAAACCTAGCAGATGTAACAGAGTGTAACAGAACGTAATAGAGCTAACCATTTTGCAGCTAAGACATTGGACTTGATTTTGGTCCAGCTGAGTCCTTTGTCCTTGCTCAAGTACAACACCTAATGAATGGATTGTGAGGTAACCCGATAAAGCCATTTATATGGAGCCAGCTCCCTCAAACTAAGTCACAATCAGTTCGTACAGCTAAGGTCAACTATGGTCAGCTAAGTTACGTTACCCAACTGGTCGATCAGCCAACCAACCACTACGCCGTACTACCCCATTCTCACTCATTTACAACCCACCTAAAAGGGGCTTGTAAATGCACTGCTATTAGACAATGTCGGACCGAGCGGTTGTGGGGCCATCCATCTGGAATGGCCTCCCTCTAGACCTGCATCCGCTGCCTCGATTAAACTTGCCTGCTTTCTATAAGACATTTCTTTAGCTGTGACTGACCTGGGAGTGCCTCTAAGTAGGTCTCTGATGGAGGCGCTATAAAATTCTCAGAATGAATGAATAAATGAAAGTATAAACACCAACCCCATACACCCATCCATTTACCCACTCATACATGTATATCCATCCATCCACCCACCTACCCCTACAACCATTCACCTAGTACTTAGTAGTTCCTGTTTAACGACACTGTGTGATAACAAAGATCATTAGCGCTGCCCTCCTCCTTAATCCAGGCCTGGGACTGGCACTGTCAAAGTACGAACAGTGGCCGAGTTTCCACCTATCCATCCATCCTTGTATTCACCCATCCGTCCATCAAGCCACCCACCAACCAATCGATCCATCGACCCATCCATCCACTCACCAAACCCAACCATCCGTTCATCCAACCGACCAATCCACCCACCCACCCATCCATCCATCCATCCATCCACCCACCCATCCATCCATCCATAAATCCATCCACCCATCGACCTACCCACCGATCCCATCCACCCACGAAACTCACCCACCAAACCATCCATCCATACACCCATCGATCTACCCACCGATCCCATCCACTCACCAAACCCATCCACACACCAAAATCATACATCCACCCACTGACTAATCCGTCCATCCACCCACCCGTCCATCCAGCCACAAACTCACCTTCGTAAAATCGTCCTTGGCCAAGATGAGATTGGTTCTCGTCGGATGGAAAACAACAGCAGATTCCAGTTTGAACTTCAGAGGAACCTTCTGGAATTTCTCCGCACCATCCAACGACACATATAGCGTGTATATACCGATGAGGGGATTTGCCACGAGGTACACCTACAAAAACAAAGCTAATCCTGTGTCCAATGCGTTAGTAAATTTCTCTTATTCTTCAAATATAAAATTCTCGACGGGTGATGCATTTCATGGCCAGAAATTTCTCTGTTACAATTCTACGAAAAATTTACAATAAGGGGTACAGAACTTTACCCATTTATTTTGAAGCAAAATTTTCGATGGGGTGGTTTTCATCTGTAAAAATTCTCCTGTGACTTCTCAGACCTGTACGGTTTCTAACAATTTGGTTTTGCAGAGAGTTAAAAATTCATTCAGCATCACTTACTATTTTCGAGTCATTCGAGTGCTTGAGCAACGTCAACTCGGAGAAATCATTCTTCTCAATGATTTCCGTAATGTTTTTGAATTGGTTGCCAGACTTATCACTGCAACAACAACAAATGTTTCACTGCAACCAACATTTACCATGGTAAAACTCCCAACAAGACACACTATTATTATTATCATATAATAATAACTAATAACTACTACTACTACTACTACCACTACCACTACTATCATTATTCTGCATTTATTAAGCACTACTGTCTAACAATGATGGCACTGAGTAAACGTGAGTGAACGACTTGCTCAAGGTCTTTATGCAGTAAAATTCTCAAACAAGGCAGACCAAACCTGTACCCTCGTATTACAAGGTGCGCGCTCTAACCAATCAGCCACCGTGTCCCACAATTTCCGAATTTCCCTCCCCTTCACATGACTCCCTCCTCCTGTCAGTGGCGTAACCTAAAATTTGGGTCACCATTGGTTAGAATGGTAATTCTGTTCATAGTGGTGCCCCCTCTCTTCGAATTTCGGCCCAGGACCCACTGTCACGGCCCCTTAAGCGGCCCACAGTTATGCTAGAGTCCTGAGCCTCTGCAGAACATTCAACTGTGCCCCAGCGATGCCCACATCAGACTTGCCATAATAACTGTTTTAATAATTAAATATACAAATAATTAACTATATAGCCTAACGCAAATCAAAGCCTTAGTTAGTCAGGTCAACATCCGTAATTTGATGAAATGGCAAACTCTCTC
This sequence comes from Allolobophora icterica, assembly GCA_963556255.1. NCBI lineage: Eukaryota > Metazoa > Annelida > Clitellata > Crassiclitellata > Lumbricidae > Allolobophora > Allolobophora icterica. The sequence goes on from OY744613.1 coordinate 3,619,342, forward strand.
TCTCTCTCTCTCTCTCTCTCTCTCTTCTCTCTCTCTCTCTCTCTCTCTCTCTCTCTCTCTCTCCTCTCTCTCTCTCTCTCTCCTCTTCTCTCTCTCTCTCTCTCTCTCTCTCTCTCTCTCTCTCTCTCTGTCTCTCTCTCTCTCTCTCTCCCTCTGTCTCTCTCTCTCTCTCTGTCTCTCTCTCTCTGTCTCCCTCTCTCTGCCTCACTTCTCTCCTTCTCCCTGGCTCAGTCTCTCCTTCTCCTTCTCACTGCCTCACTCTTCTTCTCCATGCCTCACTCTCTCTCTGTCTATCGCTGTCTGTCTATATGTCTTTCAGTCTGCTTGTCTGTCTGTCTGTCTGTCTCTTACCCGAGAAAAACTGACGACAAACGAAGCTCGCTTGTAACCACGATAAGCTTCTGAAACACACAGAGGAATATCCTCTCAAGATGGAAATAAGTTCAGTCAAAAGTAATATTCTTCATCATCATCATCATCAGCATCATTTTTATGCATTATTAAAATAAGTGCCACTACCTAATGACCAAACATCAATGGATGGTGCTGAGCAGCTGTGAGTGAAGGACTTGCTCAAGTTCCCTACAAAGTAACCGTCTCAGACGACGAGGCTCGAACCCGTATTCTCCACATTACAAGGTGAACGCTCTAACCAATTGGCTACCATGTCGCACAAATAACGACTTAACAATCACACACTATCTCACACTTCCTCACATCCAAACGCCAACTCCACGCACCTAACGTTTGAAAGTTTTTTTTAGATGCATGTAAAAACTGCATACTTCTGAGGGCTTTTAAAATGTGCTTCATAAAGTCCACATACATACGTACTAGAGCTGTACCGAATAGGTGATTATCACTATTCGGCTGAATATGAATAATTGGACCAACTATTCGGCCGAATACGAATAGTGTACAAAATAGGTCCACCGACAACAGTCAAAATATCAAATGTAAGCACAAGTTTCAGTTCAGTAAATTTATTACATAAACTAAAAGTAAACAGTTAACTACATGTACTTTTTGCATCCTTCTGCCAGTCTGTGTAAACTAGGAATGGAACTGATTCAATAAAACTGTCACTTACAGCTCAGTTAACGCATGAATGCTGCGTTAGCTTTCAAGAACACCAATCGTTCCATGACCACTATTCGTATTTGGTCCGACCGCTACTACTCGGCCGAATACCAAATAGCTATTTGGCCCACTATTCGGCCCCGAAGCGAATACAAAGCGAATGCTACATATTAGGTACAGCCCTAATATGTACACAAGTTGCAACTTGTATATCACGATTTATAATCTTCAACGTACTTCAACAGCATTCTGAGTGGTAGGCCCTATATATTATGAAGCATCTCTATACACATATATAGATACATACATGCATACAAAACATACATGCATAGATATTTACATATTCATAAATATATACTATTATTATCATACATGCATTTACATGTATATAATACATACACAGATACATACATACACACATACATACATAAATACATACATACATACATACACACATACATATATAAATACACATATATACATACATACATGTATACATACACACATACATACATAAATACATATATACACACACAAATATACATATATATTATATATACAATATATCCCATTCATGTAGCCTACCATCGCAAAGTGACGACGGCGACATGACATACAACATATTCATATATACACATATATATATATATACATACACATATACACAAATTACACATACATAAATACATACATAAATACATATATATACATACATACACATATACATAAATAAACACACACCTCTGATACATTCTACACTCTGATTAGCCCCCTTGAAGAGGTGCTACATAAATACTTGAATACATGCACGTGTGTATGTATGTATGCGTATCAACATATGTGCGTATGATGTGCGTATGCGTGTGTATCTATGACAGAGAGGTTAATAAGGCTTTTTGGAAACAAACAGGGCCAGTGTCCACTGAAAAGAAACCTTTATAACTGGGGCCTACCTCGTAGAAGGCAATGCCTACCTCGTAATCCTGACCGGTCCAGGCGAGCTGTAAGTTGGCCTTGTTGTCACCATTCAGGTGGACCTAAAATTTCCAATCACAGTCAACAATAGAAGTATGTATACATGAACCTCTTTGCACGTGCACTCTTGCGCATATGCATACATAAAGGCATATGCAGGATGTACGTACGTATGTATGCATGTATGTATGAAGGAGGAAGAAGAGGAGGAGGAAAATAAGAACAAGAACATCAGTTTCTTACCCTAGCTAACAAGTTCACAGGGTGCCCGATAGTGTAGTGGTTACCGTGCTGGACTGTTGACCGAGAGGTCGGGGATTCAAATCCCTGCTACGGTTGAAACTGCTTTAAGATTCCTGCTCCACCTGCATCCCCTAGTCAACTCAGCTATAATGAGTACACTGACCGTACACTGTTGGTGGGAGAGGACTGGCCATCCACCCTTATATGCCAAGGCTAAGAAAATGAAGTCGCTAACAATTCATACCCATGGCTGCCTCAGGGCCAGCTTACGGGACTGCTCTCCTCCTCCTTCTTCTTCTTCTTCTTATATAGCACCTTATCAAGAAACTTCTATGGCACCGGCATCTAATACACAAGGCATCAACCGATGGTGCCATAAAACAATCATTACAACAGTTCAACAAGAAAAAGGGCGGTAACCTACAGTGGATATGCTATTTGGAAAGGGTAAATCTCCAGAGGGACAAGCCAGTTAAACTGTGGCAGTTTTCGAGAGATAGGCAAGCTTAAATCGGATGTCCGAAGTCAAGATTTTAAGAATCGCATAGATTTAGCATTGACTGAGGAGTTTTAGTCTACTGGCCAACTGACTGCTTTCCCAACCACAGTGCTAGCACATTCCCAGAGCTTTATGGTGCTACATAAATTTCTTGATTACATTACAACCGTTACCCAAGCATTCTCAATAATATTCAGTCACTTTCAGTCACTTTCATGCAAAACCATTGACGTTACACTCCTGAAAACCGATTCCTGTACACCCTGTGGAATTTCCACGGTCAAAGTTCGGCGCAATTAAACGCTGTGATCAAAATCACATGACACGCCGGGTTCCAACCCCGTACCCTTGTTCAAAAGACACACATGTATGCTCGCGATGAAACAAGGCGATCCAGATATGACAAATTCCAAATTTTATTTACCTCGTTGGCGAAGCTTGCTCTAAACTTGTGTTCTGTTAACTGTTCGTTGAAAATGGCACCACGAAGTTTACACTTCAACGATTCGTAAATGGACGGGCCTTCCCGTTTCTCCCTCCGTTGATCAACCAATCGTTTTGCGACGTCCGAGTTCTCGAGCTGATTAAAGCTTCTCACATTCCGCTGCCCCACATCATATACTCGAACGCAACGGATCATATCCGCCGCCATAGCGGCCATACCAATCACAAGAATACCAATCACAAATTTTACAACCAACGACGCCATATTTTAATTCGTCTAATTCATAACATAGCTACAATTCACTTGGCGACTGTGGTCGCCATTTTGGATTTTAAGCACGCGATCACCGCTACACTTTGTCATTATGATCTACCCCAAAAACTTTGTAACAATCTAGATTTATTTTTAAATAATTTAAAATTTAAACTTGCATAAGCGAAACGAGATAGAAACAGAATGATTTAGTCGTTTCTTTGTATGACTGTGATAAACGTCGGACTATTTTCTTGGCGTAATGGGACGTTTTCACAACAGTTGGATGAGTGAATTGGCGGTTGATATTTTGGTTGTTCGTTCGAAAGCGCGCCACTATCACAGACGAGAATAATATTTACATTCCCTAGTGGAGAAATCCCAGCTGCGTATTACGAACGTACAATGGGAATTCCTCCAATGGAATTTCGCAACCAATCAGAAGGCGCCATTTAAGGAATAATCAATCTGTCAATTAAAATTCGTTTATTGAGAAATTCCCGTCGACACAGACGCGATGGGATTAGGCCCTACACAGTGATTAATAATATTTGAGATAACAGTTGGTCAAAGTGACTGAACGGATTAATAATAATATAATAATAATCTGGCATTTGTAGCGCTCCTAAACAAGATAAGAAATTGCACGAAAGCGCGTAGGCTAACAGTATAAAGTCTAGTCAAAGTACATTTTAAAAGATAAGTTTTGAGGTTAGTTTTTAAAACCAAGGGAGTTGAGTAGGCCTATTTACGAATAATTATAATCCGGCAGTTTGTTCCATTTTGCTAGTGCAAATGTTCGGTTTACAAATTTCCTGAATGAACGAGTGACGGCAAAATCACCTAAGCTTTGGATGATGATCATAATTATATATATAGTCCTCGTCTGGTTTGAAGAGAAAAGCATGGTGTAACAAGTGAATAAACGTATGAAGGAGATGAGTTTGTATATGTTACAGGCAATTCGTAAAACCAGGGATTTTGTAAAATCCCTGAAATTTTTAGGTACTTTGTAAAATCCCTGATTCACTCAGGCACTTTACAAAATCCCTGAAAAAACCAGGGATTTTGTAAAATCCCTGAAATCAGAAGACGAAAATGTGACAGATTGCCTGAAATGAAAATGACGAACATAATCGATGTTTATTACGCAAACAAACCCTATTTTCAAGGGATCGACAGTTGAAGATGGTATTTTATTTTAAGTTTAGTTCTCATGTTGTACAACTAAAAACTTAAACCAGGAATTTTGTAAAATGTCTGACAGTTTATTATGCAAAGAAGTCTTATTTTCAAACGATTACCATTTTTAGAAGGTATTTTATTTTAAGTTAAGTTCTACATCAGTTTTTGTTGTCACACGACATACTCGAATGGTTTCGACACTTGTCTTTCCCTTTGAAAATTTTAACTTTGAAGTTGCAAATTAATTGAAGTTGTTGATACATCACAAATTAATAAACAATCCGGCTCGACAACTTTACTTTCCCTTTGAAAAATTTGCAGCTATTTGTCTTGCAGCACTCAGTAGACTTTGAAGTTGCAGGGTAGGCCTAATTGAAGTTGTTGATACTTCACAAATTAGTAAACAATACGGCTCGACAACTGCACTTTCCGTTTGAAAAATTTGTCCCTATTTGTTTCGCAGAACTCAGAGAACTTTGATTGTCTATTTACTTATAATTCTTTGATGTGCCGTTGCAACAATTAGAAGTTGACCGAAATATTTTCCGGTTGGCTGAGATTAACTGTGGTCAGACGAGTACCCTTGCTATAAATGAAAACCCAGCAAGAACTATTTCATTTCTGGTTATCCTTTGGTTAGGACAGTTCTAAACAAAATGGATAGTGAGCATAATATGACAGAGGTAAAATTTATGGAACAGTTGCTTGTTATGATAAGAAAACAGCGCTGATGAAGAAGGAAACGTACTTCGATTTGATTGATGAGCTGAAAGAAGCGATGAAGGATACAACAACAAAGACCAACAGACAGTACTACATCCTAAAACGGTTAGTGACATCAGATAACTGTTAAACTGTATTGCGATCATTCCTACTGGTGGGAAGAACATATATAATAAGAACATGCATAATAAACTTTCAGACATTATACAAAATTCCTGGTTGTACAACATGATAACTAAACTTAAAATAAAATACCATCTTAAACTGTCGATCCCTTGAAAATAGGGTTTGTTTGCGTAATAAACTTCGATTATGTTCGTCATTTTCATTTCAGGCAATCTGTCAAATTTTCGTCTTCTGATTTCAGGGATTTTACAAAATCCCTGGTTTTTTCAGGGATTTTGTAAAGTGCCTGAGTGAATCAGGGATTTTACAAAGTACCTAAAAATTTCAGGGATTTTACAAAATCCCTGGTTTTACGAATTGCCTGTAACATATATACTCGGTAGACTACATTAGGAGGCAGATTTTGAAATTAACGCGAGCTTGTAGCCTATGGGGAGCCAAAGTAGCTCGCGAAGGGCCGGGGTGACGCGATCAAAGGGAGTAGGCCTAAGGTTTTTACTAGCTTAGCAGCGTAATGGAGAACAGAGGTAAGTGGTTGCAAGCAGGTCTGTAGTCGAGGGTATCCGCGGGTATGCAGCGTATAGGGGCCTACTCACCTCTAGAGACCGTATAGGCCTAAATCACACACACACACACACACACAGAGATAGGCCTACCAACTGATGATCTGAGCTCCGTTGCTCTCAGGGCTGTAGTCGAGGGTATACGCGGGTATACAGCGTATATATATATATATATATATATATATATATATATATATATATATATATATATATATATATATATATATATATATATATATATATATATATATATATATATATATATATATATATATATATATATACTCACCTCTAGATACCGTATACTCACCTCGCAAAATAGTTATATTTATTTATATTAAAATACTGTAACGTATACTCACAAAATACTGCAGCGTATAGGCCTATACTCACCTCTAATTTGTTTCGGAAAACTAATCGGTAGCGTATACAAGACTTGTTGTCCTCGAGACCAAGGTCTTGGTCTCGAGTGCACTCGAATTCGTTTTTAAAAGTCTTGGTCTTGGTCTTGGTCTTGAGACCAAAACTCTTGGTCTTGGTCATGAGGTTCAAAGTCTTGGTCTTGGTCTTGAGGTTCAAAGTCTTGGTCTTGGTCTCGCAAGACCAAGACCAAGACCGGCCTTCAGTATAAACAGTCATTTAACAAAACTCAAGAATTTAAAAATTTATCAAGCCTGTTTGCATCATAGCCTACGACAAATACCTACGGACGGATGCGTCTTCTTGGTCAGGAAAACCCATCGGCAGCACCACTAAGTTGTGCTCTGTCTGGACTCTGGAAGCCCTGCCGATATGTTTCCTGAAGCCAGACGGTCTGATAAACCATGGGAGGATTTCAAAAAGGCTCACGATTTGTACATTTACATCCAGTACTTTAAAAGCTACTGTGTGTGCCAGCGACTTCAGCACCTGTAGCCTAGAACGTATTTTTTCACATGGCGGAATTTTTATGAGGCCCCACAAGTCAGGTATGGGTCAGAAAATTCTGAGCGAATTTGTTTTTATAAAATACAAAAGACATTTGGAATAACATATTGTATAAAGAACTTCTGTAAATACGAATTCGGAATTCTCTGCAGTCTGCATTTAAAGTCAAGTTGCCTGAATAAAATAAAAGACTCACGTTTTCATTAAAATAGCGAGTAGTCCGACTTGACAATTTTTTTGTAAGGAAAAGAAGTCTTGGGCTGAATGTGATTTTTTGGGTCTTGGTCTCGGTCTTGGTCTTGAGGTTCAAAGTCCTGGTCTTGGTCTTGGTCTCGAGGGTCAAAGTCTTGGTCTTGGTCTCGAGGTTCAAAGTCTTGGTCTTGGTCTTGGTCTCGAGGTTTAAAGTCTTGGTCTTGGTCTCGAGGTTTAAGGTCTTGGTCTTGGTCTTGAGGTTTAAGGTCTTGACAACAAGACTGGCGTATAGGCCTACTGACCTCTAATTTTACCACTGCAGCCCTGGTTGCTCTATTTAGAATCGATGACGGGTTTCAGACGTAGAAGCTATAGGGCGTAGACGTTCTCACACTATAGCCTATGTATTCCGGGAATAGACCAAGTGCAGCACGCTCGTTAGTCGCAACACGACCGATGCTCATAATTATAGCTTCGTGCCTAGCATCTAGTTTTACGGCGTCGTTAACTATATAATTTTATTCGTTCTACTTAAAACGCTATAGGTCTTACGTTTCATATCGCTCCTCGTTGGACGGTCCTCGCTCGACTGCGCGTTGAAAGGGATGCATAAGACGAAGCGTTCACCTGGTATATATATTCCTCCAGGCCTTCACTTAGTACCCGAAGTTAGTCGCTAAGGAGTTACCGACTGACTTGATGAGTTAGCGACTGACTTAGCGACTCAGTCGACTAAGTCGTATGCTTATCGACTGACTAAGTCGCTTAGAGTTATCGACTGACTTAGCGACTTGCTATCGACTTCTCAGGTAATCAGGTAGGTTTATGTCTGTTGGATATACCTTCATCTTTAAAAAAACTATTGCGTTCTCAATTAACGGATGGATTAAGTTCCCTTTGTCAACGTTTTCATGTAACATTACAATGTTGAACTGATATCAACTTACATAATAACCGTTGTACGTCTGTCTGTCCCGTAAACAAACACTATTGTGACGTCACTATACTGCCGCCTTGGCGACGGTTGTCTTGACGGTTGTCTTGACGACGGCTATAGGCCTATAATATGACGTTATTGTTATCACTGCAATAATAATTGTTTTTTATATATACCGTGATTTTTCACGGGTTTACAGCTAGTATGTTTATATCGTTGCAATAAAAAATTGATTGATTGATTGATTGATTGATTGATTGATTGATTGATTGATTGATTGATTGATTGATTGATCGATTACTTAACAAATTAATGCATTTTACCGCATACTGCACTGACCGTGCCATTATTTCCGTGGGCATTAGATGGAACTCATGTGGGCTCTATACGGGTCCAATTTGAGAATATGGGCTCCGCTATATCTTTCGTGCGCCTCTTCTGTGCAGAACATGTTTGTTAGCCGCAGTGCGCTTGCAGGCGGTACATTAAAGAATATACTTACTTACTTACTTACTTAAAATTCGTTCCTATAGACAGATTATTATTAAGATGTGAATAAATAAGATTAGTCAGAAAAGGTCATGAAGTGACGGGCTTTCCCTCACCCGGACCTTGCGTAGGATTTTATCTTGATATCCTAACTGATTTCACAGCAAAAAAGCCACTAGGGCCCTAACCTATTTATCGCTCAGAGAAGCTGCTTCGTGTGAAACGCCTAATAGGCTACTGCAAAGTAACGTACCACATATGGGTTATACCCGTGAACTACCTATAGGCCACTACGGACTCCCGTGGATAGCAGGGCACTAGTTGCCCTGTGACCTGCATCTCTACCCTGAGCTAATTCTGTGACCTTAGCCGTAAGTCTAGGATATTTTCGTTGTGCTTTGTTGGTTGTAACTACGACATGAGAGAACTCGTGCGCCAGAGGTTGTGGCGACATCACTTGGTCTAAGTTCTTGTGAAAGCTGCTTACCAGCTCGTTTTTGGTTGGATTCCTACCTTGTATTTATGTGTACGCTTAAGGTAGAAACGTTTCTAATTGGCTAACGTATCGTTAATTTTATCAGGCCTATGAAGCGACGCAATTATGACACGCGTCGCTATAGCAACGGCGATGCCAAATTAATTTCCAAGACTAAAAATAGATTACATGAAAACTTCTTTAGCGCGTCAACAATTTCAGTATTTCACCTTCAAACAATGCAACGTGCACTGTTTCTGGCATACAGTTAAAGTAAGTAGTGTATGAATTTGAAAACACAGGCTGTTAATGCTAAAACCATGCAGTGTTAAAATGTTTTTCTGTTGACAGTGTTCGATGTTCATTGTGGAAAAATAGTTGCATATTGCTGATTTTTTAAGTTAAACTTTTTAGTTTGCAACTAATTTTTTTTAGTTTAACTATGGTTTTAATTAAACTATTTTTTAGTTAAACTTCACCCTTAACTAATTTTTTTTAGTTAAGCTAAAAGTTAGCAACTTTTTAGTTAACTATTGCCCATCACTGCATGTTTGTTAGCCGCAGTGCGTTTGCAGGCGGTACATTAAAGAATATACTTACTTACTTACTTACTTTCTTACTTATTTAAAATTCGTTCCTATAGGCAGATATTTATTAAGATATGAATAAACAAGATTAGTCAGAAAAGGTCATGAAGTGACGGGCTTTCCCTCACCCGGGCTTTGTGTTATAGGCTTTATCTTGATATCCTGACTGATTTCACAGCAAAATGCCACTAGGGCCCTAACCTATAATCGCTCAGAGAAGCTGCTTCGTGTGTGCCACCTATAGGCTACTGCAAAGTAACGTACCACATATGGGTTATACCCGTGTACTACCTATAGGCTACTACGGACTCCCGTGGAAAGCAGGGCACTAGCTGCCCTGTGACCTGCATCTCTACCCTGAGCTAATTCTGTGACCTTAGCCGTAAGTCTAGGATATTTTCGTTGTGATTTGTTGGTTGGAACTAGGACATGAGAGAACTCGTGCGCCAGAGATTGTGGCGACATCACTTGGTCTAAGTTCTTGTGAAAACTGCTTACCAGCTCGTTTTTGGTTGGATTCCTACCTTGAATATATGTGTATGCCTAAAGGAAGAAACGCTTCTAATTGGCTAAGGCATCGTTAATTTTATTCGGCCTGTGAAGCGACGCAATTATGACACGCGTCGCTATAGCAACGGCGATGCCAAATTAATTTCCAAGACTAAAAATAGATTACATGAAAACTTCTTTAGCGCGTCTACCTACTGTGTAAGAACCTTGATGAAGCCCTTCCCTCGCAATTGCTCAGCGCCATAGATTGATGCTTGCTCATTAGATTGTTGCGCCTAATTAATTAATTAATTAATTAATTAATTAATTAATAATTATAATTATTACCCTAGAAGAATTGTTTATATTATAATAACATTCACTATTGGAAATACATTTCATGGACGAGTTAGCAAACATTAAATAATAATCTTATGCTTCTAAGAACGCCACTGTTTTAATGCTGAAGGGTTAAGGCGATGATCGCTATATATCAAGCCAGCTCCGTGTGCAATCCAAATTCCATATCGAGAGCGGTCGAAAGGCAAGTCTGTCTGTCTGTCTGTCTGTCTGTCTGTCTGTCTGTGTGTCTGTGTGTCTGTCTGTCTGTCTGTCTGTCTGTCTGTCTGTCTGTCTGTCTGTCTGTCTGTCTGTCTGTCTGTCTGTCTGTCTGTCTGTCTGTCTGTCTGTCTGTCTGTCTGTCTGTCTGTCTGTCTGTCCGTGTTGGACACATTTTGAGGCGCTGAGAAATTGACTCTAGATTTTTAAGAAGTAATAGTTAATTGTCTTTAACAATAAATAGGAACTGCATTGTTTCCATTTAGGCACGATCTGCCTGACAAAGTAATAGTCTTTAAGTCGCGTTTGCTTCTGTCTGCTTATACCAACTGTCGTTTCGTTTTATTTTAACGACGCCTTCGTAACAAGGAGGATGAGCGATGCTGAGCGAGAATCTAGGATCTACAGCTAATAATGTCTGAGAGTGATTGATTGTACAGTGTCTATAACACTGTTCGTTTCAAAGTTCATGTCAGATTTCTGCAAGGCCTTCTGTATGGCTTTAAGGTATTTGCAGATAGTATCCAGATAGTTTAGTAGTAGTTTAAGTTGAACGACACTGTGTATACAGTGTGTAATAACAGAGATCATTAGCGTCGCCCTCCTCCTTTATCCAGGCTTAGGACGGGCACTGCCAGAGTACGAGCAGTGGCGGAGTTCCAGGCAGTCTTAGTGTGTAGCAGTACATATATGCAGTTGCAACTTTTCGTGAAACTGGGGTCTATAGATACGCAATTCTGAACAATCTTATCCTTTTAAATATTAGCCTATATTTCATCGTCATCCACCCTAAATCATCTATTTCCTGTACATTTCATTATATTAGGTGTAATTAAAAATTGTATTATCTTCATGTTCTATTAATCTATTGTTTATGTAGGGCCTAAGAAACGTTCCAATGTTTAGAAACTTAGATACAATCTTGGCTGTAAAACAATTCGGTTTTCTGTGCTTTGGTTTTTCTTCTCTCGATAAGGCGTAGTCCATTAGAGACTTTTGTAACCAGTAAGAATTAGCAATTAATAAATAGTTCAATTTAAAATTAATAAATAGTTCACTTTAAAATAACATAAAAATCTTAGCTCAAGTTTTTAAATTATCGAAGAGGATTTCGTTTTTCTGGCCACGGTGTACAATTGTGTAGCGCCAGTTGAAAATCATGTGTGGCGGTTAATAGGACAGCAAGGCACCGTTCGCTGTGGCAAGAATACTCAGCTGAGGATGGCGAGGACTGGAGGGCGATGGTGGCAATCCTGATGGCGACGGAGTAACTCCTGCTCCGTGTGGATCATTCTTCCTCCACAGCTCACGTAGACTCTTTTCGTCATCTTCGTCGTCCAGACTGGAGGAACTGAGGTCGAAGGTCCCATTGGATCTGGTTCCGATGCGGCGTAGTGTCCGTGCAAGAGACCGCGATACTGTTCCAATTGTCTTCGCGGTAGATGATCTTCCGCTGATGGTGGTGACGCTGTATTCGGCAGGTGGCGCCAGGTGTGAGATGATGCTGCATTCGCTAGGTGACGCTAGATGCTTAGTGATAGCATTTGCGTTAGACGGATGTAGGTTGATGTTGCGTTGGATTGGTGACGTCAGAAACGCCGAGACGATTCTTGCGCCACCTGGTGAGGACGAACGCCGAGAGTCGGCGTCTTGGAACTGGGTCAGGTTCGAAAGAGAAGCGACACGCTTCGGTGGCAACGGAGGAGGAAGCGTAGGTAGTCGACCGTGAAGTTCCGTCTGCAACGGGTCTGCGAGTGTCGTTCCGGCGTCGGACTTTGGTCGAAGGAGGACCGGTCGTGAGGGCTTGGCGGGAACAGCGGGCCTGAAGCTGCGCTGGGAGATGTCTCTATGGAAGCGGCCTTCTCCGTCGCTGTTCAGCTCAGCCACTGAACCTCCGTATCGTTTCAGGATCGTAGGATCTGTTGGATGACGTATCCTGGGAAGACGAGCGTTGGAACTCATCTTCTGAAGTGATGACGTTGAAGACTGGAGACATCTCTCGTTCTCTTTCGTCACACGTACCCGCTCGCAATCGGAGTCGTCAGCGATGTTACCTGGTACCAGGTGCGCGCGGGCGATAGGAGAGGTTCCTCCTGTTGTGAAGACAGGATTCTTCTCGTAGATGTGGTTTTCCTGCATCAGTCTCCTAACTCCGTCTCCGAGTTTCGGGATGCATCTTGGCATCGGTTTAACGCGCGCAGTCAGGCGCATCGTTGGCACGAGTCGGTTACGGCTGAACGACCAGCCAGCTGGAGCTGCTGCGACTGGTGCTATTGTCTTGCGATACGGTTCATTGCCGATTCCTTGGTAACGGGTGAGAAGGTCACGCTTCGGTAGGCAAGTGTCATCGGTTGAGTATTGGCGTTGCTGTAGTTTCCAGTTGGTGGCGTGGAAGGCCGGTCGTTTGGGTGGAAAGGGCGCTCGTGCGACCCTGGTGCAGTGGAAGAACGCGGCCGTCGTGTCAAAACGATTGGGGTCTCGAAGAGTGTCGTTGTGTTGGGGGTAGTTCGATGATCGTTGAGGGCAGCGAACCGCGGCGTACAAGTCCTCTATCTCACGAAACAGCTGTTCTTCGTCGGGTGTCTGGCAATGAGGAACCACCTGGTCGTCGTTCTCCCCTTCGGAGAGATCCATCCTCGCCGGAGACAGGTTCTTGGAGTGCAACTCCAGACCGTCCATCAACCAGTGGCCGTTGTGGAGCGTCTCAGGTCGAATCGTTTCCGCTCGAGTGGCGACAAGACACTGGCATCGCTTCTGCAGAAAGCTGAACAGTTCGTCGTTCATCGTTCGCCACTCATCCGTGACCGGTCTGACCATCAGATCCCGCTGACTCGTCGGAATTGGGATGAGCTCCCAGCAGCCGAGGTCGTTCCGGTTCGTCGCGTCAAGAGACAGGACGTTCGCGACCTCTTCGCTGTGGATGCCCAAAAGTTTGAAGATTCCGGCGTGTTTACCGGAGTCTTCCGGTGAGAAGATGCTACCGTGCAGCAAGCGAACCGTAACCGGAAGACGAAACTTCTCCAGCAGGGACCGGATATCGTGAGCCCCGGCTATGCTCGACCGGCAAGCGACCTGGCTGAACAAACCCTTATCCTCAAGCGCTAGATAAACGTCCTCGCTTCGTTGATCGACGCAACGCAAAAGCTCTTTGCTGGCATCGTTCCGCGTGGCTGACCACAGCGTCTCCTGCGGCCGTAGCAGCTGTCCTTTCCGCACGGCTAGCGCGACAAAGGCCCCGTCTTCAGTTCTTCTTAAACCGTTGATCGTCTCCCGAACGAGGCAGGAGGTATTGGGAACCAGACGTGACAGTTCATCGACGGATACGATTGGTCTGACACACCGTCCGTCTTGGGAGAGAACCTCGAACCATCCACTGTACCCTAGCGGAATCAGGAACCGCCGACGCTTTGCACGGGCTCGTCGCCTACCCTCCCCGAAATTCACTTCCTCCGCTACGGCGTTGGTGACCCGCTCCAGGGAGTGGATGTAGACTTCCTGCCATCGCGCGGCTGACCGACCGACCCGCCTCGAAGGCGTGTCACTGGTGGAGGTTCGGAAAACAGTTGCGAATGCGGGGACCGCGTTCAGTCTGAGGAAGTCCTCGAGGCAAACGGAAGGGAAATCCTCGTCGGTGGAATCGAGAAGGTTCTCGGATATACATCGCCGACGCTGCATCTTGGAGGTTCTTCCGACGTTTGCTTGGATCTTGTGCTTCTCTATCTGTCGAAACCCCCTCTGGCTTGACGCAGCGCTGGAAAATACGCTATGACCTGCGCTTAGCTTTTAAGTAGGACCTTTGCAATCGGATTTTATGAGAAAAAAGTTGCTACAGCTGCGTAGAACCAAGTCCTTCAGCGTCTTATTTACTTTGTTCAGATGTGAACGGTTTATAACACTGAATAACTTTGTTCGAAAGTCGTTAACGGTCACTCATATCACTTTCACGTTCATGTGGGTTATTTTTCTTCTGTGCGTCCGACGAGAGGGTAAAGTAATGTAGTGTGTTCGATCTTACCTGCTTCTTATTACGGCAATAATCGTCAAACGACGATCAGGTGATTTCACGAATATCGGTCGACGTAATTATTACAATCAAGTATTCCAATCAAGGTAACGGAATACAGGTACTTTCCTTGCAAGTCGCACAGCGTTGTCGTAAAGTACTGCGTACACGGCTGTATATTAACCGAGTGTTCAGAATCATTTGAGGATGTTATTATCCACGCAAACACGGGTACAGCTTGAATTTACTTGATTCAGTTTTTCTCTCGCAATCCGAACGTGTTAGCTCACAATGCTGCTAAATCGCTTGATTTCAACTCCAATATTCCGATAGGCTATAAAATTTTTTTTCAGCGCACGTATCGATAGCTAGGGCCTATATCACTACGGTTATCCGATCATTTCGTTGTTGACGAACGTGACGTTTCGTGGTGACTGCGCATTGATCTTCGCAGTTGTCATTTGCCTAAAACTGACCACATCGATTAATTCCCTAATTAAAAACGATGTCCAATCTTCCATCCCTAAACTACAAAATGTAATATCCATTCACCTGCGAGTTATCGGACAACGTACACACTAACGACGCAACGAAAACCTAATTATTCAAATGTATTCCGAAAATCTGATCGTAACACAATCTTCGTTCCCGTTGTCGATTCTGCTGTGGCGAATCGTTAGGTGTAAATACTTAAAATGCGCTTGACGAACTGTAACCGAGTATTTTTTTATCAGGCTGGCACTAGACACGGATTGTCTCCTTCAGTGCATTGCCGCAGAGCATTCGAATACACCGAACACACTGCTATCGTTTAAGGTACACACGGATGTTCGCTCTACCTCAGTCGACTCGAGTCTGATTGCGTTCATAGCTGTTTGTCAGCTTTACTGCGAACTAAATTCGTCCAATGTTATCATACAAATCTTGGATCTGTTGCAGTGTAGGCCTGTTTTTGGTTTGGACAAAGACCGGATGTGCTCCGGTATTTCCTGGTGTCATGACTCGCTTCTAAAGCACAGGCCGGCGTGACGGTGTTTGTTGTTACTGAAAAAGGCTTTCGTCATGAACACATGAGTTGTCTTCGAGTGATCATCTACAGAGGAGTTACACACAATAGCGGCCCAGACGTTTACATCCTGGGGCAATGGCCATTTTTAGCCTACGCAATTATCCCAGTCGCTTTTACTGCAGGCCTACTGCAATAGACCCGCCATACCTACATATACAATAGACCCAGGCCTGCCTATACAATAGACCCAGGCCTGCCTATATACCCACTCGAGGCCTTGGCTCCTATTATACTCGTCCACGCCGATTCAACGTTTACCCCGTGAGGAGAATCACTCTGCGTTGGGGTCTCCCCACGCTGTCGGAGGGGGGGGCCATCCACCCCATCCCCTCGCCAACCCTTCCTGCGTTCGCATGGTGACTGGAAATGAGTCTCGCTGGACAGAATCATTAACCATGAATGTAATCACGGTCGGTAAACGCTAGAAATGATTCATGCTTGGTCATGCGTGACCGGAGCAGCTGAGCGCGTCGAGGTTCTTTCCTGTCGACTATCCAAATGTACATGTGCGTCCTCGAAGGCCAATATCTGTATTCTTCCCTTCATCCTTCCCTGCCTCCCTCCTGCAGCTTCCTTTGTATACCTCCCTCCATCCCTCCCTGTTCACGTACACATTCTGTGGGCATTATTCTTCTTTTTATTGTTCTTAATATTTCATTTTATTATTTTTATTACGATTACTAATTAATAAATTAAAGCAAAGAACTTGCCTTAATTGTATCTACCACACCGTACGTGAGTGACGATTAAAATTCATTTACCTGACCAGAAATTGATGTACCCAGTGTGTTTAGTTGTCAAAAAAAGAGTTAAAGGTCCAAAATTTCACAATTTACAGATTACCAAAGTAGGCTACATGAACGCAGGTAAAATTCTAATTGTGGTTATATTTTGCACGCGAAACAGCTGACGGCTCATGATATATTTTAGTTTTTCGACACCCTCTCCCAACATCTTTTCAGCTACTCAAATGAAGGGGTTGAAGAAGAGTTAGGGTCTTGAAGCTCCCCCTTCCCCTTCCCCTCCCCTCCCCGCAGACAGCTAACACATCGTAATGGGCTGTAGTGGTAAAATTAGAGGTGAGTACACGCTACCGGTGAGAAGCGACGTCACTACGGCTGGTGTCACCCTCAAAAAATGTTATGACCTTTTTTTAGGAATTCGTCTCAGGAAAATTTATTACCTTTTAGGAATTCTCAGAAAATTCTAGACCTTTTTTAGGAATTCGTCTCTGAAAAAAATTGATGACTTTTTTCTTAGTCATTCGCCCTCAAAACCTTACCCATTACCTTTCTTTTTGTGTGGAAATTTCATTACTCAATGGTTATACGGTCTCTAGAGAGGCGTGAGTATACGCTGTATACCCAAGTATACCCTCGACTACAGCCCTGGTAATAGCAAACTCCGATTTTCTAAAGTGTCACTCTAAAGCTCAGCGGGGGGGGCAAAGCACCAGCTTATTCACGAGCGCTGCGTCGTATCCGAGGGGTTGTCCATAGATCGATGTCCATTGGAGGTCTGAGTCCGTTTGCCAGAGAGCCCATAGATGAAGAGCAGAACCGTAGCAACAAAGAACGTGGCCCCGTCCGAACGTACGGCCGGGGCCCCTTACAATGCGGAAACTGGAATGCGGTCATATAGGCTACAATATGACTTCACGCCGTTCATGGTTATTTTTTGCCACTTTTAGGGGCCCCCTTCCAGGCCCCTCCGGTCGGAGGGTACGGAGGGCGGTCGCTACGCCACTGATGAAGAGCAGCTGTTGACACTGGATCTACCTTTTGAAATGTTGTAAGCCTACATCATGCATGCCCTATTTAGGCCTAATTATTTTGAGCCTCTTTAGTTTGTCTGGTATTAGTCGTAGCAGATTACACAACATTATGTCGCATTTTCAACTTTCATCGAGCATTCTATTCATGAATATTAATCATCTCAGTTCGTGATGACTAGTAATTCATTAGCTGTGTAGTCAAATTTTCGACTTTTTCTGATTAGTTACTGCTTAACGACACTGTGTCATTTTTTGTCATAACTAAGCCGATTAGCGTCTCCCTCCTCATTTATTTCGGCTTGGGACTGGCACCACCTGAAAACGGTATTGTCCAGGGGCGTTACTTTGGTCTAAAAAGTGGGGGTACCAATTTCTGACATACACGAAGCAAGGCTGAGACTGCGATCTCTGAGAAGGCATAATAATAAAATATTGATTGGCATTGTTTAAAAGGTGGGTATGGTATACCCAGTCCACAAATTGGGGGTACGGGTACCCCTCGTACCCCCCACAAATTACGCCTATGGACTAGTACCACTGTTAACTCTTTTACTTTCACTCTATCTTGTAAAAACGCATCTCTGCCTGACATTTCATTTTGTAAGCAACACTATCATAGGCGTAGACTCTGGGTGGGGGGGCAGCCGGGGCACGTGCCCCCCCCCATTATCGAGATGAACTGTACACCCAATGCAACAAGTGTAGAATGAATAACCAACAACCCCCTCCCCAATATTTTGGACTAGTTTACGCCAGTGAACACTATCAAAGGATATATGATCTCACACCATTACTTAATCGCTTTCCCAACGATATTTTCGAAGAGACTCTTTTTGTATTAAAACCCTGTTCCACTGACTGTTGCTGACACCTTTCGAGTAAATGCGTACTAAACTTCATTGCGTAGGAAACTGGAATATGTAGGCTAGGTATGCATTTCAAAGAATAGGCCTAGAATTGTGTTTGTTATTATATAAGCTTGAGAATTTCTAAAGCATTACTTAAAAGCCAAGCGCGTGGCACTAGCTTATGACAAGCGCCTCGTCAAGAGAGAGGGCTAGCTGGTTTCGTTCTAATTTTTAAACTAGGCCTATGCAACAATATTATTCGCAAGGTAACGTGCGATGCTTTCATATTTTTCCACCTCTTACATTATGGTTGAAACGAACCTCTTGGTGTATTAAATCCAAGCCTGTTGCCCTGTATTCAGTATTTGAGGCTATTAAACTATTATATTGCCGCGAACACTCTTCTCCTAATATACGCATTAACTCTTGTTCAATGAACGTGAAATGCAGACCCGTTTGTTTAAGTTTTGAATTTTATACATATATTTATGCAATATATTTTATGTTTGCTCTTCACTGCCTTGCTTAGCATAAATTTTAAAGTAGGCCTATATATATAAAACGCGCTATGTAAGAATTAAAATCGCACAATTTCCTCAAGTTTCCTCAAGCCAACCATTCTCTTCAATTGATTTTGAGTTCGCGTCGAATTTGAGCAAATTTAAACCTATTTGCTCCCATGACTAGAAGTGAAAGTACCTTCCTATATCTAAACAAAAGAGAAAATTCACGAGATGACAATCTACTTACTTACTTATTTACGTACTTTTTGCATGATCCCTATCTGGGTCGGGTCTCCTATCTGCGACCTTAGTAATGACTGCTACGAAGCAGGAAGAGGAGATGTTAAAAAATTATCCGCGAGAATTTATTCGTTTTTTGCGATAATTCAAAACTTCCTTTGTTCTGTTTAGTCACAGTTCGAAGTCGAGAACTTCGCGTCCGGTTGGAGTGGATTGAAGCTGCAATTTTCCAACTGGTCATCTTTGTGTAAGTATATTTATTTCAAGTCGGGTCGTAACGATTCTTGGCGCTTACTACTGCGCGTGACCGACTACAAATGATTAACTTGGAATGAATGTGGGCAGCGAGGGACCAGACATGGTGGATTTATTGGGCAGATTCATCGGTTTAGTATTCTTGTTTAAATTTGAGCACGATTTCTGAAGATTTGCATGGGCTGTGCGGTGCCAAAAAGATACCGGAAACCATTTTGGTTGCGGAAGGTGACGGGAACTTGAGCCCTTCACCTGGGGCGGATTTCATTTTGCAGAGCCTTTTTGTGTCATGACCAGGGCTGTACTCACCTGTAGAGACCATATACTCGCCTCACAAATTTTTTTTTAGTATTTTCGCCTCTGGAAAGCATGTTCTCACCTCCAGAAAGTACTTTGACATATCTTTTGTTATTCTGTAGAGTATAGACTATAACTTAAACAAAATTTCAGTTTGAAATTTAATTATTTCTGTTTGCTTGACCTGGATGCAACAAAAAAATTAATTTTTCAATAAAGTTTTGCCCAATTGATGCATCAGAAATTGAGGAATTTTGATAGCTTAAAGGCTTACCAAATCGTTTCCATATTTAAAAAATTTTGCTTGGAAGGGACAATCCCTCAGTGTTTAGGAAAACTAACTTTTAGCGTGTACTCGCCTCTAATTTTACCACTACGGCCCTAGTCATGACCAGTTAATTTTCGCACATCTAGATTCAGTGCTTGGAAAAACGGAATTTATGTATTAGCCAGAAGTCGATGTGTCTGGAGTTTGATTACTGGAGGATTACATGAAATGGGCATATCATTGTAGGTCCGCCTTATCATGCACTATAACTAACCCTACCTAATTACCTTACCTTACCTTGCTTTGCCTTAGGACATAATCAGTGAAATGGAGGATTTGACCATTTAAGTCCACCTCGGTGTAAGAGTGCAGTTATCGTATAAAAATGAAAGTAAACGTGTAATAATCATCTGCAATATAATTATCTTAGAGACTTTTTAAAAGTAAATTCTTTCGTTGGAACTTAGAACACGACCGTGTCTGTTCTTTTCTGTCGGGGTTGCGCTTAAAGCGCCTCTGAATAGTTATCTTGGAGAGGAGGTATATAAATGCTTTGAATTAATTACTTTTTCTTGCATTCAGTTGCTCTGCATGAACACAGCATGGGAGATCCCACCAATGATGACTTACACACATACAATTTGGAGAACATGTAGGTGCATGTCAAACAGGAATTAATTAGCAAGAAGAAAAAGAGCAGTCCCTTAATCTAGCCCTAAGGCAGTCATGGTATGAAGTGTCGGCGACTTCATTTTCTTAGCCTTGGCACATGAGGGCGGGTGGCCAGTCCTCTCCCTCGCTGTCTCATCTTCCCACCAACAGTGTACGGTCAGTGTACTCGTTATAGCCGAGTTGGCTAGAGGGTGCAGATGGAGCTGAAATTTCGACACAAATTTCTGCCCTTGCGGGGATTTGAACCCCGACCTCTCGATTGACAGTCCAGCATGCTAACCACTACACTATCGAGCACTCCCTAAGACAGGAATGAAAATCACGATTCGTTTACAACAAATTTGAAGCAGTTTGTCGCAGCAAAATTCACTTTGGAAAAACATAAACTTTCTTATTTGTACGTCAATGACTTGCGCCATTTCTTAGTTTTTCTGAGCAAATAAAAGTATTTCTTAAGAGCTACAACATTAGTCTCTTGCTTTACTTGTTTGGTATTGCATTATAAGTTTAGTCTTACCTTGGGCTTCTGTTTTTTTGGGTGTTAGCCCAAGTGATGTTATGTCCTCATTTATACTTACTATCCAGCTTAGTCTTGGTCTGCCTTTGTGTCTTTTTCCATCAAGTCTTGCATGGATTGAACAGGTCAAACAGATACAGGGAGATATTGAGTAGAACGGACAGGTACAGGGAGAGAGATATTGAACAGTATGAACAAGTACAGGGAGAGATATTGAACAGTACAAACAGATACAGGGAAAGATATTAAGCAGAATGAACAAATACAGGGAGAGAGATATTGAGCAGAATGAACAGACAAAGGGAGAGAGATATGGAGCAGAATGCACAACCTCTTTCGGCCAAGGTCCACTAAACGATTTCTTAAACCCTTCCGGGGAGGGGAGGCCAATCATGTGTAACGACTCATTTTACGCCACAGTAAAACAAATAAAAGTAAACATTAAGACTAAAAGAGAAAGGGGATTCGTAGTACTACTACAAAACTACTGTGCTGATAGTGTTTTTCCAATGACCACAGTGCACAAGTCACTAGACTTATTGACAGTGTGGGCTCTTAAATAGTCGCTTTTCCTGTTGGACATTGCGGGCCACATGCCAACTAGCTGCAGGCCGGGCGTTGTGCACCAGTGAGATACAAAATCCAGGTCCAGTAACCGAGGAAGCCCGCTGACAAAGAATTGTTAAAGATGTATCCACTAGATATGTTTAGACCAGAAGTTTTGAAATGAGAGTGCCTGATATTTTGAAATCAGAGTGCCTGATTATCTAATAGTCATTTTGCTGGAGTGTCGATGCAAGGAAGGAAAGCTATTTCAAGATTCTTGTTCAACTGGCGCCCCCTAGCAAACTCGAGTTTAAAACGAGCACATCGGCAGTACACTGTCAGTGAGAAGATCAATTGAGAGAGTGGCCACCCATGTCTGCAATGTGCTGAGGCTATGAAATTGAGGTTGCCAACACTTCACGCGCCACGCGGCTGCCCTGAAGTTTCTTCTCTCCTGGCCAGGTCTCAAGCCAACAAACCCAACTGCGCCTTAAGTTGGCTGTAATTTTGAGAATGTCAAGCAGAAGTATTATGTAAATATTTACTTCGATCGTGTGATAAGCGGATCGGTGTGTCGGATCGGTCGAGTGCTTTTGATCCGACTTTTCAGACAGGGGACACTTGTTGACCGCGCCTCGCTCGAAGCAGCTATCGATTTGTGTAGTGTTAAAGAAGTCATTCTTGGTCTCGGCATACGAGGGAGAGTGGTCAGTTCTCTCCGTCAAGTGGTCGGCCTTGTCCCTCGGATGGTCAGTTCAACCAGTAAGGTTCGAACTCTGACATTATTATTATTATTATTATTATTATTTATAATTATAATTATTTTTTTTCCCGAGGTACATATAATCCCTCAGGAGTCTAAAAAATAATTATTATTATTAGTATTAGTATTATTATTATTATCATTATTGTTGTTATTTTTTTATGCCCCAAGGTACATAATTATAATCCCTTGGGGACTTAAATATTAATCAACAGAAAACGAAACATCTTATTATTATTATTGTTATTGTTATTATTATTATTATTATCATCATCGTCATTATTATTATTATTATTATTATTATTATTATTATTATTATTATTATTATTATTAATTATTATTTGCCTTGAGGTAAAAAGGATCCCTCGGGGGACTTCAACATTGTTTAAAGCGCCAAATTTAAACTGTTGACGTGATTCCGTTGCTCTACAAGTGTGAGAGGGCCCACCGCCGCTGACTCTTCCAGCTCACTGGGCATTGTTTTGCTAACTGATGTAATATTCTAATTCTTTAATGACATTTAACACCTGGTGTCCCTTTCGCTCGCACAGTTACTATGCAGCGTAGTCATGCCGTGCTAAAAATCATTTTCTGTGGTCGACATGGTCACATGCCATGGGCTCCCTCTAGAACTGTGTCAACTCCCCAGGGTTCCTTGCATCACCTCCCCAAGGTTCCTTCTCCGTTCTATCAGTTACTTGAGGCTACTTATTTTAATTGGGGAGGGGGATAGAGTAGTGGTAACACTCATGGCCAGGAGAGCATAAGGTACGCGGATCGACTCCCGCAACCCCTCTGTAGGGCGGCGCCTTGCATGGCTGCCAAACCGTTTGTTTAATTAAGATATTGATTGTACTTTCATGTTTCAGTGTAATCTTACTGCGTTTGTCGGTTTGAAATAATAAAGAATATAATTATTATTAATTATTACTCTCTTCTGCTTGTCTGGGTTGGGAGTGCCTCTGTGTAGAGATCTTGAAGGGGCGCCCCATAAATTCTGATTGATTGATGTATAGGCTAGTGTAGAGCGCGCCTCTGAGTTGTTTTGCTCTTTGAGCGGCGCTATATAAATGTTCAGGTTACAAATGCTGTTACAGTTAAGTGCTGTTGTACTTGAGTAGCAGAGTGGGTCATATAGTGTGGCAGTCGATGGAAGAAGACTTATAGCGATCTTCTTTGTTATAAATCAGGGGTCAATATTGCGTTGTAATTTAGTTGATTTACGATGCTATAGCCAGGAAAGATGTTGACATGTCGTAAACCACTGTCTCTCTCTCTGTCTGTGTCTCTCTCTGCCTGTCTCTCTCTTTCTCTCTCTCTTCTTTAACGTCCATCGCTTTCGGTTTGCTAGTGGTCATACCATGCATGGTATGGCGGTGTATGGTAAGGCCTCGTATGGTAGGACCAGATCTGGTAAGACCATAGCCATTGCTGATCGTTTGCTGTTTGCTAGGAGTCGTGCTGTAGAAAATATCGTGCTGTAGTATATGGTAAGACCATATGTGATGAATGCCATTGAATGGATAGATGGATGAACGGCTGGCTGGATGGATGGATAGATGGATGGATGAATTGAATGGATGGATAGATAGATGAATGGTTAGGTAGGTAGATGGATGAATGGACGGACGGATGAATTGTTGGATGGATGAATTGTTGGATGGATAGATGAATTGCTGGATAGATAGATAGATGGATGAATGAATGGATGGATAGATGTATGGATGGATGATTCGTCATTCATCCAGGGCATCGTAATCCACAGTGGCTATAAGTTCTGTTGAAGATTATCAACAAGTTACAACTGGGTTCAGTTGCAATCCTAAACTCATTTGAACGAGAGAAGTCATGTGACACACATGTTGCATATGACGCGTGTCATGTGCCATCCAGTCCTCGCAACCAGCGTCATCCTGTAGTCTTGTGGTTTGCCAGTTAGAAAACTCGTTCACCCGCTCTCATAGAGGTGAAAAAGTGGATACAGGTTGGAGCTCTTCTGCCACGATATCACGAGTCCAAAGAGTCTTTCAAGAAGAAGAGCATTCCCTTGAGCCACCCTGAGAGGCAGGAGTGGTTTTTAAGCGTTAGCAGATCCATTTTCCTAGCCTCCGCATACGAGGACGGCGGCCAACCCTCTCCCTCGCCGTCTCATCTTCCCACCGACGTTGCACTAATCATAGCAAAGTTGGCTAGAGGGTGCAAAGTGAAGCTGAAACCTAGAAGCAAATTTCTGCCGTGAAGGGGGTTTGAAAACGCAACCTTTGGACTTGGTTCACCACGCTGATCTCAGTGCAACCACTTGGGGCTTCTTAACCCCTATAATGGCATCTGCATTAGTTTACACATAAAGGAAAGAAGGAGGAGGATGGAGATGATAAGAGAAAGGAGGAGGAAGAGAATGAGAAGGAAGAGGAGAATGGGGAGGAGGGGAGAAGGAGGATAATGAGAAGGAAGGGGAGGAGGGGAGAATAGGGAGGAAAATGAGAAGGAAGGGAGGAGGAGGAAAATGGGGAGGAAAATGAGAAGGAAGGGGAGGAGGAGGAGAATGGGGAGGAGAATGAGAAGGAAGGGGAGGAGGAGGAGAATGGGGTGGAGAATGAGAAGGAAGGGGATGGGAGAAGAATGAGAAGGAAGGGGAGGAGGAGAATGGGAGGAGAATGAGAAGGAAGTGGAGGAGGAGGAAGTGGAGAAGAAGGAGAAGGAAGAGGAGAAGGTGCCCTGAATGGGGCACCAGATGGTATTCTATTCCACGGACGGTCACCCAACCAAAGATTATCCCGGGTGACAGCTACCATTGTTCGATGCCCTGCGCGTTATAACAACGGCGGTATGGAAATCATTCGATGGTGTTGCTGCCCTTATCGGTGTTACCTGACCTTATCAGTAGTGCAGACCTTATCAGTAGTGCGGGTCTTATCAGCGATGCAGGCGTTTCAATGATACAGGTCTTAGCAATGATACGGGCCGTGTTTGCGCTACTCCTTGGCCGCCGCCGCCGCTGCGCGTTGCAGCCTCCCTTCCCGGGCCAGGCGCGCTAGAGGGTGAGGCAGATCAAGATAATCGGGTGATTGGATCCCGTGGTTTAGCAACCGCTGCTGGTGCTGTAGCTGCCGCCGACGGTGGTAGGTCCGGCTGCAGGGAATTGGGTCATGTCGGGGTCAAAGTTCGGCGCCTTCCTCCCTCGCGCTGTGCTTCCGAATGCGTTCTGGAGCTGATAGCTCGGAGTTTCCGTCGTTAGCGGGAGACGTGGTTGGAGCGGAGGAGAAGTTAGGAAGGCGGGTTATCTCTCCGAGAAAGATTGGTCGTTGGCGGAAAGCTCCCGCCGGAGAGCGTCTTCCTTAGGCGCCCCGCGAAGGAAGTTCTGAAGAATCCAGACTCTGGATTCCAGAGCTGGATTTATTTCCTGAGAAAACTTAGAAGGGAGTTTATATTCTGTCCGGATTGCGTTGGAGCTATCAATGGATTTACCCTCAGACAGATAGGTTTGGTTCTATTATATATTTGGGATAGTGTAGTGGTTAGCATGCTGCGCTGTCAACCGAGAGGTCGTGGATTCAATTCCCCGCCAGGGCAGAAATTTGTTCCGAGATATCTGTTCCACTTGTGCCCCCTATAGCCAACTCAGCTATAGTGAGTACACTGTCGGTGAGAAGATGAGACGGCGAGGGAGAGATCTGGCCACCCGCCGTCATAAGCAGAGGCTAAGAAAGTGAAGTCGCTAACACTTCATAACCATGGCTGTCTCATGGCTAGCTTCAGGGACTGCCCTTCTTGTTTGCTGTTGATGAGGCTAAGAAAATGAAGTCGCTAACACTTCATAACCATGGTTGTCTGAGGGCTAGGTAAAGGGACTGCCCTTCTTCTTTGTTAAGTGTTGAGGCTAAGGAAATGGTGTCACTAACTCGTCATAACCATGGCTGCCTCTCAGGCTAGTTTAAGGAACTGCTCTTCTTCTTAATATTCGTTTACATATTCGATTACGCACTGAGTTAATATTTGTTTTGTATCTGCTTTATCTGATACTTTTATTTTTAGTTGCTGACGTTTTTGTTACATGTTTTCGTTATGAGAGTTTTGATATCAGTGAATTAATTGTTATCTAGTACAGGCTGCAGTTGGTTATATGTTTTGGTTATGGATAATGGTTATTCTATAGTGGTTAACGTGCTGGACTGTCAACCAGGAGGTCTGGAGTTCAAGTCCCAGCCGTGGCAGATAGAGGTTTGAGATATCTGCCCCACTTGCGCCCCCTAGTCAGCTCAGCTGTAATGAGTACACTATTGTATTGTATTGTATTGTATATTGTATTGTATTCAGATATTTATAAAGCGCTTCTAGCGGGAGGGCCATTCAGAAGCGCTCCCAGTGCGAGAGACCCCAAGAGAAAAAGCAAGTTTTATGAAAGGTAAAAGAAGAAAAGATGTTACCTGAAGAACGAACGAACGGAGGAAGGTCATTCCAAAGAGCAGGGCCAATGGAGGCAAAAGACCTAGACCGTACACTGTCGGTGGGGAGGTGAGATGGCAAGGGAGAGGACTGGTCACAGGCCCTCATATAGCGAGGTTGACAGAAATGAAGGTGCTAACATTTCATACCCATGGCTGATTCTCACAGTTAGCTGAAGGGACTTCTATCTGTGGTTGGATATGTTTTCATTTAAACATGTGGTTTGGGTTACAGTACAGTGACCTTGTAAAAGTCTGTATAGATACAACTCTGTTAGACAAAGTCGTTCAACGAAGATTCCGATGTTTTGGACATGTAGAGAGAATGCCAGTTGATCGAATCCCACGCAGTGCACTACATGCAAGATTCGAAGGGAAAAGACACAAAGGCAGACCAAGACTACTGGATAGATAATATAATTACTGAGGACATAACATCACTTGGACTAACACTAAGGGGGCAATAAACTTGACAAATTACCGAGGATAATGGAAATCATTTATTCGTACCCATCGCCGCCAAATGGCTAGCGTCAGGAACTGATGATGATGATGACTTCTTCTGACGATGATGATGACGACGATGATGATGATGATGATGATGATGATTATGATGATGATGACGATGATGATGACGACGACGACGATGATGATGATGATGATGATGATGATGACGATAATAGATGCATCTAGGCATAATATTTGTTTATCGTTTCTCGTCCTAAAACGGGGATCCGAGTCTCAAGAGAGGCGGCCATGGGTTTGAAGTGTTAGCGACGATATTTGCTCAGTCTCGGCATACGAGTGTGGGTGGTCAGTCCGTGCGCCTTCTGACCGCTTTCATCTGACGGGTCGGTTGCTTGGGACAGGATGAAGACGAATTGGAGCGTCTTTGGGGGCACTAGAGAGGGTGCGATTAGATTGTCGATTGGGGTGCTGTGCTTGGCTCCGAATGGTAACAGGAGCTCTGCTTGTTTGGTGGCTTTGACGAGTCACTCGTTCAGGAGCTATACGGAGGAGAGGGGAGGTTATTGCCAATTGGCCATCGCTTCTCTATCTCTGTCTGTCTGTCTGTCTCTCTCTGTGTGTCTCTCTTTCTGTCTGTGTGTGTGTCTTTGTCTGTGTATATATTTGTCTCTGTTTTCTGTCTCTGTCTCTGTGTCGTGGTTCTGTTTCTGTGCGCCTGCCTGTCTGTGTGTCTCTATCGCTTTTTCTCTATGTCTTTCTCTTTCTGTCCCTCTGTTTGTCCCCCTCTTTCTTGGTCTGTATCTGTCTTTCTCCCTGTTTGTCTGTCTCTATCGCTTTTTCCTCTGTGTCTGTCTATGTCTCTTTCTGTTTGTCTGTCTGTCTCTGTGTCTTTCTCTTTCTGTCCCTCTGTTTGTCCCCTTCTCTCTTTCACTGTCTCGTCTGTCTGTGTGTCTGTCTGTGTATCTGTCTGTCTCGTCTCTGTCTCTGTCTCTGTCTCTCTCTCTCTCTCTCTCTCTCTCTCTCTCTCTCTCTCTCTCTCTCTCTCTCTCTCTCTGTCTCTCTCTGTCTCTCTCTGTCTCTCTCTCTCTGTCTCTCTCTCTCTGTCTGTCTCTCTCTCTCTCTCTCTCTCTCTCTCTCTCTCTCTCTCTCTCTCTCTCTCTCTCTCTCTCTCTCTCTCTCTCTCTCTCTCTCTCTCTCTCTCTCTCTCTCTCTCTATCTCTCTATCTCTCTCTATCTCTCTCATCTCTCTCTCTCTCTTTCTGCCTGGCCAAACAGTGAATTCGATGGCCTGATTCTTTTTATCTTTTCGGCCTGTGACGACGACCTATCTTCTTCTTCTTCTTCCACTGAGCTGTTCCTTTGCAGTTGCAGGATGCGAAATGAGCGAACGAGAGAGGATCTGAGACGACGGGAGAGGAGAGAAAAGCAGAAGAGAGGAGGGGAGAGGATGAAGGAGAGGATTAGAGACGAAGAGAGGTAGAGATGAGAGGGTGGGGATGGAGAGGATAAGGAGGAGATAGGAAGGGAGAGGATAAGGAGGAGAGAGGATGAGGAAGGAGACAGAGAAGAGGATAGATGGAGGAGAGGCTAAGATGGGAGAGGGATGGAGTGGAGAGGGTGGGGAGTGGAAGAGATTAGGGAGAAGAGGAGCAGGGGAAACGACAGAGAAAAGAGAGGATAAGCGGAGAAGCCTGTTGGCTACCTAGAAGGACAACGTGAAAGGGGAGATTAATCAATATCTGTGTACTTGCTGCTATGAATTTCCGTCTTAGTGTTCTTAAACGGCTCGACTGTGTTTCTTATGGCACAAAGACGATTCTGTTCCATCCTGTTTTTCTGTATTTTGGCCGGGATCGCCCCCGTCGAGTCTTTCTTAGTAGAGGCGCTATATAAATCTTAGATTTCGATTGCTATTACCTTATGGAAGGAGGTTATTGATATCGCTTTCAAAGACTGCGTTATTACCAGTTTCTGATGTAAGGGGGTGCTGGATAGTGTAGAGGCTTTGAGTGCTGGACTGCTTAATGGAGAGGTGGGGGGGGCTCAAATCCCCGCTAGGACATAAATTTGGTTCGAGATTTCTGCTCCACCTGCGCCCCCTTGCCAACTCGGCTATAACGAGTACACTGACCGTACACTGTCGGTGGGAAGATGAGACGGAGAGGGAGAGGACTGGCCTTCCGCCCTCGTATGCCGAGGCTAAGAAAATGAATTACCTAAATGGGCTGTAATAAGTGTTTTCATACATACATACATACATACTACTACTACTACTACTACTACTACTACTACTACTACTACTACTACTACTACTACTACTACTACTACTACTACTACTACTACTACTAATAATAATAATAATAATAATAATAATAATAAATTATTATTATAA
Organism: Allolobophora icterica; assembly: GCA_963556255.1. Lineage (NCBI taxonomy): Eukaryota > Metazoa > Annelida > Clitellata > Crassiclitellata > Lumbricidae > Allolobophora > Allolobophora icterica. The sequence continues at coordinate 3,649,147 of OY744613.1, forward strand.
TAATAATAATAATAATAATAATAATATAATAATAATAATACGGATGTAATTTTAAGAACTTGAGCAATCATATTGCTACATCGACAAAACGTGCTTCAGAGCCAAATCGTTGGCGTAGTACGTTTGCTCTTGCCATACACGTGTTACCGGTTATTGATGTATGGGGAGCGGGGGATGGGGTGGGGATGGGTAGCCGCCTACTGGGATTTATATAGCGCGTTGCGGGTCGCAGTTCTGGTTCGCCTGGCGAGGTAATTGTCTTCGAGCGATGCCGGAAATTAGTTGGCGAAAGTTAGGCGCAGCCACCTGCGACCAACCGTCTGAATCGGTTTGGATGCCGAGTGCGAGTTTGGGTTGGAGGAGAGGGATTGGGAATATGACCCAATGGACAGGAGAGAGATCTATCTATGGGCAGATGATGGTCAGTGGGAGATGGGCTGAGCGTGTGGAGGCAGACTAGTGGACGAGAGCGATGGATTGTTGTTAGTGTTCTTTTTAGTGTTGGTGGCGTTAGTGTTATTGTTAGTGGCATCGCTGTTAATGTCCTTGCTGTTAGCAGCAGTGTTGGTAGTGTTACTGTTAGTGTCATTGTTGCTGTTATTTCTAGTGTCCTTGTTAGTGTTAGTGGCATTCTTTTCAGTGTTAGTGGCGTTAGTGTTGTGGTATTGCTGTTAATGTCCTTGTTGTTAGCAGCAGTGTCGTTAGTGTTATTTGTGTTATTGTCATTGTTGTTAGTGTCAATGTTGCCAGTGTTATTGACATTATACATTGGTATTATTTAGCCGAGGTAGCTATGCTTGCTCAAGTTCTTAAAGTTATGTCTGTATAGTAATAATAATTATTATTGCTATTATTATTTTCCCAAGGTAGCCATGATCTCTAATGATCTGACAACAATGGAGACAATGAAATCACGTCTTGAACGGCTATGACTCGTCAAGTTCCGGCTGTTATTATTATTGTTACTTTTATTATTTACATTTATTGTTTATATTATTGCACAGTGCAGTATTAGGCTACTTTTAAATGACGTCAAGCTTTGAGATATGTAGCTCCTGTTTTCGTTTTCGTTGAGAAGAAGGTAGGAGGCAATCGCTGATTATGTAGGGGAGGGGAATTGCCTTATTATTTATTAAGCGCCATTATCTAATGGCCGAGCATCAATAGATGGCGCTGAGCAATTGTGAGTGAAGGACTTGCTCAAGGTCGCTGCTCAGTAACCGTCTCAGGGGAGGAGGATCAAGCCCGTACTCTCCGCGTTACTAGGCGTGCGCTTTAACCACTCGACTATCATTTGTAAGATAGGGAAATAGAATGAAACAAACGAGATATGTGGGTTTTGTGGTTGAAGAAGATACTGGTAATAAGTGTGGAAATTATGGTGTGATAATTTACCATTATTTGCAATTACTTTTGACTTGCAGGATGATTACGGGTGAGGATGTGTAATAAAAAGACCCGTACCTCACCATAACACCTTTCTTTCTGTGTAGTAATACCTTCCATCATGTTTCTTTATCTGTGGCAATGTTAGCTGAATGGGCGGAGAAGGAGAAGAAGAAGAAGAAGAAGAAGAAGAAGAAGAGGAGGAGGAGGAGGAGGAGGAGAAGAAGAAGAAGAGCAGTCCCTTAATCTAGCCCTAAGGCAGCCATGGGTATGAAGTGTTAGCAACATCATTTTCTTAGCCTCCGCACATGAGGGCTGGTGGCCAATCAACTCCCTCATCTTCTTATCTTCCCACTGGTCAGTGTACTCATTATAGCCGAGTTGGCTAGGGGGCGCAGTTGGAGCAGAAATTTCTAACCAAATTTCTGCCGTGGCAGGATTTGAACCCCCGACCTCTCGATTGACCGTTCAGCTTGCCAAGTGCTATACTGTCGAGCACCATATGGATGAGTGGACGTGCAAATGAAAAAACCTTGGGTGAATTTATGATTGTTGCCTTATGCCTTATGATAACAGTGTATCAGAACATCTGTACTTAAATCATTGTACTGGCTTCTCGTTCAGCAAGGAACCTCGGTCGAATTTGGGCTCTTGCTTCACCAAACGTTGAACTCTGGCCAACCAAAATTATTTATAATTACTCCTTTGTTTCCCAAACTTATCATAATTCAGCTGTCAATCACTTGATGTTGTTAAACAGCGAGTTAAACAGTAAACATTAAATAATGATAATAATCAGTGCTTTTTGCTAGGAAAAAAGTTTGGGAACTGAACAGTTATGGAAGGGCTAAATTGAGGGGTCGGGGAGGGGTGTCGGTGAGCATAGTATTAGTATTACTGCCATAAGCAATTTTATGGAATTGTGTTATAATGCACTAGATTAAATTAATTATATATATATATATATATATATATAAACACAGAAAACACAAATTAAATTAAAATAAGTAAATTATTGTTTCATGGTTGAAAAAATGATAATAATTATTATATTATTATTCTGGTGGTCGAAAAAAGGAGTCTGTTGATTAAAGACTCCAGAGAGCACCAGACTTTGGCGATTGAGGTTAAGCGCTGACTGGATTGTTCTTATTCGTCTGAATACATAGATCTCTTGTCTTTGTTTCTGTCTTGTACAGTGACGCCATCTAATGGGCAACTTGCTAAGAGTGCTGACGAGCCGCGACTGCGATTCGCCAAATCGCGTCGACATCTTCGTCGACTTCGAAAGTAAGTCGCACGACTCTTTTACAACTGCAGACTGTTGACGACAATGATGATGATGATGATGATAGTGATGGTTGTGGAAGATGATGAAGGTGGTGGTGGTGGATGTCATGATTGCGATAATGATGATAGTGGTGGTGGTGGTGGTGGTGGTGGTGGTGGTGGTGGTGGTGGTGGTGGTGGTGGTGGTGGTGGTGGTGGTGGTGGTGGTGGTGGTGGTGGTGGTGGTGGTGGTGGTGGTGGTGGTGGTGGTGGTGGTGGTGGTGGTGGTGGTGGTGGTGGTGGTGGTGGTGGTGGTGGTGGTGGTGGTGGTGGTGGTGGTGGTCGTGGTCGTGGTGGTGGTGGTGGTGGTGGTGGTGGTGGTGGTGGTGGTGGTGGTGGTGGTGGTGGTGGTGGTGGTTTGTGATGATAACAATGGTTACGGTGCATTCATACATGGATACACACATAAATACATACATGCATGCATAGACAGGGTGGGAATTGTCAGGGGTTGGAGGGTTCAACACCCCTAGTCTTTCTTAGGACCCCCAGTTAAGTCTTCATTGCACCCCCTCAGTTGTGTTAGTGTGATTTAGCATTATTTGACTCTGAGTCTCTGACAAAGAGAAAACATTTCCATTGTGTATCATGTATGCATTTTTGAATTTTCTCAACAAAGGAATCGATGTTGATTCGAGTCTGACTTGCAAAACTGCTAGCGTTGAAATGAGCTGCATTCAAATTTCGTTGAAATCAGTTTGCAAATAATTACGGATAACATATTCAGTCTTTTTTCTACAGTTCCCACCCACACTGTGCATAGATACACACACACTTACATACATACATGTGCAGGCGCATGCATGTAAACGTGAATATTGTATTGTATTGTATTGTATTGTATTTAAACATTTATAAAGTGCCTCTAGTAGGGTGAACCGTTCAGAAGCGCTCCCAGTGCGCAAGGCCACAAGAAAAGAAATAAGTTTTGAGGAAAGTTAAAGAAGACGACGGTTACCAATTAGAATTTGAGAGCGAGTAGAAGGAGACAGTGTATTCCAGAGAGAGGGACCAATTGAGGCAAAAGATCGGGACTTCACCATAGCTTAGGCTGACCAGACGTCCCGGTTTTCCCGGGACAGTCCCGGTTTTCTGCTAGCTGTCCCGGCTGCCGGGAAAGGTAGGCCAAACCCTAAAAATGTCCCGGTTTTTAAGAACTGACCTGACTTGTCAACGTCTCCTTGATTTTACTACTAGCATCTGGCGAGTAAATTCATTTTTAACTTCACTTTTATTTATTTATTACCATGCATAATACGGTAATACCTCTTCCGGTTCTAAACGTCATATTGTCGTGGTGATAATATCTGGCACTAAGATTACTAATTAGTAATCCCAGATAATATTCTGAGAGAACAGATTTTCATAAATAATGATTTTTAATTTGAAATCATAATTCTAAAACTTGAAACTAAATTACTGAAATAAAGTTAGAAAATGTCAAAACGAAAATGTTCTTTTAACGACGATCTGAAGGCCAAGTTTTCATTCTTGTCCAGCAGTGCGACTGATGGTAGTAGGCCTACTGCATTCTGCAGTATATGTAAGTCAACTATTTCGGTTGCTCACGGCGGCAGGTCTGACATCAATGACCACATTGCCATTTGTAAGCCAGTTGGGTATGGCATTGATGACAATGCACTGTTTGATGAAATGACATGCGTTTGTAATTTTGTTACTCGAGAAAAAGTGGAACAATGGAATGAAAACAATGTTGCGGTGGATAGCAGATGGGTGCAGATTTTCAATGATCTGCAAGAAAGAGAGATAATTCTTCCAAATTTGAAAATGATTCTACAATTCTTGTTAGCAATTCCTGGAACTAATGCTCCAGTTGAGCGAGTGTTCTCACTGATGAACTCTTATTGGTCAGATCAAAAAAGTCGATTATAAATCAGAAGAAACTCTTGAAGCTGTTATGATAGTGAAAGTGAATATATATGGAAGACACATGTGTTGAATTTTATGACAGAATATTAGCAGACAAAAAGCTTTTAAGAAGCATACATTCAAGCACCAAATATTGTGGCGGTCAAGGCCACAGTGCGTAAGTGGGAGGATTTATTTTATGCGAATAGCATCGTTTTCTTTAAGTTTACATGCGAAGGGAACAGCATCGTTTCTCTTAATTTTACATGCGAAGGCCCAGCATCGGTCATTTAATTTTTATTTAATTTCAATAGGCGACTGTCCAGCAACGACCGTGATAGGGAAGCCCGATCGACGGTGTAAAGCCAGCGCATAGCGAGCAGACGCGCTCATTCGGGATGCATAGAGCCTGCCTCACGGTGCGCTGCTTTATACGTGAAGAGTTGGTTCGACTCTTCATACATAGCAATACTGTTAAACAGCGTTGTTGGTTAGCGACTCAGTTACCGATTCAAATATACTGCACTCAGTGTGGTAGGCGAGTGATTTTGGTTACGTCAGAGTTCGAGTTTCCGGTTAGTACAAATATATTTACGGACGAAAGGGGCGTCCGAATAATATAATCAGGCGATCCCGAGTACAGCTAAAGAAGTTCACTGTTGGGAGGCGGGCCGACAGCGCCGATCCGGCGGGTTGGATCCCTCCGTTGATCGCGAAGCGGTCTAGATCCCGATTGCGGGAAATCTACGGCTGAGTAATACTCGGGGAAGGATACCGTTGATACACAGGAAAACCAATTCAGTGTGAGATCGAAAACCAGGGTGAATTTGGCGACGGGCAGGAAATTCCCTCTTGGGTTTAGAAGAACTCCGCGATCGGAGCTTGTCCGGTAACCCATGGGAGTAGAGGTGACCTTCTTAAGGTAGCCATTTTCTGGAATTCTGAAATCCTTGAAACCAAGAGTAAATTTGGCGTCGGGCAAGGAAATCCCTCTTGGAGTTCGAAGAACTCCAAGATCCGACAGTGTTTGGTTTTATCCACTGACGCGAGTTTTACGCGATTTCGGCGTACTCGACACAGGGGAAGTTCTACGCGCTTTCGGCGTACTCGGCCGGGAGAGTTTTACGCGACTTCGGCGTCTTCGGCTGGGAGAGTTTTACGCGACTTCGGCACTCGGTGAAGTGACCGTCGGGATACCTGAAAAAACCAATTTAGTACAAAAACGATAATAAGGGTAAATTTGGCGACAGGCAGGAAATTCCCTCTTGGGTTTTGAAGAACTCCGCGATTGGAGCTTGTCCGGTTACCTGTGGGAGTAAGCGTGACCCTCGTTAGGGAACCAAAATTCGGAAATTCTTGGGAACAAAATTCAGGACATTCTGGTAACCTTACGGGGTCGGCGTTACATTTGGATTGTGACACTTGGATGGCTGACACGCCGGTGGAGCGTTGGAGGGGCTCCATCGCCCGGTAACTAAAAATAGTTACTGGGAAAGACCACTGTTACCGAAAGACCGCAGTACGGGAAAAGACCGCCCGACAACTGATTACAGTGCGGTAAGACCAGGAAAAACGATAGAGTCAGGAAAATCTTGTATTCAAACCAATCGTTATTCAGAGCAAATAACTTGGTGATCGAAACACGTAGTTCCGAGAACTGACCGAAGTGCGAAGTAGGGCCCACCTCGTGCGCCGGTCGGAACACAGTTCTGCGTGCGGTTAGGGAGGTTTTAGACCTAGAACCTGTCCTATCAGAAGAGAGTGTCGTGAGACCAGTATACCGCGTTAATATTACACGTGCATATATTATCGCAAGATGTTCGCGTGTTTGAGACGGCACGACGTGACGACTCGTCAGATGTACACCTTGTCCTCTCGGACAAGAGAACGTTCAGAGTTTTCCCCTATTGACGATAACTCGAGAGTCACGAGATGCAGAATGGTACGTGAGGGTTCGGTTAAGGTGGAGAAAAAGAGGAAGTCTTTGACTAAGAGATCTCACAGGAAGCTGAGGACTCCTGCCGGCAAGAGAGCGAACCCTGTTCTAAAGGACGGCCATCCTGAGGACGAGGACGTTGCCCACCCGGCGACCGCGGCAGTGGCAGAGTCCGAAAGTGAGATGGAGCTTGACAGCGACACTGTTCGCAAACAAGCGATACCCTCGGGACCTCCTCTTGGAGAAATGGGCACTGAGAGCGGAGACAGGGAACCGCTCGTCTACAGCAGAAGTAGACAGGATAGTGACCCGGGCGACTCCAGAAGGTCAGTTGGCTGGAGCCGAACCCAGCCCGACGACGAAGCAGCGTCTCGGGTAAGACCGACACAAGTTGGTACCACGTCTGATGAAGGGTTAGTTGATCTCGAGCGACGAACGTCACAAACTGGTACCAGAAGTGGGGTTCTAGCGTTTTCTTGTCACAGAACCAGGCAAGGTCAGGAAGATACCGAGGACGAGTCGGATGAAGTGCCCCATAGTGAGCACGGAGGCGCGCGTCCAAAGTTACGTAAACGGAAAAGCAAACGAAGGTTGCTTGATGAAACGGGTGCACCTGACGAAACCAGTGCATTTGAAACGGAAGCTGGAACCCGCAGTGGGCGTGAAAGAGGTTTCCATGAGGATAACGGATGGTTGATAACCATTCCAAAGACTACTGAGGTAGTACGGAACGATGTGAATAACGAGACATTCACACACTGGCGAGAGACCGTTGGTGAGAGTAGGTTTGACAGGTCCAAACCACTCGACGACAATAGAGTTCCGCGTATAATACATGAGAGAACGTTCGACAATAGATCGGGGAACCTTGTGCAGGTTCAAGTACCTAGTATTGTACGGGGCAGGCAACCTGTACAGTTGAGACAGGCTTGTGATAGGCCAAGAGACATTGAGACAGGCCTGAAACCGCGGGGTGACGCCGTAGTGCAGAAAACGAGTGGTGACATCGTGGCGCATCAGCGAAACGAAGGTAATCGAGTACCGTTTACCAACATGGAAGAAGGTCGCCCAAGACCTGTGACCGATGAGGTAGATTGGCAAGCGGAGATGTCTTACCTGCGACAGAGTGTGGCAATGATGAGTTCGAAACTTGAAGAACTGTCTGTTCCTGCTGCTCAGCATGCGAAGTCTTACCGACGCGAGACATCGGGGAAACCTACGGGCCCAGGTTACCAGATGGATCGCCGAGGGAAGCTGCAGATCGAAGAGCCGGCACGGAGCCGAGGTAACACAGAGACACGCGAGGAAGTTTCGCTTTCGGAAACTTCGGAAAAGTTACGTAGCCGCTATCTTCCCGAGGACAGCGGGAGAGAGTCACACGGAAAAACGGCAAGGCAATCGAGTCGACAACGTCTGTTGACAAGAGGAAGAGTTGAGGCGAAATTACGTTCGTCAGTGAGTTCTTCGGATTCAGACACCGATAGTGTTGGTCCAGAAGAGGCCATGAGAACCGGAGTCTTTGACAGGAAAAACCTCCGCCAACGAGGAAGACACGAGAGTTATGAGAAAACTGAAGGGGAGACGTATGGTAAGGAACGTCTACCAGAGTACGAGAGACGCAGTTTAAAACAGGCACTTGATAGAGAAACCGAGAGAGAATCGAACATGGGAAGAGACAGAGATCATTTGGCCTGGGATGAGACCCACGAGCGGTACTCTAAAGGGCACAAACCAGATTCGAGAAGTCGTAATTGTCTTAGGTACGACGAATCTGACAGACCGCCAGAGTCAGGAAAAAGAGATATTCGCGAAGAAGACAGAAGAGTTACGTTCGTCAACGGAAACTCTCAGAGCTCTCGCAATAAATATAAACGATCGGAGTCCAAAGACTACGCAGGTGGTGAGCCTCGTAGAAAAGGTCAGAGACAGGCTGAGTACATCTCTGATGAAGACAGTGCAACGTCAGGCGACCGAGAGATGACTACGATGTATTCTAAGTGGCGTCCAGGGAAGACGTTGGGTACTCTGAGGGGACAGAGTCGGCACCGGTCAGTGGTGAGGACAGACGAGGAAAACGATTCCAGGAGTAACGATGGGGACAACCGGAGAGGAAATCCCAAGAAGAGTGTCGGAAGATCACTTGTTACACGGACAAGAGGCGAAGACCGATCGGATCGCGGTATACGAATCAAGCTAGAGAAGTACGACGGCAAGTCAGCGATCGCAGCCTTTCTAGCAAAGTTCGAAGTTTGTGCACGGTGCAACCGGTGGAGTGATCAGGAAAAAGCAGACCAGTTAATGTGTGCCCTAACGGGTCCCGCTTCGCAGCTGTTGTGGGACATGGGTGCACAGAGGGACGTGTCGTGGCGAGAACTTGTTGAGCGGCTTAAGGCCAGGTACGGGTCTGATGACCAAACTAGCCTATATCGGATGAAACTTCGCACTTACCGGCAGGCTCACGGAGAAACGCTGAGTAGTGTAGTGCAGGAAGTACGAAGGCTAATGGCTTTGGCATACCCAGGACCAACAAGTGATATCGTCGAGACGGTCGCTTGTGACGCTTTCATTGATGCACTGGCAAACCAAGATTTGGGGCAGAAGGTGCGCGAGCGAGAACCAGTTAACCTCGAAGCGGCGTATAAACATGCGGTGAGGTTGGATGCCTATGGTCGATCTTCGACACAAGGTGGTGATTTAGACCGGAGACACGCGAGAGTTAAAGTTACCATGGAAGACCGAAAAGACTCGAGCACTGAGGGGCAACAGTCTCGTCGTCTAGAAGATCTCGAGCGAAAGATTAAAAATCTTTCAAGAGAACTTGATCGAGTGACAATAAATCAGAATTTGGGCATCGTTCCGAGAAAACCTCATGAGAGGGAGAACAGTTCTGATCTAGCTGTGGGAGATCAGAGGACAACCGAACCGAATCTGGGATGGCGACGGATTTATCCGCCCACACGGTTGCGTAACCCGGATATCGAATGCTACTTGTGCAAACGAAAAGGACACATGAAGCGATATTGTCCTCAGAGGAACGCTGAGACGAATGGTGCGACCGGTACCAGTGAACCTACAAAGGCTGAACCGATACAAGAGGAAACCCAAAACCGACTGGTCAAAGGCAGTAGGGTGGCCTACGTGGTTGCGAGACTGGCAGGAAAACGTATACACTGTCTACTTGATTCTGGAAGTGAAATGTCACTTGTGCCACGACGTTTCGTGCTAGACGCTGTGCTAGTACCGTCAGAACAGCGACTCCTAGCCGCTAATGGAAGTCAGATTAAGGTGGATGGTGAAACTAACCTTAAGATTCGGATCGGAAAGCAGGTGTACCCTGTACCCTGTCTAGTTACAGACCAAGTGACAGAAGTGATCTTGGGGTTATCTTGGCTGGAAGCCAATCAGGCAAGATGGGACTTCGCAAGTCGATGCGTTTTCCTTGGGAGCGAGAAGATCCCTCTGAAAGAGGTCGTTACCGAGTCCATGTGCCGGAGGGTTATTGTGCAAGAGGACATAATAGTTCCTCCAAGGAGCGAAGTTGACGTTCCAGCTTGGGTAGTATACCCGCATTTCCAAAAAGATAACGAAGATTGGACGACCATTCCAATGGAATTATCAAAAGATTTGATAATCGGACGTACGTTGGTGACAGGAAGAGACACGGAAGTGTGGATCAGGATGTTGAATGTTGGAGACAGAGATTCGCTAGTCAAGAAACGGACTGAATGTCCGCTGGAGCGAGTGAACGTAGTCGATGTGACAGTTAATCGAGCCAGAACGGAGTCGTATGATGAGCCTTACCGAAGCGAAAATCCGGAGAAGCCTATGGGCCCAGGTTATCCGGAGGAACGCCGAGGAAAGCAGCAAAGTACGATTGACCGGTTTGGATCGAAGATTAGTACGACGGCCAGTGTGGCGGAGCAGACGCTCAATCCACTTGCCGAACAGACCCTAAAACGACTATGGGAAGAAGTGCCAGCAGACATTTCGGAAGAAGAGCGAATCAGGTTACGAAAACTTGTGCTAACGTACAGCGCAACGTTTTCCCTTAACGAAAGTGATAACGGATTCACTTCAGTGATCCAACACGAGATCGATACGGGACAAGAGAATTCAGAAGAGTCCGAAATCCACGCTAATGGTTGTGCACGTGGATAAATTGAAGCCGTTTTACGATAAACCTCCGAGTACCTGGTTACCGGAGAGGGACAGAAACCTTGAGTTACCTACAGTAGACTGGCCAGTCCTGGCTCAAGATCCTAATGCAGAACATGAACCAGAGGAACCTTCAGAGAATCCAGACGAGACCGCTGATCCAGAATTGCCACCTGGACGACGGACGAGACGAAGACCTCGCTTGGATGGATGACTACGACTGTAGAAGTCCTTGTTAGTGACCTTCTGAAGCAGACGTGTATCTAGGACCAACTAGATAAACGCTTAATTGCGTTGGTTTCATTGACTATTCGAGACCCGTGTTTCAGTTGCCTTTTGATGAGAGTATTTCTTTTGAGCGGTATCTGGGAGCATACCGTACCTGTGCTACCAGCAACGCTTAATTGCGTTGGTTTTACGGATTGTCAGTGAACGACTGTTTAAGTTTCCTTTTGATGATATGTTTTCGGTTAAACATTGGATTAGTGGTTAGTACTGAAACGAGTAAAGATTCCAGTACTAGAACGCTTCATTGCGTTGGTTCTACAAGCGAACTATTGGAGAACCATGTTTCCGTTTCCTTATGATGACAGAGTTTCTTTTCGACAGTATAATGCTCGTAACAACGAGTGTTAAGGAAATTCGGGGCAATGCGATTTCCTTGGTTACCGTTTCATGATACTTTAGTGCGCTACCTTAGTGTGCACTTAGGATAGATCATTATGCGATAGAAGCATATGTTAGGACTTAGATCATGTGCGTAAATATGATAACTTGTACTAGTTATTTTGCTTTCACGATTTTGAAGTGGTACCGGGTGTGACTGATCGACGATGGTTACCAGATCGGGAGACAGTGGGCGACTTTTCTCTCCTTTAGTTCTCCTGGCCCTTGGGGTCCGGTAGAGCCCAGGTTCATGATAGAGGGCCTGTTAAGGTTGGCGATTTGTCAGGTACGACAGGTTGCCAGTAGGGTGGTGGTTCGGATCGAAAGCATCATTAAATAGGCTGTCGCTATCACGGTTCTCATCGTGTTTGGCGTACGTGCAGGGTGCCGAGAGATCGAAAGCATCATTAAATAGGCTGTCGCTATCACGGTTCTCATCGTGTTTGGCGTACGTGCAGGGTGCCGAGATTGTCGATATACCGCCCTATAACCAAAGGTGCATTTGGTTCCTTGCTCTCTAAGTGGATCTGGGTTGGGGATGTTCCTGTCATGTTTGATTAAGGTCCCCGATTTTGGCAGAGATGCTCCGCATCTAAGTAAGGTCGGGAGAGTGTGGCGGTCAAGGCCACAGTGCGTAAGTGGGAGGATTTATTTTATGCGAATAGCATCGTTTTCTTTAAGTTTACATGCGAAGGGAACAGCATCGTTTCTCTTAATTTTACGTGCGAAGGCCCAGCATCGGTCATTTAATTTTTATTTAATTTCAATAGGCGACTGTCCAGCAACGACCGTGATAGGGAAGCCCGATCGACGGTGTAAAGCCAGCGCATAGCGAGCAGACGCGCTCATTCGGGATGCATAGAGCCTGCCTCACGGTGCGCTGCTTTATACGTGAAGAGTTGGTTCGACTCTTCATACATAGCAATACTGTTAAACAGCGTTGTTGGTTAGCGACTCAGTTACCGATTCAAATATACTGCACTCAGTGTGGTAGGCGAGTGATTTTGGTTACGACAGAGTCAGAGTTCGAGTTTCCGGTTAGTACAAATATATTTACGGACGAAAGGGGCGTCCGAATAATATAATCAGGCGATCCCGAGTACAGCTAAAGAAGTTCACTGTTGGGAGGCGGGCCGACAGCGCCGATCCGGCGGGTTGGATCCCTCCGTTGATCGCGAAGCGGTCTAGATCCCGATTGCGGGAAATCTACGGCTGAGTAATACTCGGGGAAGGATACCGTTGATACACAGGAAAACCAATTCAGTGTGAGATCGAAAACCAGGGTGAATTTGGCGACGGGCAGGAAATTCCCTCTTGGGTTTAGAAGAACTCCGCGATCGGAGCTTGTCCGGTAACCCATGGGAGTAGAGGTGACCTTCTTAAGGTAGCCATTTTCTGGAATTCTGAAATCCTTGAAACCAAGAGTAAATTTGGCGTCGGGCAAGGAAATCCCTCTTGGAGTTCGAAGAACTCCAAGATCCGACAGTGTTTGGTTTTATCCACTGACGCGAGTTTTACGCGATTTCGGCGTACTCGACACAGGGGAAGTTCTACGCGCTTTCGGCGTACTCGGCCGGGAGAGTTTTACGCGACTTCGGCGTCTTCGGCTGGGAGAGTTTTACGCGACTTCGGCACTCGGTGAAGTGACCGTCGGGATACCTGAAAAAACCAATTTAGTACAAAAACGATAATAAGGGTAAATTTGGCGACAGGCAGGAAATTCCCTCTTGGGTTTTGAAGAACTCCGCGATTGGAGCTTGTCCGGTTACCTGTGGGAGTAAGCGTGACCCTCGTTAGGGAACCAAAATTCGGAAATTCTTGGGAACAAAATTCAGGACATTCTGGTAACCTTACGGGGTCGGCGTTACATTTGGATTGTGACACTTGGATGGCTGACACGCCGGTGGAGCGTTGGAGGGGCTCCATCGCCCGGTAACTAAAAATAGTTACTGGGAAAGACCACTGTTACCGAAAGACCGCAGTACGGGAAAAGACCGCCCGACAACTGATTACAGTGCGGTAAGACCAGGAAAAACGATAGAGTCAGGAAAATCTTGTATTCAAACCAATCGTTATTCAGAGCAAATAACTTGGTGATCGAAACACGTAGTTCCGAGAACTGACCGAAGTGCGAAGTAGGGCCCACCTCGTGCGCCGGTCGGAACACAGTTCTGCGTGCGGTTAGGGAGGTTTTAGACCTAGAACCTGTCCTATCAGAAGAGAGTGTCGTGAGACCAGTATACCGCGTTAATATTACACGTGCATATATTATCGCAAGATGTTCGCGTGTTTGAGACGGCACGACGTGACGACTCGTCAGATGTACACCTTGTCCTCTCGGACAAGAGAACGTTCAGAGTTTTCCCCTATTGACGATAACTCGAGAGTCACGAGATGCAGAATGGTACGTGAGGGTTCGGTTAAGGTGGAGAAAAAGAGGAAGTCTTTGACTAAGAGATCTCACAGGAAGCTGAGGACTCCTGCCGGCAAGAGAGCGAACCCTGTTCTAAAGGACGGCCATCCTGAGGACGAGGACGTTGCCCACCCGGCGACCGCGGCAGTGGCAGAGTCCGAAAGTGAGATGGAGCTTGACAGCGACACTGTTCGCAAACAAGCGATACCCTCGGGACCTCCTCTTGGAGAAATGGGCACTGAGAGCGGAGACAGGGAACCGCTCGTCTACAGCAGAAGTAGACAGGATAGTGACCCGGGCGACTCCAGAAGGTCAGTTGGCTGGAGCCGAACCCAGCCCGACGACGAAGCAGCGTCTCGGGTAAGACCGACACAAGTTGGTACCACGTCTGATGAAGGGTTAGTTGATCTCGAGCGACGAACGTCACAATATGAGTGACTGATTTGATAAATTTAAAATTAAATTTTAAATTTAAAAACATGATTTGCAATAAACCCTTTCAGTTATACCGATATATTATATATTGTATATTATTGTATAAGCATAAAATAGATATTTGTGCAAGTTATATTATAATTATTGACAAAACACAAATTGATTTTGTGCTTGAAGTGTCCCGGTTTTTAGTTTCCAATATCTGGTCAGCCTACCATAGCTGTTCTAGAAGGAGGAACTAAAAGATCCAGTGTGTTCGAGGAGCGAACTGGACGATGCGAGGAGACCGAAAGAGGCCGGTGAATTACGTCAGTTAAATATCTAGGGGCGAGACCCCGCTGTGTCTTGAACACCAGAATGAGGATTTTTTTAACCGAATACATGGATATTAATATTATACTTAATATATGGATGTGTTGCCTTGTGGACAGATGCGCTGCCAACAGACCTGGAACTTCCAGTCTGGACTCAGGTTCAGTCGGTTCTCAAGATGGCCGACACAATTCTTCAGGAACTGAGCGTATATCGAGGCGCCTCGAACGAAATCCGAGACGTAAGTCCGCGTAACTTTACGGGCACGTTTACGGTAATGTATTGTAACGTTTACGGCGGAACATTTTGTAATGTTTACAGTGTAACATATCTTAACTTTTATGGAATCGCGTATTGTGACGTTTATGGCATAATGTATTGTAGTGTTTATGGTGTAACGTATTGTAACATTTACGGTGTAACATATTGTAGCGTAACTGCTCCAGATGAAATGTACTTTGTAAAGCATACCTTCTATTTTACCTCACCAGTGAAGTTTCCAGGGCATTACCTCCCTTACCTTACCTGGTTCTAACATACCTTCGGTATCTTAGCTTACCTTACCTGATCATACGGAGACTTTACCTCTCTCACCTTACCTTATCTGATGCCACCTTGATTATTTTCCCTTACCTCGCATGATCTTACCTATCTTTCCTTACCTTTCCTCTCTGCCTTTACCTATGTCACGTGATCTTACCTTCCTTACTTGAATTACCTTAGATTACCTCATTTCCCCTTGGTTGAACTTACACTGCCTTACCTACCTCCCCTTACCTTAGCCTGCCTGATCTTACCATTCTTTACCTTACCTTATCTGACCTTACCTAAATTGATTGTACTTGACCTGACCTATATCTTAGATGACCTCAACCTCAACCTGATTTCTTTGGCGTTGTAAGTAGCGATGATCGATCACAGCGTCGGTTGGTTGGTGAAAAGAGGACGGTGACTGATTGTTTGATTGACTTATTGATTGCTTATTGATTGATTGGTTGATTGATTGATTGATTGGCTAAGCGATTGGCTGATTGATTCACTTATTGATTGCTTTTCTTATTGATTGGTTGATTGAGTGATTGGCTTAGCGATTCACTTATTGATTGCTTTGCTTATTGATTGGTTGATTGAGTGATTGGCTGATTGATTCGCTTATTGGTTGCTTTGCTTATTGATTGAGTGATTGGCTTAGCGATTGACTGATTGATTCACTTATTGATTGATTGAATTTTGGGTTGGTTGATTGGTTAATTGACTGACTGTTTGATGGATTGATTGATTGGTTGAATGATTGATTGATTGCCTCGGCCAATTCCGGATAATATCTCGATGCCGTCCCCTCCATCTCCAGCTCTAGTAGGCCTGCGTCTAATTGCCATGTCTGGTGGTAGAGAACGCGGATGTGGCCGTGCTATATATGCAGGGAAGGATTATTATCAGCTGAATATATGGGCGATCGTCTTGTTTGCTTCCTGTGTCTGACAGACAGACAGACGGAAGCTGTCTAGCTGTAGGCCACAGTCTCTGTGCTCTGATTTACTGGCCCACATGCATGCATCATACATGCATACAAACATTATACACACATGCATACGTAAATACATGCACATACATGCGTCATACATACATACATACATACATACATACATACATACATATATACATGCATACATACATACATACATACATACATACATATATACATACATATATACATGCATCATACATACATACATACATACATACATATATACATGCATCATACATACATACATACATACATACATACATACATACATTCATACATACATACATACATACATACATACATACATACATACATACATATATACATGCATACATACATACATACATATATACATGCATCATACATACATATATACATGCATACATACATACATACATACATACATACATACATACATGCATACATACATACATACATACATACATACATACATACATACATACATATATACATGCATGCATACTACATACATACATACATACATACATACATACATATATACATACATACCGGTTCATGCAAACATGTATATGCAGTCTTTCATACATTATGAATACATCATGCATGCATACAGTATTTAAATAAATACATTCATACATTACATACATGCAAGCACACACACCGTACTTACATAAATACATACATACACATGCATACATATATATGCATACATTGCATACATAGACATGCATGCGTTACTTACATAAATATATACACACACTAGGCACAGTAGTCACTGTGCCTAGGGCCTATGAAACTTTCAGGGGCCTATGAAAGTCTGAAACTCTGAAAATGAGATATTGACCGGGGAAAAAGGAAAACTAGAAAATTGCAAATGACAGCAAATTCATATTTAATTACTTTTGTACTTAAACATTTTAAGTTAAGCTGTGCTAGCGTACATTATGTGAACTCTGCAGAGTTGGTAGTTGAGTTGGGGTCTACGAATGCAAGAGTGCCTACTGCCTAGGGCCTACGATGACCTTAAAGCGGCTCTGTACACATACATACATGCATATACACATACATACTCACATGCATGCACACACACACACACACACACACACACACGTGTATAGATAGTAGTGTCTGCTATATTTAGACATTAGTTGTGTCTGATGCTGGTGGCTGGCTGGTCGTTTAGGACGGTTGAGTCAGGAGGGCTTCTGTGTATGTTCCTTGGGTTCTAATCTTATCCTATGACTTGGGAGGGGGGTGGTGTCTAACATGGCTTCCCACTGCCACGTCTATTCCTCCGTCGAGGTATGCCAGGCACGGCGGGTATTCAGTTGGAATCCGCCCCTTGTCGGGCGTGTATTTCCGGGGATACTGGAGAAGGTTGCTTTGGTGGAGTGGAATGTCAGGGGGCTTGGCTGCGAGGGGGTGTGAAGGATTATGTTCGGGGTGGTGGTGATGATGATGATGGTTTTGTTCCTACCCTAAAATTCTATTGCTTTCCGTCGTTTTTCTTATTCTATTCCTTCTCATTCTCCTCCTTTTCCTGTGCTTCCTTCCACTTCCTTAGTCCCCGCTTGCCACTTTTCCTCTTCTTCCTTCATTTTCTTACTGAGACTGCATTATTCCCTGCTTTACCTCTACTTTTGCCTGCTTTTCCCTTGCCTCCTTTCCCTACACTGTTTACTATTTTTTCTCGTATTTCATATTCCTGCTTTGCATCCTCTTGTGCCATCTCTTCCTCTTTCTCCTCCACTCTTCATTCTCCTCCTCTTCCTAATTTTCCATTTATCCTCCTTCCTTCGTCTAATTCCTCTTCCATTTCCTCCTCGTCGTCTTCGCCCTCCTCCTGTATTTCCTCCTGCATTTCCTTCTTTTCCGTTTCCTCCTCTTCCATGTCCTCTTCCATATCCTCCTCTTCCATTTCCTCTCCTTCCTTCGTCTAATTCCTCCTCCACTTACTCCTCGTCGTCTTCGTCCTAATCCTCCCGTATTTCTTCCTCCATTTCCTACTCCATTTCCTCCTCTTCCACTTCCGTCTCTTCCATTTCCTCTTCGGCGTCTTCGTCCTCCTCCTGTATTTCCTCCTCCTCTATTTCCTTCTTCTCCATTTCCTTCTCTTCCATTTCCTCGTCGTCGTCTTCCTCCTCCTCCATTTCCTCCTCCTCCTCTCCTCCTCCTCCTCCTTCTGTTGAGCTTCGTCTTCCTGCTTCTGCCTTCTTCCCGCCTTGGTCCAGTTTCTGGGTTCCTGCTTCCTACGTTTGGCTTCCCGACTCGCGAGCCCGCTGCCGCCGTCTGCCTTAATCATCGACGGGAGGCCGCAGGTGCAGGACGGCGAGCAGCTGACTCACGTTGAGGTACCGACGGATCAAGCAAAAGCCATCACCAGCCTCTGCAACCGCAGCATCCCTCATCAGCTCAAACGGCTACAACTGCAGCGACGACGCAATTCTGACCCTTCACCTCTGACGTAAATAATCTTTACGCTCCGCCTTTTGCGCGTGTTTCGTTGTGTGCGCTTGTGTGTGTGTGTGTGTCTGTGTGCTTGTATCTGTCTGTGTCTCTGTATGTGTGTTTTCCTCTGTATGTGTGTATGCCTGTGTGTATGTGCTTGTCTGTTTGTTTGTACGTCTGCGTGGTTCAGTTCTGGGAAAGGTCAGAGACAGGCCCTTGACTGATCATGCTTAATAAATGCAGAAATATGTTTACGTGGCGCCAATGCTCTGCGGGTGCTGTACTTTTACATTACATGACACCTTGTTACATTACACAACACCCTGTTACATTACATATCTTCCTATTACATTACATAGCTACCTACTACATTGCCTAACACAGTATTGCACTGCATAACTTCCTATTACATTACATAACACCGTATTATATTACATACTACGCTATTACATTATATAACTTCCTATTAGGCCAAAGAAATAATGGTGTGTTTCCGGTAACGCGACGGAGTCACTTTTTGGCGCGACTTGGATACATTTTTTGGGGGGGGAGTGAATATTTACGTAACCCATTGCGTGTCAGAGTTGCAGATTTCCGACAATTCAAAATATTGCGTTCCATGCAGAGGTGAAGAATTGCGACATTATGGGTGGGCTCACTAAAGCAGATGACGTTGGGAAATCAGCGGTCTTTCTACGTAAATAAGAGTGCCGTTAATTAGAGCAATAAATGGGCTTTCCCATGGTCAGGTTGTACAAACGCGGGAGGGCTGGGGAGGTAACGGACCAGAAAGTCGGGCTCTTTCCCACGGTTACACGCCAGGGTTATTTCCCAAATCCTTCCTACGACAGTCAGTGATGTATCAGCAGCAACATCTACGATTATCGTACGTACCATAGCACAAGTAAAGCTTCCTTTATAGCAACCGGCCTCAATGTCAGCCCCAGCCTCCTAAGCAACCAGCCTACTTAGCAACCAACCTCCGTAGCATTTAACTTTAGCAACCATCCTTCTTAGCAACCAGACTTCATACCAAGCAGCCTTAACGTCAGCCTCTTCAACACTCAATTTCAAAGTCAGACTCGGGGCGAGTCTTTAGCCACCATCCTTAGCAGCCAGCCTCCTTGGCAACCAGTATTCTTAGCAACGGCACTCCTTAGCAACCGTTCTCCATAGCAGCTGCAATCTTTAGCAACCAGTTTCTTAGCAACTGCATCCAGAAAACGAAGTTTGAACAGACATATTAAATAGTAGTAGTATGTTTATTTACAACAACATGATAATCAAATGTGCAAGCTGTAGTGAAATTATTTCGTTACGGTTAGACTATCGTTGATGGGTGCCAGAAAATGATATCAATGAACTACACTTGTGAAAATATTAGCCTTCTAGCACATATAAAGAAAACATCTTTAAAATTGAATTTACTGATAAATAAGTTTAAAGAACACTGAACTGTTTTTAGCAAGGTGTTTATTTAGTTATATCTTCTTTGTTCTCAAGACGTAAGAAAAACAAAAAGGTAATATGGCCGCTATGAAATAGCATTAGCCTACATACAAATATTTTACCAAACAAAATATTTTCCTACCTACCCAGTTTTTTAAACTCTGTCACCGGAAACACAATTTTTTAGGCCTTACATTACATAGCACCCTATTACGTAACTTCCTATTACATTACATAATACCCTATTACATTACATAACACCGTATTACACCGTATTACATTACATAGCACCATGTTACATTACATAGCACCCTATTACATTATATAACTTCCTATTACATTACGTAACACCTATGATCCCTATTACATTACATAACACCCTATTACATTACATGACACCCTATTACATTGCATCACACCCTATTACATTATATAACTTCCTATTACATTACATAACTTCTTATTACGTTACATAGCACCCTATAATCCCTATTACATTACATAACACCATATTACATTACATAGCACCCTTTACATTATATAACTTCCTATTACATTACATGACTTCATATTACATTACGCAACACCCTATAAGCCCTATTACATCACTTAGCACCGTATTACATTACATTACACCCTATTACCTTACATGACACCCTATTACATTACATCACACCCTATTACATTGCCTTACAGACACTGTTGTATTAGATATATATACGCCGCTGCCTTCTAAGGCGTCTTATGTTGGCTCCTAGTAACCCTTTGACGATCAGTTGGAGCGCCGCCTCGCGTTAGGGAATCTCTCAACGGAGCAAAAGACGGCTTCGGTCAATAGCATCGAGTTATCGATCCCCGTTCCTGATACGCCGATGCAACGACTGCGAGGTTTTATGACGCTTTTAGGGTGCTTCCGCCCCATGACGTGCGTCATGTGACGCGTTTCGCCTCATGACGTGCGTCATGTGACGCCTTTCCGCCTCATGACGTGCGTCATGTGATGCTTTCCTCTTCATGACGTGCGTCATCATGTGACGCGTTCCGCCTCATGACGTGCGTCATCATGTGACGTCGTCCGCCTCATGACGTGCGTTGTCATGTGTTGTCGTCGTTCCGCCTCATGTGTGCGTCATGTTACGCATTCCGCTTCAAAATGTGACACGTTCCGCCGCATGACGTGCGTCATCATGTGACGTCGTTCCGCCTCATGACGTGCGTCATATGACGTCGTTCCGCTGACGTACGAATGTCGTCGGTTCTGTTGCTCACGGCGATGTTTGTTTGTTTGGGATTCAATTGTTGCCGGAAACGGTCGTCAGGTGGTCGCTTGTGGAGAATGAATGGCCCGCCGTGTTTATGGCTTCACGGATGATAATCGATGAAACACAAGAACGGAAAACAATGCTCTGTTTGGGGAGAGTGAGTGGGTTGGTTGATACCCACTTGAAATACGTACATGCATGCATACATGTATGCATAGATACATACATGCTTCCATACTTACATATTATTATTATTATTAATATTATTATTATTATGATTATTATCGCACCGTATTTGCTATGGTGCCACTCAAACCGGTGCTCGGCAGCGCCTTACATGATATGTAGTAGTAACAGATACAGTTTTACATACATAAGTATATGATATATGCCTACATACATACATACTTCATGTATACATTTCGTATCGTATTCTATTTGGAGATTTATATAGCACCGCTCACAGCTGAGGCCTCTCAGCAGCGCTCCCAGTGCGAAGGCTCCGAGAGAAGAGAAAGGTTTTAAGCATAATTACATACATACATACACATGCATACATATGCAAAATGCCTGTCGCTTCGACACCTG
>OY744613.1:3673404-3686768 GCA_963556255.1 Allolobophora icterica
TGGTTGGCCGTCTGGAGACGGAGGCTGGCCACTGTGGGAGGAGAGGGGATGGGAGGGAGGCAGAGGGTGTGTTTGATGAGATGTGGTGATCGGTCCGAAGCCGATAAATAATGCAGGTTGTGGTCCGGTCCTTCTGTGGCGTAGGCGGGTGTATGTGGCTCTCTCTGTCTCTGTCTGTCTGTGTCTGTCTCTCTCTCTCTGTTTCTCTCTCTGTGTGTCTCTTTGTCTCTCTGTGTGTGTGTTTCCTTCAGCCTCTGCTGTGCTACGGCGCTATACAAATCGTTTGGTTCTTTGTGTGTGTCGTTGTGTTTGGGTGCTTGTTTTTATGTATGTGTGTGTGTGTGTGTGTGTGTGTGTGTGTGTGTGTGTGTGTGTGTGTGTGTCACTGTGTGCTTGTGTTTGCCAACTTTGCGTGAATGTTTCTTTGTGTGTTTGTTTCTTTGTGTGTTTGTTTCTTTGTGTGTGTCCTTTTGTGTTTACCAGTTGCGGATTTACTGTGTGAACAAATGAGACCACATGTAGCTTTAATGAAGGCACGTTCCAGAGGAAATAACACTTAGAAATTGAATTTTAAATTGCCAGCCAGCCAACAATAAGTAATTATGCCATTGTGAATTTGTGAGGTACTCATTGTTTTAACACATAAATACATGCGTAGATACATACATACATGTATTGGTGAGTGGGAAGGTGTGTATGGTGATGTTTTGACTTCCACGCCTGCCTGTAATTAATTTGCATAATTAATGAAGTAAGGTAGTTGAAAGGTAAAGTAATTGAAAGGTAAGGTAAATAAGATGACGGTGAGTGGTTGCGTTTTTTTGGGAAGACGTTGGTCTACAGTGCCATTTTGTGGGTGCGTTTTTGTCTTCTACGGCCCTGTTCAGTGTGTGCGTTTTTCTTGCAGGCTATTTCTAATCCGAAGGCGGAGAACTTCCAGGAGAAGGCGTGGGCAACCGTCGTTCCTCTGGTATCACAACTCAAGAAATATTACGAGTATTCCATAGCCCTAGGTAAGGATGCATTTGGTTGAATCACTTCATGAGAGGCGGTCTGTGTGTCAAGATGATTTAATGTAGGGCCTCTTGGAAGAGGTAGAGCAGTCCCTGAAGCTACCCAGAGAGACAGCCATTGGTGTGCAGTGTCTGCGACTTCATTTTCTTAGCTTTGGCGTATGAGGGCGGGTGGCCAGTCCTCTCCCTTGCTGTCTTATCTTTCTACCGCCGGTCAGCACGCTCAGTAAGTGTTGGTTTCTATAGTAAATAGAGCAACACTTGGTGAGAATTGTTGGCGGGGTTGGGGTTTAACCCAGCCCAGTCTTTCTAAGGACCCCACACCCCAAACCTGTTAAGTCTTCATTGCACACTCCAACCAGTTTCCAACCCCCACAGTTGTGCTAGTGTGATTTAGCATTAATTGACTCGGAGAGAAAGAAATTTCCATTGTGTATCATGCAGGCATTTTTTTATTTTCTCAACAAAGGAACTGATTTTGATTAGAGTCTGACTTGCAAAACTACTAGCATTGAAATCAGCTGCTTTCAAATTACATTGACATCAGTTTACAAAATACAGATGAAATATTCAACTCCACATGTCTTTTTTCTACAATTCGGTTTTGATAATGTAGCAAACGTTGGCTATAATAAACACCGAGGTGAGTATTAGGGGGAGCATAACCTCGATGCATGAGTAAGATAATAATATATGGAGCATAGTCAAAATTACTGGCTATAATAAACACCGAGGTGAATATTAGGGGGAGCATTACCTCGATGCATGAGTAAGATAGTGATATATGGAGCATAGTCAAACATACTATAAAGTAATGGGATATATAAAAATAAGTAAATTATAAGTTCGCCAGATGGCGCCACAATTTAAAGAAAATCCAGGTCTCAGTTAGTAGCCATTTTATATATTGTATTATCGTGAAGAGGGATGGGGATTATAAGAAACAATTGTCAGGAATATGCCCAAAATATTCGAACATAAGCTAAGCAAAACACGTGTGTTTTCTATTTACTTAACATAATTGACAGAGATGCGTTTGCATAGCGCAACCTTAACGTAAGGTACTTTCGAAGCGTTTCTGCATAACGTAACATTAACATGTTTGTGTAACATAACAGAAACGACCGTTCCGAACCTGTTGAGCGTGCTCTGTTCGAACGACATGACTTCTCGTCGACATCTCGAAACGCAGCAGGCGCTCTTCAAACAGTTCGCCGAGATTCTCGATTTCACGCTTAAGTTCGACGATCTCAAAGTAAATCGACGATTTCATCACCGGTGCTATATAAATAGCCTCGTGCATACTTACATACATACTTGTGTGTGTACTTGAGACATACAATCACGCAGATGACCATACACACATCTACATTCAGACATACACACATACATATGCAGACATAGATACACATATACACATACATACATAAACATACATGTAGACGTATGTACATATGCATATGCGCAAACATGTGCATACATGCATGTACTTATTTACAATCACAGATAACTTTTCATATGTAAACACATACATATATATATATATATATATATATATATACATACATACATGCACTTATTTGTGATCATAATTATACATACACATACCTACATGCGTAGATGCATACATACATACGTTCATATACATGAAGGCATACTTACATTGGTAATAAAATTATAATAGTATGTTGTTTTTCCTACTTTTGCAAGTGAAAACATTGACCTAATTCTTCACAATTGCTATTTCAGGTGAATACTACTAATTATAATAATAAAAATAGTAACAGTGATAATAATAGAAATTGTAATAATGACTACAGTAATATTGGTAAGAATCAGGGCTGTAGTCGAGGGTATACAGCGTGTACTCACCTCTAGAGACCGTATACTCACCTCTCAAAATATATATATTTATTTATATTAAAATACTATAGCGTATACTCACAAAATACTTCAGCGTATACTCGCCTCTAATTTGTTTTGGAAAACTAACCGGTAGCGTGTACTCGCCTCTAGTTTTACCACTACAGCCCTGGTAAGAATAACTATGATAATAATAATGTAAGAACAATAATGATATGATTATTGATGTCATGCTATTGGAGATGAGTTATTTTTAATAAGTGATTAATAATTGTTTTTGGCAGATGACCAATCCGGCCATTCAGAATGACTTCAGTTACTATCGCAGGACTTTGAGTCGAATGAAGATGTCTGGCGAGGTGAGGTGGTGGAAAAGTATTTCATTATTATTATTAATACTAGCATTACTATTATTATTATTATTATTATTATTATTATTATTATTATTATTATTATTATTATTATTATTGATATCCGGTATTTCATGTCATTTTTTGCATTCTTTGTTTACCCAGTTGATATTTCCTCATCTCTTTTAATTCTGAAATCCTACTCCTGGAAGCTTTGATGTGGTTTTTTTGCTAAGTTCACTAGTGGGATGTGCTATAGTCTGGGGGTTAGAGTGCCAGACTGTCTACCAAGAGCTTGGGGATTCAACTCCCAGCCTGGGCAGACATTTGTTTTGAAGTTCTGGCTCCACCTGTGTCTGCTAACCAACTCGGCTGTAATGAGTGCACTGATCGTACACTGTTAGTGGGAAGAGGAGATGACGAAGGAGAGGACTAGCCACCCGCCCTCGTATGCCGAGGCTAAGAAAATGAAGTCGCTAACAGTTCGCACCCAGGGTTGTCTGTGAGGCTGCTCTTCTTCTTCACGAATGGATGCTATTGGACGATTTGCCTCTCATCTGGTTTGCTGGAGTGAATTGGTGAATAGAAATCGCGAAATTCTGTTCTGTTTTGGTCGAGATTTGAACATCAAACTCCCAGTCGAATTCCAGTACACTAACCACTAGAGTGTCACCTGGAGTGTTGGTAGGACACTGTAGTATATGAATGATTACTCTTTCCTGAAATGACTGCAGCACATTAACCATATGACCAGGTAGCCGATTGGATAGAGCGCTCGAACTGTAATGCGGAGAGTACGGGTTCGACCCGCCCTGAGGCAGTTAGTGTATACGAACCTTGAGCAAGTCCTTCACTCACAATTTTGCTCTGTGCCATCGTAGATGTTCTGTCGTATGGTCATGTGGGCACTTGTGAACTTTGGAAGGGGGCAATATCAAATACAGTTGTATTTTATTGTGTTATGTAGGCAGGGGCGTCTACTCCATAGAAACCTTGGAGCAAATGCTCCATCCAAAAATGGGGTGGGGGAGATTTGTCAGTGTATGTGCGATCATTATTGGGGGGAAGGAAGGGGAAGGTGGAAGAGGAGGGATGAGAGGGGAAGTTGCTCCAATGACTTCGGGGGATAGACGCCCCTGTACGTAGGTACCTTAAGCAAATGCTTCATGAACAATTGCTGAATGTTAAGGTCGTGTGTGTGTGTGCACTTCTGAATTGTATTGAATTGTTTTGTATTGATTTGCATTGTATTGTTTTGTATTGTATTGTTTTGTTTTGTTTTTTTTTGCATTGTTTTGTATTTCAATGTTTTGTATTGCATTGTATTGACAGGACATCCATCAGACGAATTTCGACGTGAGTGATGCGATGGCCAATCGCATGTCTCTGTTTTACGCAGACGCTACTCCGATGCTTAAGGTCCTCAGCGACACGACGTGCAAATTTGTTACGGAGGTTGGAGTTTACAATCAAATCATTTATCTATTCATTCACGGGAGGTAGATAAGGTTCTGTGTGGAAAATTATCATTGTTATCATTGTTATTATTTTTATAATATTATTATTGTTTTTACTGTTATCATTATCAATATTATTACTACTACTGCTACTACTATTATTGCTATTGTTTTTATTATTTTTATTATTATTACTGATATTATTATGCATTTATTACATGCCACTATCTAGTGACCAAGTATCAATCGATGGTGCTGAGCGACTGTGAGTGAGGGATTTGATCAAGGTCCCTACATAGTAACCATCTCAGAGGAGGAGTTTCGAACCCGTACTCTCCGCATTGCAAAGCAAGGGCTCTTACCAATCAGCTTTGTCACAGTTTTGCAGCCTTTAGATGAAGTGGCATAGTGATGCTGGAAGCAGATAGAGAGGGCACCAGGTTATTCACGAGTGCTGTGTCATATCAGAGGGGCTGTCCAGAGATCGATGTCCAGCAGAGTATGGGTGCCAGAGAGAGTAGGCAGAGTGGCTGCTTAGGCGGGTTTTATTGAGGACGAGAAAGCCTGGAAGGCGGAGGATCGGATGAATTTATTTATTTATTTATTTATTTATTTTATTTATTTATTTCGGATATTTCTATAGCATCTCTCAAAGTCGACTACTACTCAGAGGCGCTCCCGACTACAGCATTTAATACTGTGCCGGAGTTTTCAAGCCGAAGCGCCACGAGCAATTGCGAGTGAAGGACTTGCCCAAGGTCCGTACGCAGCGGCTAGAGTGGGATTCGAACCTGCAACCCTCCGGTCACAAGGCGCCGAATTTACCACTGAGCCTCCACGCCCCACATTGGAGTAGGAATTCTTGAAGAAGTTGGAGTTGAATTTGGAGTGGAAAGCCTGTAGGGTGATAGGTAGAGGAGTCTGAAGCAGCTGACGCTGGGTGAGCTACGGTATTGGTGGGGGAACTGAGAATATGTGTTATTGGGCTACAAAATGTTTGTGCGTGAGGCGATCTGTTCGTAAGACTGTGATGTTGTTTTTCTAGAACAAAGAACTTCCGATTGAGAACACGACCGATTGTCTTAGTACAATGGCATCCATCTGTCGCGTCATGATCGAAAATCCGTAAGAATCGCTGCCTTTGTCTCTCTCTGGTCTGTGTGTGTGTCTCTCTCTCTCTCTTCTCTCTCTCTCTCTCTCTCTCTCTCTCTCTCTCTCTCTCTCTCTCTCTCTCTCTCTCTCTGTGTTTCTCTTGCTCTCTCTCTCTCTCTCTGTATCTATCTCTGCCTGTCTGTCTAAATCTCTGTGTTTGTCTGTCTGTCTGTCTCTCTTTGTCTCTCTTTCGCTCTCTGTGTGTCTCTCTCTCTCTATCTATGTCTGCCTGTCTGTCTAAATCTCTGTTTGTCTGTCTCTCTTTGGCTCTCTTTTGCTCTGTTTGTGTGTCTCTCTATCTATCTATCTCTGCCTGTCTGTCTAAATGTCTGTGTTTGTTTCCGTATGTCTGTCTGTCTGTCACTTTCTGCTAATGCTTTCAATGTCCTCAGAGATCTATCACCTCGACCAGGATCTTCTCACGTTTCCATGCAATCAGTATTTGTCTATTTCTGGTTTTTAGTGATTCTCTCTGTCTGTCTGTCTGTCTTCTTGTCTGTTTTCATTTGTATCTCTCTTCCTGTCTTTCTCCCTGTGTCTGTCCTTGTCAATCTCTGTCTCCTGCTCTTGCTCTCTCTTGCTCTTTCTGTGTCTCTGTCTCTCCATCTCTTGTGTTTTTCACTCAGTCCTTGTGTGAGTGTGTATATGTATGATGTGTGTATGTGTTTGTGTATGTATGTGTCTGTATGTGTGGTGTATATGTGAGTCTTTCTTTGTAATATTTCTTTGTGTGTGCATGTGTGTGAGTGTATGTGTGAGTGTATGTGTGTCTCTCTCTTTGTATTCTGTGGTGTCTTCTTCTGACTTTATGCTTGTTCTCTTCATCTTGTTTCGTTGTTTTCCTAGGAATTACCGTTCAAAAATTAGCTGCGAAGAGGTAGTGATGTTCTGCCTGCGTGTGATGGTTGGGGTCATCATCCTCTACGACCACGTCCATCCGGTCGGAGCCTTCGTCAAGACTTCTAACATAGACGTACGTACTGCGTGTTGCCAATAGTTGTCAGTAGATGGCCACGGTAGCCAATCGGGTACAGCGCTTGCCTTGTAACGCGGAGTGTACGGGTTCGATCCTCCTCCTCCTCCTCCTCTGAGACGGTTACTGTGAAGGGACAATGAGCAAGTCCTTCACTCACAATTGCTCAGTGCTATCAATTGAGGCTTGGCCATTAGATAGTGGTGCTTAATAAATGGAAAATAATAATAATAATAATAATATAAAAAGTACAATAGTAAATGATTAGTTAAGAGCGCTCACCTTGTGACGTGGAGAGTATGGGTTCGAGCCTCCTCTCCTGAGACAGTTACTGTGTTGGGACCTTGAGCAAGTCTTTTACTCGCAGTTGCTCAGCGCCATCGATGTTCTGTCATATGAACTTTGGAAGGAGGTCAATATCAAATACAGTTGTGTTTATTGTATATTGTAAATATTGTTACCAAGAGGCTGCCTTATTCCAGAGTTGTGACTTCATTATGTTAACTTCAGCGTATAAAGGAAGGAGGAGGATAGGATGACGGAGATGAAGAGCAGTCCCTTAAGCTAGCCTTAGAGTCCGTGATGGGTATGAGGTCTAAGTGACTTCATTTTCTCAGCCTCTGCTCTCTCTGCCAACTGTGGTTTGTCAGTGAGAATTTAGTTTCCTTTGTGGAAGTGATTTGATCGTATTTAAGTCGTGTGTAAATCTGTTTTCAGATTAAGAACTCAATCAAAGTTTTGAAGGAACGGGCACCCGGAAAAGTGGAATGCCTTCTGAACGCATTGCGGTAAGAGCAACATCTTACTACATAGGAACAAGGACAAGGTCGGGCCTCTTACAGTTACCCTTCTATGGGTTGTGCTTGTTACTTATGGGGCCCAGCTTATTATTATCAGGCCCGTCTTCTTACTTGTGAGGTCCAGCTTTATTATAGAACCAGCTTTTATAATTATAGGGCTCAACCAATTGGGTAAACTACATTTATAGATCTACATGTTTACAGTACATTTTTACATTTACTTATTTACATTACATTTGTACATTTATATATTTACGTTACATTTGTACATTTACATATTTACATTATATTTATACATTTACATGTTTACATTGTATTTTTACATTTACATGTTTACATTGCATTACTACATTTACATGTTTGTATTACATTTACATCTTTACAGTACATTTTTACATTTACTTATTTACATTACATTTGTACATTTACATCTTTACATTGCATTTGTACATTTACATGTTTCTATTACATTTATACATTTACATCTTTACAGTACATTTGTACATTTACATGTTTGCATTACATTATACCTTTACGTGTTTACATTTAAACATTTACTTATTTACATAACATTTATACATTTACGTATTTACATTGTGCTCAATCGGATGTGAATGTGTTTCAATTGCAGATACACCACCAAGCACCTGAATGACGACACGACGCCAAAGGCCATCAGGAACCTGCTCGCCTGATTGACGCTCGCTCGAATGCTCGCTCGGTGCTCGGCTGTCCTCTTCGTTGGCGCTGACTAACGAGTCGGCGTCCTACTCATCCTTCTCTTAATCGAACAATTTGCTGTCGATCGGGGGCAGCACTATTTCCGCCTCGGTCACGAAATCAGGACTCGCTCGTGACAGAGACATCCAGCAATTCTTTGTGTCTTGCGTTACGCAGCACACGCACACACGTAGAACCTTAAGAATCGTTTTATATATATATATATAATGCCTGACATGAACTTATTACGCATATATATGTATATATACATATATATATCTATATGTTCAAATATATGTACAAATATATATACTATATATATATCTATTTATGTGTGTTTGTGTATATGTATATATATAAATATATATATATATGTATGTGTGTAATGTAAGGGATATAAATTTGTAGGCTGTCAAAAGGTGCTATGTAGAAGTGTGTGGTTAGCACGCGTTTTGTTACGTTACGTGAGGGAGTGTCACATAAAGAGTTGTGTGTATTACATGTCATATATTAGCGTTACATGTGATGTATAATGTATAGCGTGTGTTTCGAATTTACCACACAGATTACGAGGTGAATTTACCTATGGCATTATGAGGTAAATTTGAGTAATTTTGATTACTGCATTTACATGGTAAATTTTCCTACTGCCGTAATCTTGTAATACTGGAAATGTGTAACTGTCGTAATCGGATGATTACTGCATTTACAGTGTAAATTCTCCAACAGCCGTAGCCTTGTAATACTATTTCCTACAGCATCAGAGTTTACGTTTACTCTTCGTTTTGTAAGCAGACCTGTAAATGAGTTGGTGAGTCGCGATGAGTCGCATTGGGCTCATCTCTTGAAAAAGACGGGGCGCCAGATGCGGCTGCAGTTAGCTGATGCTACAAGTCGACGGACGCAGGAGCCAGCCTCCGAAGTGATTCCTCTGCCAAGATGGAGAATGTGTTGCACATGTTTACGAGTTTTCTCTTTGTCTTTGATTTACTTGATTTGTACTCTTCATGACTTTGTGTTTATGTTAATACTTGACAGCTACGCTGTCGACTGTGTTGGTAATAATGCTCATTCTGGGGCCATGTTGTCGTAACGCACTAAAGTGGGGTTGGGTTATGATGGGGTTGGGTTATAATGGGGTTGGGTTATGACGAGATCATGTTATAATGAAGTCTTGTTATAATGAGGTCGTGTTGTAAGGCGGTCTTTTAACACTGAGGTCGTGCTATTACAACATCTTGTTATAATGAGATCTTGTTATTATGGGTCACGTTGTAACATGTTCTTGTTATAGCAAGGTCGTGTTATGAAGAGGTCAATTTTTATGGGGACACGTTATGTGGAGGTCAAATTTTAACGAGGTCTCGTTTTAATGAGGTGTTGTTATACTGGGGTCATATTATGACAGTGTTTGGTATAACGAGGTCTTGTTATGACGAGGTCCCATGATGGCATCTCTTCGTGACGATGTCTCGTTATAATGAGGTCTTGTTACGACGAGATTTTCGTGTTATTTTGTGGTAGTATAGTACTAAAGGTCATGGTATAAAGTTGAAATCAATCTTTTGTTGTTTCTCCAACCGCTTTGCATTTATGCATATAAGTACACTACTTGCATCGCAGTGTATATATGTGTGTGTAACTGTGTATATGTATATATATACATGTATATACATTAACGTGTAGAGTAGACAAATATATTATATAAGGTTTATATAATGAATTTATATCGTAGAGAAACATGTGACTGTGTGCGTGTCCATGTGTAAATGTGTGTGGTCACTATTTGTCTGTAATTGTAAATGGTCACTTGCGTATTGTTGTGACAAGAGAAACCGTGACGCCTTGAATTATAGTCACCGTGCTTAACGTGATCGCGATTTCTGCGTAATCGTTTTCATGATTTTGGTTAGTTTGTGATCATGATTACTGTGATTATTGATGTCATCAGGATTAGCGACTTGAGAAGTATGATGGTTTTGTTTTCGTGCTTGCGGTTATCGTGTAATCATGATTAACGTTATGATTACTGTCCTTGCTGCTGTCATCGCGATTAGTGTCATTGGTATCGGTCACGATTAACGTGTTGCTTGGTGTCATCATGAGTGATTGTCGCGATTATCGTCATGAATAGAATCGTGTTTAATGGTGATCACATGAGTTTTAGTTGCACCAATAATCGTGTGTTGATCCGCGGCAAGTCGCCGTTGTCTGTTGCACTTGTTTTGGTTGTTTTTGTTTGCGAGGGTTGTCCTGGGCTTGTAGAATGCAACTGGCACTTTGTTGCACGTGTGAAATTGTTGTTGCAACTCTGGTATGTATGTTGCATGTCTGTCACGTACATTGCGCCTTTGTCACATATATTGCACGTCTGTCACATGTGTTGAAACTCTGTCACACATGTTGTGCTTCTTTCGTGTGTTGTTGCACCTCTCAGATGTTGTGCCTCTGTGACACGTGATGCTGCACCTGTGGAACGTGTATTAGACCTCTGTCACATATGTTGCACCTCTGTCACACACGTAGCGGCTCTGTCACGTGTTGCACCTCTGTCACAATGTTCCATCTCTGTCACGCATGTAGCCCCTCTGTCACACACGTTGCACCTCTGTCACGCATGTTGCACCTCTGTCATGCAACGTTTTCAAGTCGTGCCATTTTCGGCGATGCCACTTTTTGCACCGTTTACGATTTCAAACTTGCAGTGCTGCCGAGAATTCAGTTTTCTCTCTTAAAGGCATTTTTTCTATG
Organism: Allolobophora icterica; assembly: GCA_963556255.1. Lineage (NCBI taxonomy): Eukaryota > Metazoa > Annelida > Clitellata > Crassiclitellata > Lumbricidae > Allolobophora > Allolobophora icterica. Next base: position 3,684,484 of record OY744613.1, read on the forward strand.
ATTCTGGCATTTTTTCTACAATAACGATTTCTGACTGGACTTCTGCTCGATTATTAATTATGTTTCAGTTGTTTGCTGAACAACGACGTATGATGATATTTTCTGGTAGTTGGAGTTGAGAACAGAATTTCTTAATTCTGAGCGTCTTCTGTTTGGAACTGAATATAACGATGCGGATTGAAAAGATCACGTGGATGGATTATTGAAATACGTCTTCTAAATAGAAAACGAAGTTGAAAACATTTCTCTACGTGTTTCTTCTGTGTCTTCTGTCTGTCTGTCTGTCTGTATGTCTATTTGTCTGTCTGTCTGTCTGTGCATCTCTCTCTCTGTCTCTCTCTGTTTCCTCTGTCTGTCTCTGTGTCTGTCTAGCTGTTTGTCTGCCTGTCTCTATGTGGCCCGGTTAGCTGTCTGTCTGTCTGCACCTGTTTGTCTCTCTGTCCCTCTGTCTCTCTGTGTCTGTCTAGCTGTCTGTCTGTCTTTCTAACTCTGCCTGTCTCTCTGTGTCTGTTTGTCTGTCTTTCTGAGTCTGCTGTTTGTATCCTTGTCTGTCTGTCTCTGTCTGTCTGTCTGTCTGTCTTTCTGTCTGTGGACTTCTGCTCGATTATTAATTATGTTTCAACGTATGATGATATTTTGGAGTTGACGACGGAATTTCTGTCTGTCTGAATGTTTCTTTGCATGTCTCTTTGTCTGTGAAGTGGCAGACAGACGGACAAAGAGACATGCAACTCTGCATCTGTCTGTTTCTGTCGCTCTGTCTATCTCCCTGTCTGTCCGCCTGCACACTTATTATGAGACTTATCATGGCGCACTTATTAGGCTGAATTGATTGACTTCTGGAGAACTCTCTCTCTCTCTCTCTCTCTCTCTCTCTCTCTCTCTCTCTCTCTCTCGTCTCTCTCTCTCTCTCTCACTCTCTCTCTCTCTCTCTCTCTCTCTCTCTCTCTTCTCTCTCTCTCTCTCTCCTCCTCTCTCTCTCCTCTCTCTCTCTCTCTCTCTCCTCATCTCCTACTCTCTCTCTCTCTCTCCTCTCTCTCTCTCTTCTCTTCATCTCTCTCTCTCTTCCAAAGCACGTGTGTTAAAAGTTATGCGTGGAATCGGCAGGTAGGTGCTAATTGTAGACACAAGTGTCTGGCATACTATGATTATTGTTGCGCGTTTACTAAGCGCCACTGTCTCTATGTTGCTAAGCAATTGTGAGTGAAGGGCCGCTGCTATCTGATGGTCTATCCAAACTCGAGACTGCCAACCACATAATCATTACGCATTTATTAAGTGCCACTATCTAATGACCAAGCATCAATCGACGACACTTAGCAATTGTGAATTAAGGACTCGAACCTGTACCATCTGCCGCATTACAAAGCGAGTAGTTTTTTTGTATAATAATAATAATAATAATAATAATAATAATAATAATAAATAATAATAATCTTTTCTTTATTTAAGCGCCTGCTAACCGCACGGCGCTGTACAGTGAACATACATACTGTATAGTAGAAACGGCAGCCACGCAGGGCGCCTTACATACATGTATTACAGTAGAAGCACATGATAACAGTTTTACAGGAGTCGAATACAACTGTTTTAAGCGGCAGCTACACGGCGCCAGCATGGCCTACATTCATTTAACCCACCGCCACCTAGCGAGTGGAAGGATTAATAAACCGTACGGGGTCTACCGGGTTCGATCTTGGTACCTACTGCTCTTCACGCAGTGTGTTATCCATTACTCTACTCTTGTATTGTGTTTAAACATTTATGAAGGTGAACCATTCCGAGGCGCTCAAGTAGTTGGTTGGTCGGCTTTAATTCGATCCACACACTTGTAAATTTAATGAGTGCCGTTGCTGTGGTATGTAAACGGACAGTGGGTAATCTTCTGGCAGAAATGATAAGTTTCTATTGTAGTACAGTTTGTGTCTAGGTGTTTCTAGCCACGTTAATGTGGTCTGCTGGCAGAGATTTGTGTCGGAAGTATTTTCTACTCGTTTCCCAAGAACTATTTTACGTTGTACAGCCTTATTCGCTAGAGGGCAAAGATGAAACAGAGATGTTCGGTAGATGGCGAAAGTGTTAGGGATGAAGCACAGTGCCTTAAAGTAACGGCGAGTGGCAGAGGTGATCCGACTTTAGTTGCTTAGCCTCGGCATATGCTGACGGGTTTGCTGACTGATCTTATCACAGACCGTGTGCGATCAGTAGAATGGGCAGCAGGACGCGGTCGGATCATTAGTACTATTAATTAATTAGCAATTTAATTAGTGTTTTCATATTTCTAA
>OY744613.1:3691968-3701968 GCA_963556255.1 Allolobophora icterica
ATAACAATGATAATAATGTAAGAACAATAATGATATAATTACCGGTATTGATGTCAAACTATTGGAGCTTAGTTATATTATTAATAAGTGATTAATAATTGTTTTTTTGGCAGATGACCAATCCGGCCATTCAGAATGACTTCAGTTACTATCGCAGGACTTTGAGTCGAATGAAGATGTCTGGCGAGGTGAGGGGTTGGAAAAGTATTTCATTATTATTGTTATTACTAGTATTACTATTATTATTATTGTTATTCTTATTATTCTTGTTATTGATATCCGGTGTTTCATGTCATTTTTTGCATTCCTTGTTTACCCAGTTGATATTTCCTCACCTCTTTTAACTCTTGGAAGCTTTGTTACATGGTTGTTTAGCTAAGTTCACTAATGGTGTGTGCTGTGGTCTGAGGGTTAGCGTGCTAGACTGTCTGCCGAGAAGTCGGGATTCAACTCCTGGCCAGGGCAGACATTTGTGTCGAAGTTCTGGCTCCACCTGTGTCCGCTAACCAACTTGGCTATAATGAGGACGCTGACCGTACACTGTTAGTGGGAAGAGGAGATGACGAAGGAGAGGACTAGCCACCCGCCCTCGTATACCGAGGCTAAGAAAATGAAGTCGCTAACACTTCATACCCAAGGTTGTCTCTGAGGCTGCTATTCTTCTTCACGAAAAGATTCTATTGGACAATCTGCCTCTCATCTGGTTCTACAGTTCAACCACCATAGTTTGTTCGAGTGAACTGGTGAATGGAAATCACAAAATTTTGTTCGAGATTTGAACCTCAACCTGGCTTTCGACATCCCAGCACAGTAACCACTAGGCTATTGTCACCCACCCTCCTGCAGTATTGATAGGACCCTGTAGTATACGAATGATTATTCTTTCATAAAATAACTCCAGCACGGTAACGTTGTGGCAGGGTAAGCAAGCCAATTGGATAGAGCGCTCGAACTGTAACGTGGAGAGTACGGGTTCGATCCTTCCCCAAGGCAGTTAATGTTTAGGGACCTTGAGCAATTCCTTCACTCACAGTTTTGCCCAGCGCCATCGATGTTCTGTCATACGGTCGTGTGGACTTTGGAAGAAGGGCAATATTAAATACAGTTGTATTGTATTGTACAGTATTACGTAGGGGTCTTAAGCAAGTCCTTCACGAACAATTGCTGAATGTGAAGTTCGTGCATGGGCACTTCCAAATTGTATTGATTTGTATCACATTGTTTAGTATTTCATTGTTTAGTATTTCATTGTTTAGTATGTCATTGTTTTGTATTTCATTGTTTAGTATTTCATTGTTTTGTATTGCATTGTTTAGTATTTCTTTGTTTTGTATTTCATTGTTTTGTATTGCATTGTTTAGTATTTCTTTGTTTTGTATATCATTGTTTTGTATTGCATTGTATTGACAGGATATCCATCAGACGAATTTCGACGTGAGTGACGCGATGGCCAATCGCATGTCTCTGTTCTACGCAGACGCTACTCCGATGCTTAAGGTCCTCAGCGACACGACGTGCAAATTTGTTACAGAGGTTGGAGTTTACAATCGAATCATTTATCTATTCATTCACACGAAGTAGATAAGGTTCTGTGTGGAAAATTATCATTGTTATCATTGTTATTATTTTTTTATTATTGTTTTTACTGTTGTTATTATTATCATTATCAATATTACTACTACTACTATTATTGCTATTGTTTTTATTTTATTTTTTTATTACTGATATTATTATGCATTTATTAGGCACCACTATCTAGTGAGTGGCGGTATTGATGGAGGAACTGAGAATATGTGGATTTTGGCTACAAAATGTCGTTTGTGTGTGAGGCGATCTGTGCATGAGACTGTTGTGATGTTGTTTTTTCTAGAACAAAGAACTTCCGATTGAGAACACGACTGATTGTCTTAGTACAATGGCATCCATCTGTCGCGTCATGATAGAAAATCCGTAAGAATATGTCTTTGTTACTCTCGCTGTGTGTGTGTGTGTGTGTGTGTGTGTGTGTGTGTGTGTGTGTGTGTGTGTCTCTGTCTCTGTCTCTGTCTCTGTCTCTGTCTCTCTTTGTTTCTCTTTCTCTCTCTCTCTCTCTGTGTCTATCTCTGCCTGTCTGTCTAAATCTCTGTGTTTGTCTGTCTGTCTGTCTGTCTGTCTGTCTGTCTTTGTCTCTCTTTTACTCTCTGTGTGTCTCTCTCGCTATCTATCTCTGCCTGTCTGTCTAAATGTCTGTGTTTGTTTCCGTATGTCTGTCTGTCTGTCACTTTCTGCTAATGCTTTCAATGTATTCAGAGATCTATCACCTCGACCAGGATGTTCTCACGTTTCCATGCATTCAGTATTTGTCTATTTCTGGTTTTAGTGATTCTGTCTGTCTGTCTGTCTATCTGTCTGTCTGTTTGTCTGTCTATTTTCATTTGTATCTCTGTTCCTGTCTTTCTCTCTGTGTCTGTCCTTGTCAATCTCTGTCTCCTGCTCTTGCTCTGTGTTGTTCTTTCTCTGTCTCTATCTCTCTCCATCTCCTATATTTTTTGCTCAATCCTTGTGTGTTTGTGTGTGTGTGTGTGTGTGTGTGTGTGTGTGTGTGTGTGTGTGTGTGTGTGTGTGTGTGTGTGTGTGTGTGTGTGTGTGTGTGTAATGTGTATGTATGTGTTTGTGAATGTATGTGTGTGTATGTGGGAGTGTATTTCTTTGTATTTCTTTTTGTGTATGTATTTGTGTGTTTGTTTATGTTTTTGTGTGTCTCTTTCTTTATATTTCGGTGGTGCCTTTGTCCAACTCTACCTTTCCTCTGTTCATTGTGTGTCGTCGTTTTCCTAGGAATTACCGTTCAAAAATTAGCTGTGAAGAGACGGTGATGTTCTGCCTGCGTGTGATGGTTGGGGTCATCATCCTCTACGACCACGTCCATCCGGTCGGAGCCTTCGTCAAGACTTCTAACATAGACGTACGTACTGTGTGTTGCCAATAGTTGTCAGTAGATGGCCACAGTAGCCAATCGGGGTTCGAGCGCTCGCCTTGTAACGTGGAGAGTACGGGTTCGATCCTCCTCTCCTGAGACGGTTACTGTGTAGGGACCTTGAGCAAGTCTTTCACTCACAATAATTGCTCAGCACCATCGATTGATGCTTAGTCATTAGATAGTGGCGCTTAATAAATGCATAATAATATTAATACTGTAATAAGTACTATCGTGAATGATTAGGTAAGAGTACTCGTCGAGTATGGGTTCTATCGTCCATCCCTGAGGTGGTTACTGAGTACGGACCTTGAGCAAGTCCTTCACTCACAATTGCTCAACGCCATCGATGTTCTGTCATATGGTCATGTGTGCACTTCTTAACTTTGGAAGGAGGGCAATATCAAATACAGTTGTATTGTATTTTATATTGTAAATACTGTGACCAAGAGGCTGTCTTATTCCAAGGTTGTGACTTCATTATGTTAACTTCAACATGTAAAGGTTTGTTAACCCCAAGGGTGTGAAGTTTTAGCAGCATTGTGTTTCATAGTCTCAGCGTGTACGACTTTTATCCCATGGGTATCTCTCTAGTGTAGCCTAGAAGGAGGAGAAGAAGTGGAAGAGGGAGAAGAGCAGTCCCTTAAGCTAGCCTTAGAGGCAGCCATGGGCATGAGGTCTAAGCGACTTCATTTTCTCAGCCTCTGCTGTCTCTACCGACTGCTGTTCGGTCATTGTACTCATCTCGAAACAAATTGTGACCTTGTGGGGATTTAAACCCCAGACCTCTCAGTCGACGGTCGAGCATGCTAACCACTAGGCTATTGCTTGTGGTTTAGAGGCGAGAATTTAGATTTCTGTGTGGAAATGATTTTTTCTTGTTCAGGTCTTGTTTAAATCTGTTTTCAGATTAAGAACTCAATCAAAGTTTTGAAGGAACGAGCACCGGGAAAAGTGGAATGCCTTCTGAATGCATTGCGGTAAGAGTAGCTTCATACTACCTAGGAACAGTGACATGGTCAAGCCTCTTACAGTTACTTACTTATGGGTTATGCTTGTTACGTATGGGGCCCAGCTTAGTCCTTTGAGGCCCAGCTTGTTACTTATCTTACCTTTTCTTATATGATTATTTATAAAGTGCCAAAGGGAAGAGAAAGGTATGGGGCCCAGGTTATTGTTATCAGGTCCATTTTCTTACTTGTGAGGTCCAGCTTTATTATGGATCCAGCTTTTATACATTTGTCATTTACTTGTTTACATTAAATTTTTACATTTAGCTGTTTGTATTACATTTATGTATTTACACGTTTACAGTACATTTGTACATTTACATGTTTGCATTTCATTTATACCTTTACGTGTTTACATTTAAACATTTACTTATTTACATAACATTTATACATTTACGTGTTTACATTGCGCTCAATCGGATGTGAATATGTTTCAATTGCAGATACACCACGAAGCACCTGAATGACGACACGACGCCAAAAGCCATCAGGAACCTGCTCGCCTGATTGACGCTCGCTCGAATGCTCGCTCGGTGCTCGGCTGTCCTCTTCTTCGTCGCTGACTAACGAGTCGGCGTCCTACTCATCCTTCTCTTAATCGAACAATTTGCTGTCGATCGGGGGCAGCACAATTTCCGCCTCCGTCACGAAATCAGGACTCGCTCGTGACAGAGGCATCGAGCAATTCTTTGCGTCTTGTGGCACACACATGCACGTAGAACCTTAAGAATCATTTTATATATATATATAATGCCTGACATGAACTTATTACACATATATATGTATATATACATATATATCTATATGTTCAAATATATGTACAAATATATATATATATATACTAGTATATATATATATCTATTTATGTGTGTTTGTGTATATATATAAATATATATATATGTATGTGTGTAATATAAGGGATATAAATTCGGAGGCTGTCAAAGGTGCTATGTAGAAGTGTGTGGTTAGCACGCGTATTGTTACGTTACGTGAAGGAATGTCACATAAAGAGTTGTGTGTATTACATGTCATATATTAACGTTACATGTGATGTATAATGTATAGCATGTGTTTCGAATTTACCCCACAGATTACGAGGTAAATTTACCTATGGCATTATGAGGTAAATTTGAGTAATTTTGATTACTGCATTTACATGGTAAATTTTCCTACTGCCGTGATCTTGTAATACTGGAAATGTGTAACTGTCGTAATCGGATGATTGCTGCATTTACAGCGTAAATTCTCCAACAGCCGTAGCCTTGTAACACTATTTCCTACAGCATCAGAGTTTACGTTTACTCTTCGTTTTGTAAGCAGATCAGTAAATGAGTTGGTAGGGCTGACCGTAAGTCGCGATGAGTCGCATTGGGCTCATCTCTTGAAAAAGACGGGGCGCCAGATGCGGCTGCAGTTCGCTGATGCTACGAAGTCCACGGACGCAGGAGCCAGCCTCCGAAGCGATTCCTCTGCCAAGATGGGGAATGTGTTGCACATGTTTACGAGTTTCCTTTTTCTTTGATTTACTTGATTTGTACTCTTCATGACTTTGTGTTTATGTTAATACTTGACAGCTACGCTGTCGACTGTGTTGGTAATAATGCTCATTTTGGAGGCCATGTTGTCATAACGCACTAGAGTGGGGTTGGGTTATAATGGGGTTGGGTTATAATGGGGTTGGGTTATGACGAGATCATGTTATAATGAAGTCTTGTTATAATGAGGTCGTGTTGTAAGGCGGTCTTTTAACACTGAGGTCGTGCTATTACAACATCTTGTTATAATGAGATCTTGTTATTATGGGTCACGTTGTAACATGTTCTTGTTATAGCAAGGTCGTGTTATGAAGAGGTCAATTTTTATGGGGACACGTTATGTGGAGGTCAAATTTTAACGAGGTCTCGTTTTAATGAGGTGTTGTTATACTGGGGTCATATTATGACAGTGTTTGGTATAACGAGGTCTTGTTATGACGAGGTCCCATGATGGCATCTCTTCGTGACGATGTCTCGTTATAATGAGGTCTTGTTATGACGAGATTTTCGTGTTATTTTGTGGTAGTATAGTAATAAAGGTCATGATATAAAGTTGAAATAAATCTTTGGTCTGTTTCTCCAACCGCTTTGCATTTATGCATATTAGTACACTACTTGGATCGCAGTGTATATATGTGTGTGTAACTGTGTATATGTATATATATATACATGTATATACATTAACGTGTAGAGTAGACAAATATATTATATAAGGTTTATATAATGAATTTATATCGTAGAGAAACATGTGACTGTGTCTGTGTCCAGGTGTAAATGCATTTGGTGACTATTTGTCTGTAATTGTAAATGGTCACTTGCGTAGTGCTGTGACAAGAGAAACCGTGACGCCTTGAATTATAATCATCGTGGTTGACGTGATCGCGATTTCTGCATAATCATGATTATTGTTTTCATGATTGTGGTTATTTTGTGATCATGATTGGCGTGATTACTGATGTCATCAGGATTAGCGTCTTAAGAAGTATGATGGTTTTGTTATCGTGCTTGCGGTTATCGTGTAATCATGATTAACGTCATGATTAATGTCATTGCTGCTGTCATCGCGATTAGTGTCATTGGTATCGGTCACGATTAACGTGTTACTTGGTGTCATCATGAGTAATTGTCGCGATTATCGTCATGAATAGAATCGTGTTTAATTGGCGATCACATGAGTTTTAGTTGCACCAATAATCGTGTGTTGATCCATGGCAAGTCGCCGTTGTCTGTTGCACTTGTTTTGGTTGTTTTGGTTTACGAGGGTTGTCCTGGGCTTGTAGAATGCAACTGGCACTTTGTTGCACGTGTGAAATTGTTGTCGTTGCAACTCTGTTACGTATGTTGCAACTCTGTTGCATGTCTGTCACGTACATTGCGCCTATGTCACATATGTTGCACGTCTGTCACATGTGTTGAACCTCTGTCACACATGTTGTGCCTCTTTCGTGTGTTTTTACACCTCTCAGATGTTGTGCCTCTGTGACACTTGATGCTGCACCTGTGGAACTTGTATTAGACCTCTGTCACGCATGTAGCACCTCTGTCACACACGTTGCACCTCTGTCACGCATGTTGCACCGCTGTCATGCAACGTTTTCCAGTCGTGGCATTTTCGGCGATGCCACTTTTTGCACCGTTTACGATTTCAAACTTGCCGAGAATTCAGTTTTCTCTCTAAGGCCATTTTTTCTATGATTCTGGCATTTTTTCTACAATAACGATTTTCTGACTGGACTTCTGCTCGATTATTAATTATTATGTTTCAGTTGTTTGCTGAACAACGACGTATGATGATATTTTCTGGTAGATGGAGTTGACGACGGAATTTCTTAATTCTGAACGTTTTCTTCTGTTTGGAACTGAATTATTATATAATGATGCGGATTGAAGAGATCACGTGGATGGATTACTGAAATACGTCTTCTAAATAGAAAACGAAGTTGAAAACATTTCTCTACGTGTGTCTTCTGTGTCTGTCTGTCTGTCTGTATGTCTGTATGTCTGTCTGTCTGTCTGTCTGTCTGTCTGTCTGTCTGTCTGTCTCTCTCTCTCTCTCTCTCTCTCTCTCTCTCTCTCTCTCTCTCTCTCTCTCTCTCTCTCTCTCTCTCTCTCTCTGTTTCCTCTGTCTGTTTCCTCTGTCTGTCTCGCTGTCTGTCTGTCTGCACCTGTTTGTCTCTCTGTCCCTCTGTCTCTCTGTGTCTGTCTAGCTGTCTGTCTGTCTTTCTACGTCTGCCTGTCTCTCTGTGTCTGTTTGTCTGTCTTTCTGAGTCTGCTGTTTGTATCCTTGTCTGTCTGTCTCTGTCTGTCTGTCTGTCTTTCTGTCTGTGGACTTCTGCTCGATTATTAATTATGTTTCAACGTATGATGATATTTTGGAGTTGACGACGGAATTTCTGTCTGTCTGAAGGTTTCTTTGCATGTCTCTTTGTCTGTGAAGTGGCAGACAGACGGACAAAGAGACATGCAACTCTGCATCTGTCTGTTTCTGTCGCTCTGTCCGTCTGCCTGTCCGTCTGCCTGCACACTTATTATGAGACTTATCATGGTGCATCTGTCTGTCTCTGTCTCCCTGTCCGTCTGCCTGCCTGTCAATGGCGCACTTATTAGGCTGAATTGATTGACTTCTGGAGAACTTAGTTGCGCTCTCTCTTCAAAGCCACGCTGTTAAAAGTTGTGCGTGGAATCGGCAGGTAGGTACTAATTGTAGACACAATTGTCTGGTATTATTATTATTGCGCGTTTACTAAGCGCCACTGTCTCCATGTTGCTAAGCAATTGTGAGTGAAGGGCCGCTATCTGATGGTCTATCCGAACTCGAGACTGCCAACCACATAATCATTACGCATTTGTTAAGTGCCACTATCTAATGACCAAGCATCAATCAATGACACTTAGCAATTGTGAATTAAGGACTCAAACCTGTACTATCTGCCGCATTACAAAGCGAGTAGTTTTTTTTGTATAATAATAATAATAATAATAATAATAATAATAATAATAATAATAATAATAATTATAATAATAATAATAATAATCTTTTCTTTATTTAAGCGCCTGCTAACCGCACGGCGCTGTACAGTGAACATACATACTGTATAGTAGAAACGGCAGCCACGCAGGGCGCCTTACATACATGTATACAGTAGAAGCACACGATAACAGTTTTACAGGAGTCGAATACAACTGTTTAAGCGGCAGTTACACGGCGCCAGTCATGGCCTACATTCATTTAACCACCGCCACCTAGCGAGTGGAAGGATTAATAAACCGTACGGGGTCTACCGGGTTCGATCTTGGTACCTACTGCTCTTCACGCCAGTGTGTTATCCATTACTCTACTCTTGTATTGTGTTTAAACATTTATGAAGGTGAACCATTCCGAGGCGCTCAAGTAGTTGGTTGGTCGGCTTTAATTCGATCCACACACTTGTAAATTTAATGAGTGCCGTTGCTGTGGTATGTAAACGGACAGTGGTAATCTTCTGGCAGAAATGATAAGTTTCTATTGGTAGTACAGTTTGTGTCTAGGTGTTCTAGCCACGTTAATGTGGTCTGCTGGCAGAGATTTGTGTCGGAAGTATTTTCTACTCGTTTCCCAAGAACTATTTTACGTTGTACAGCCTTATTCGCTAGAGGGCAAAGATGAAACAGAGATGTTCGGTAGATGGCGAAAGTGTTAGGGATGAAGCACAGTGCCTTAAAGTAACGGCGAGTGGCAGAGGTGATCCGACTTTAGTTGCTTAGCCTCGGCATATGCTGACGGTTTGCTGACTGATCTTATCACAGACCGTGTGCGATCAGTAGATGGGCAGCAGACGCGGTCGGATCATTAGTACTATTAATTAATTAGCAATTTAATTAGTGTTTTCATATTTCTAACACCACCTTCCCTTTGTATACTTCTGGTTCCGCTGCTGAGCTTTCAGGCTTAGAGTGGTGGCCTTCGTGCCAGGGTAACCTTCACGGGGACCTTCATGCCCAGGATAACCTTCATGTCTTGAGTGACCTTCATGTCTTGAGTAACCTTCAGGCCTTGAGTTACCTTCATGCCTTGAGTTACCTTCAGGCGCTGAGTTACCTTCAGCCCTTGACCTGAGTGACCTTCAGGCTTAGTGCAACCTTTCAGGCCTAGAGTGACCTTCAGGCCTTGAGTGACCTTCAGGCCTTGAGTTACCTTCATGCCTTGAGTTACTTTCAGGCCCTGAGTTACCTTCAGCCCTTGACCTGAGTGACCTTCAGGCTTAGAGCAACCTTTCAGGCCTAGAGTGACCTTCAGGCCTTGAGTGACCATCAGCTGCAGGCCAGCGAATCACCTTGCGTTGTCTGTAAGGTCAAGGTAAACACGACTTGACCCTGCGACAGGAAGTCACAGACTCAAACGGTCGTTATCAAACACCCCCGCAATTTCGCCCATATCCCTCCCCTTATCCCTTCACTGGGGCCCCACGCATTTGATTCAGCTACCTCCCTCCTCTATGTCTCTGTCTCTCCTTGGCTGT
>OY744613.1:3709468-3736968 GCA_963556255.1 Allolobophora icterica
TGACCATTCTTCTTGATATGTCGAGGCTGAGAAAATGAGGTCGCTAACACTTAGTATTCAATTCATAGATGTCTCTCAGAGGTAGCTTGAGGAGTTCCTCATACGCCGAGGCTAAGAAAAATGAAGTCGCTAATACTTCGTACCTATGGTTGCCTCTCAGGGTTGCCCCTTTTCGTGGGTCATGCAACGAGGTGAGATAGGCTTTCCCTGCACGTGAAATAAAAACAGCACTTAACGATTAAGCGGGTGTTTTTGATAGCAAGCGAATTACCCCAATATGGGGTTCCGACGGGAAGCAGGTGGTCGCCTGGCTTGCAAGTGTCAATGGCCAGCGGGTAAGGGGTGAACTCTACATCCTCTTCAAGCTCCTAAAAACCTAATGACCTTGTCTGGGTCGGCTCATCAACCTGACCGAATTAATTGACCCCCTATTGGTTTGGCAAGCAAAGGATAGGGGTGGTAATTGCTCCGCCTGAGTTCAAGGACTTCTTGGTTTCTGGTTGAGGGCGGGTCAAGGGTCAAGGTCCGGTTAGCGTACCGTAGCACCGTGTGGTAGTGTTGATGGTAACTGCAAATTTATATAGCACCACTTGGAGAGAGACTCACAAGAGGCATGAGTAAGAACGGATTTCTCTCTCTTATTGTTTCTCTCTCTGGCTCTCTTCTTTTTCTTCTCAGTCTGTCTCTGTCTGTCTGTCTCTGTCTGTTTCTCTCTCTCTCTCTCTTTCTCTCTCTTCTTGTTTATTTCTTTCTCTCTGCTTTCTCTGTCTGTCTGTCTGTCTGTCTGTCTGTCTGTCTGTCTGTCTGTCTGTCTGTCTGTCTCTCGTCTGTCTGTCTGTCTTTGTCGGTCAGGGTATCATTTGTCAGATTTATCTTACGGACGATCATTCCTCCTGCCCTGCAATCCCCTCCCAACCGTAGATCGTATCAAACGCTTCCTTCAACTCCATCAATTTCCATAATGAATTTAATTCGGGTCTTTCCCTAAACGCCCCATTTGGCAATTTCGTTGTTTCATGTTGATAACAGTCTGGTCTGTGGTCACTAGTCACTGTTCACTTCCTCTACTCCTCCTTCCTTTCCTCTTCCTCCTCCCTTCTCCTCCTACTCTATCCTCACTCGTCTGAGTCAATGGTATCTCCTAGTACAATCTAGGGTAGCATGATGGCACCTGGTTGCCATTTTGGGGGAGGGTAGGTTGGGGTAACTCGCTCCACTGATTCAGACTGTCCCCCTCCATTAAAATTACATTTCTCCCATACATTTCAATTCTGGTTCTCCAGTTGGGATATATTTTATCAATATATTTACTCCCTACGACTCCTGCGTTTTCCCATGCATATTTTCCATGCATTTTCTCCATACACTTTCTCCATGCATTTTCTCCACGCATTTTCTCAACGAATTTTCTCCATACAGTTTCTCCATACATTATTTTATAAATTTCCTCTCACAATAAAATTTAATTTACGGGCATGCCTTAGCCTCATTCACCCTCCAGGCAGAATATACATTTTGACGCCGTCGACCCCACCTTATTAAAATCATTGTTAGTTTTAACTATGCCAGACAAAACACTGGAAGTCTGAGGGCCGATACCTGCTGTTTTACTTCCCAACTCTTGCAAAACAGAAAGGTCTGATCAAAATGTAAAACATGGTTTTGTGAAAATGCCGTCTCTATAGATTGTGCGTTCCAGGCACCTGCCTCTCCGCCTGTATATATCTAAGCCGGCCCTGGAAATCTGGAAATGTCCTTTGGCTTACGTGCCTGGAACAGTCTCCCTGCACCTACGCATATGTCTAGTATACGCAAATCTGACAATTCTACATGAATTGTCGTATTCACATTACATCAATTACATTACATCAATTACATTACATCAATTACATCACATTATATTGAACCACATTATTTAACCACATAAATAACATCAATTACATTAACAACATTACATTACATTAATTACATTGCAGTAATTGCGTTACAGCAATTGCACTACAGTAAGTATACATTACATTGACTACAATAACTACATAACATTAATTACAGTAAACACATTACTTACAATAATTACATTGATTATGTCACATTAATAACATTACATTACATTGATTACATTATACCTACATTACATTAATTACATTACATTAATTATATTACATTTGCATTAGGCCTACATCAATTACATTCATTACATATATTAGATTACATCGATTACATTCATCGCATTACATTGCATTAATTACATTTAATTAATTACATTGCATTGCTCTAGCTCCACAATAAGTAGATTTTGAAGCCAGGCAACCCAGGCCCAGTTTGGATGAGGGAGTGTTAATGCTCCTGGACAGTTTAGGGAATTTTCTCTTCCCATCTCCACCCCGATCTCTGACGTTTCCGTTGCTTGTTCCGTATTTGTTTATCAGCCGTTAATTAAAATTGCCTACTGGGTTTAGAACCGAGAAGATATTGACAATGGGCCGAAACTTTACCAGTTGGTAAACATGTCACGTGGGAGTCGGGTTCTGATAGCAAAGTTGTCAGGTGTCAAATTTTCCCATGCTCCAGTGTACATGTATACACGCAGTCTGTCGCCAGTGGGTGTTTACGACAGTTCACGACTTCAGTAAATCTTGCGTCACCGGCAACTCTTACGTCACTCGTATCGCCATCTGCAATTATAAATCATCTCCATTTCTTGTTCACTTACTGAAGTCCTAAAGTCCACGCACTTCGGGCCAATTTTAAATGAATTACACGGAGGGAGGGAGATGAGATCCACGGCCTGGTTTGTCGGAATTTCAAGAGTCTATTTATGTTGAGAGGTGGCAAATTTAATTTGTAGAAGTTTATCAGACGGGCAGGGTTTCCTTACGACCTTCTTCTCCTACTCACGGCTGGTCTTTGTTTGATTCACGTGTTTTATCTACTTCAAAGAAATGCAAACAGTCCGTATCAATCATTTGAAATTAAAAGCGATCGCCTGATTTGTTTCCTTCCCCTCATCAGCACTCGAGGACCCTCGTGAATACGAAACGGGGCGTAGCTCAGTATTGTGTATACTTGTAACGCGGTCGCGTTCTCTTGATGTACCGCTGGCGTTTGATAGCGTTGATCATCAATTTCTCGTTAACGGTCTCTTGACCTAGTCTACTCACATGGCAGCATCTGTGGGTATAACGAACGCGAATATGAAGACGTTCGCCTGATCTATTGGACTATTATGAGTCTTAGACTACCACCCATTGTTTGGCCGTGGAGAGGGTGGTTGAGAGCACCCTCTGTCTCTCTGCGACACTGGAATTTGACTCCCTGAATTTGGAGATTAACACCTAACGCTGCGTTGCCTGCGATTTTGCTGCGTCTAAGCTTGCCAGGACATGATTCTTTAAGTTTATTATGTCATATACGCGTCACGTTTTCATACCGTTTTACGTTCATTCCAAGGTTTTACAAGGAGCTAGTTTATCTAATATGCTCTGGGCTGCATTCATAGCCAGATTATTTAGTAATTTATGCACTTACATTTTTACAACACCACATTCAGCTCTTGTAAGAGTCTCTCAAGGGTTTTATGAAGTCGTTTGCAGTTCTGTTAGATCATGTTGACGCCAACCTGTTGTCAACATCTCACCTGTATGATATATTATGCTAATGGATAGGTTCTGGTATACCAGCGATTACTTTTCATGGCGCTGCGAAGGTCATAGACTGGATCGGAACCGACTCTTATGAGGCTCATATATAATTCAACTCTTATACACTCACACATTTCTTACCTACTCCCTTACTTATTCATTTTCGCACCTTCCAGTTTTATTTTCGTTTAATCTGACAAGCACATGGCGGCCCATATTTCAGTTTCTACACAAGAATATGAAAAAAATATAACTCAGACAGCAAAATCTATGAATCTGAAGAATTCGTATACGTCGTATAATCTTTATTGCCTATCATAAGTGCACATGATTTTTAAGAATTTGACTCATCTAAACTAAATCCATATTTCTTGTAACTAAACCCATATTCCTTGCTATCGAGCCAGATTCATTACCAATAAACGTTAAACCGTTGGTATAGGAGACCATAACAGGCTTAATTTACGTGACAACGTTAATATAACGTTACTTTGGGTTCCCATTCCTGTAAGCTGTTTCACTACCAGCTTATAGCCGTACGCGGAACAGGTAACACGATGGTTTATCGAGATGTTTAAAGCAGTTCCGCGAAATAGTTCATGGCTTACGAAGACGCAGAATTGTTTACCGAGTTCAGGTGCGCATCCTTGAGACGTCCTAGAATTATTTTCTGCTTGGATCTTATCATGAGGCGTTTAAAATTCTACTTCGCCTGAAGATCTTGTCTACCGGTTTTCAGCCTATAATTCCAAACCAATGAACTTTGCTGCGTCTTTGTAATCTCCTTTTCTCAGTTCGTGGTACAGAATGTGATTTAGGACTTATTCTTTACGCTCTTCTCAGAGTACTCGATGTCTTAGGCACAATCAACTCTGTCTGTCTGTCTGTATGTCTGTCTGTCTGTCTCTTTCTCTGTCTGTTTGTCTGTCTCTTTCTCTCTCTGTTCCTGTCTCTGTCTGTCTCCCCCATTCTCTCTCTCCATCTCTCTCTCTTCGTGTCTCTCTCTGTCTGTCTGTCTGTCTGTCTCTCTTCGTGTCTCTGTCTGTCTGTCTCTGTCTGTCTGTCTCTGTCTGTCTGTCTCTCTCTTCGTGTCTGTCTGTCTGTCTGTCTGTCTCTGTCTAAGTATTGGCTACTCTGCTCTACTCCATTTCAATCTGCCCTCTCCAAAGTATTACGAGTTTTGATTGTTATTTGTCCTTGAAGCGACCTTCGATTGATAGGGGGCCAACCACCAGCCCTCGTGAATATGCCGGTGCTTTGCGCTTGTAGCATTAGAGTAGCACTTTCCAAATGTTAAGTTTACGACTGATGCCGTGGGTGCCGACAAGACGGCGTCATAGAAGTTATTAGCTTAGAATATATATTGACGTAGCGTACGGGCCAGAATTGTCAGGTGTGGTGGGTTTAAAGGCCTGCTTATGTTATACAATTTTATTATGCGGCACCCCTAGCCAACTCAGCTGTAATGAGTACATTGACCGTACACTGTCGGTGGGAAGATGAGACGGCGAGGGAGAGGACTGGCCACACGCCCTCATACGCCGAGTCTAAGGAAATGAAGTCGCTAGCGCTTCATACCCATGGCTGCCTAAGGGACCGCTGTTCTTCTACTTGTCCTTCTCATTCTCCTTCATCTCCTTCTTCTCAAATTACACAATAGCCTCACGTGAACTGTCCAACACATGTTTTCTTCCCCTTCGGAAGCTCCACACCCACGTACCACCCAAGCCAACGATCACTACATCTATCTCCAAGTCTAACAGCTCGCCGATAAGCCTTGACAACGGTGGGAGTGTTAACCGTCTCGTACACACCTGGCGTATTTTCCTTCTAATCGGACTAAATCGTTATTGACTTCGACCTTGCCCCGATCGACGACGGCCCTCAAGACACCTGTGTCTGTCCAATCGAACCACCGTGGCCTTTGAGGGCTGATTAATTGGTTTGGCCGAAGCTGATTTTAGATCGGAACAGCGGCTGTTCTAGGCCGCCGTGGTCTCCTTTCAGACGTCGGGATATTTCGGTTATGCAGTCGGACGCTGGCCAACAGGTGTGTCTGTAAAACAAGCATGGCGGATGTTGTATATGAGGTAGTTCCTGGGAGGGTTGTGTGATCTGGAGAGGCTGGAACGACCGTAGTTAATCAATTGCTTTGCACACATGTATATTGTGTGACGCGGTAGCCGATTGGTTAAGAGCGCTGGTCTTGTAACGTGGAGAGTACGGGTTCGAGACTCCTCCACTGAGACGGTTACTGTGTAGGGACCTTGAGCAAGTCCTTGACTCACAGTGACTCAGTGCCATCGATTGATGCTTGGTCAGTAGATTATAGTGGCGCGTAATAAATGTATAAATGAATATATCCAGGCATCTGCCTTTATGTGTACAACAATGTACGTTGGTACATTTACATGTACAATTTACATACGTGTGTAACAATGTACGTAACGCATAGTTTTAAGTGTGTACGTCGACCTGATTACGGCTTGGTTTTGGTGTGCCATCGGTTGATGCCTTGTGCATTAGACACCGGCGCAATAGAAAAAAGTATCTGTGTGCGTGTGTTTGGATATTCGTGTGTACGTCGTTACGTATCTACATACGCAAACTGGATTAAATATGGTTTGCTTGATTGACGTTTCATATAAATGTCCGCGGGAACACCTGCAACTGACGTACTCATATATACGTCACACCACCTACGAGCACAGCTCCGTTCTGTAATAAATATATAAACACGTGTATAAAAATATATATGTATAAATAAATATATATATATATATCGTCTGTTTAGAGTGCAAAGGTGCTATCTCCATTTTGGTCATTTTTCAGGAGAGCAAATCTAAACTTTTGATAGTTGCTACAAATCCAATAGTTTTTATGTGATTGTGATTTATAGTCATTTGGATAATAAATTATTTCCCTAGTTGGAATGTTGTAATAATTTTAAATTTTGTGACGCCTCGCCTTAAAAAATGCAAAATAACAGCAAGTGACCAACGACCTCTCATGCTTGTGACAGACGATAGCACCTTTGCACATTTCAAAATATTTTCTTATCTGGAGATAGCTATAATGTTACATCAACTTAAATTTGCGATTAAAAATTACTTTTTACAGAAAAAAATATTATAAAATAATAAATAATGATTTGTGTAAATTGCATTGATTTATTTGAACAATTTAATAGAAAATTTAGAACCTGAAAAATGTATTATTGGTAAACACTCGAAGTTCGAAACTAACGGTTAAAAATGATGTTGGCCCTTCATAACATTTTCAGCTGCATACAATTATAGGGTTAAGGAATCAATATTTGCAAAATCTTAATTTATATATTCTGTGACCATAATTGATTCACTGATATCAGTTTCATGAAATTTGGATTTTATTTCAATATTTTCTCTTGACTCATGAGATTCACCGACATCAAAGTTTACATCGGATTTCTATCGACACGCGAGATTCGTCGACATCAAGTTAGGCCTACCATGATTAAATGCCATAATATTTTCAGAATAATAAGTGTAACTAATGCAAAATGTTACGAACATGATTGTTAGAAACTTGCAATTTTCATTTAAAATACTTTTGGATTATTCTTCAGCACGACGCCGTATGTATACTAAATTAAACCATGGAACCTATTTTTTGGTAAACACAGTGCAGTAGGCCCTAGCTCTATTGGAGATAGAACCTTTGCACATTTCAAAACTAGGTTGTTGGAGATAGCCCCAATATTAAAATAGTTGCTGCGTTTTTATTTACACTGTGAACGATACCATCTTTTCACAGTTCATACACTACATTGGTAGCAATAGAATAAAACAATAAAAAAAAAATTGAAAATTTGGAGATAGCACCTTTGCACTCTAAGCAGACGATATATACATTTAATAGGCCTATATATATGCATGCAAATTTAAATGTATGCGTGTGTGTGGGAGTGTAGGTTTGACGTGTGTGTGCAGCCTATAGATGTCAGGTCACTAAAGGGATCGGATGCTCCGTTCGCGCAGTGTCTTTCGGGATACGTCAGCGCAGACGACAGCGTGCTACGCATAAAACGCACGTGTCTACGTTTGTATGGACGCATGTATATATAATGTGTGTGTGCTTGTGTGCGTGTATATTCATAGATGAATCATATATATTTACGTAGATACCTACAAACACACTTGCGTGCAGGGGCGTCTATCCCCCCTAAGTCATTGGAGCAACGTCCCTTTTCCCCTCTTCTTCCCCCCCTCCCCGGTCCTTCCCCCCCCTAAAATGGTGGCAAACACATTGGCAAATCTTTCCCCCCTCTATTTCTTGGATGGAGCATTTGCTCCAAGGTTTCTATGGTGTAGACGCCCCTGCTTGCGTGTGTGCGTATACATCATAGATATATACATATATATTCATGGGTGTTTGTAGGTAGGCCCTATATAAATATACGTAGAAATATGTATGTACGTGCATATATATATATATATATACATATACATGTATATATTCATACATATATATATGTGATCTAAGTGTACTGTGTATGTATGTATGTATACATATATATATATAGATATACATACATGTATACATATACATAGATATATACATATACATTATATGTACATAGCCTATGTCTTAGTGTGTGTGTGTACGTATGTTTATATACACGTGTGTGTGTGTGTGTGTGTGTGTGTGTGTGTGTGTGTGTGTGTGTGTGTGTGTGTGTGTGTATGCCTGCGTACGTCTCTGTATGCGTCCTAAATGAAACCTGGCGTCGGCGCGTGCGTCCATCCTCCCTCCGGAACAGCTGTTCGCAGCGACATCTGGCAGTTGGCCGGAAATGTTACCTTTAACCGTTTTATGCCCCGACCGTTCCCAATAACCAACGGGGCAACGACTGTTCGCGCGCTGGTCATGCGCACTCCATGCTTTGCTCTGCACTCCACGGACGCCACCGCCTCAGGTGGCCGATAAAATGGCGGAACGTGTGTGGGTGAATATACCCAGCACCCAAAGGCCGCGGTTCGAAACAAGGCCCTGGACGTATGCTATAAATCGCATTGACATGCAGGTTGGACATGCTGTTCACGTAAACATATATGTATATATATGTATATATATATATATATACTCAAGCGTGTATGTATGTATATATTCATCAGAGTCCGCCTGGGATCATTCTGGGGCCTCGCCATTTCCATCAATCAAGAGGCCTTAGGTCCAACCTGGTCCACAAAATTGCAACATTAGACGAATTAATTTATTTTGCGCATATCCTGCACATGGTAAACAAACAATATGAATAATTATAACAATGTTGATAATAATGACAGGTCTCAAACGTTATTGTTTTTGCTATTTGATATGCTGCGTCATTGATTTTTTAATGCAAATTTTTTTCTATTCAGCTCTAAAAAAAATTTTTGTATTTACGTCTAGGGGTCTCACGCGCTGAAACAGGGGACCCAAGTGTGTGTGTGTGTGTGTGTGTGTGTGTGTGTGTGTGTGTGTGTGTGTGTGTGTGTGTGTGTGTGTGTGTGTGTGTGTGTGTGTGTGTGTGTGTGTGTGTGTGTGTGTGTGTGTGTGTGTGTGTGTGTGTGTGTGTGTGTGTGTGTGTGTGTGTGTGTGTGCGTGCGTCAGTATGCACCGCTTCTATTGGTTTATTTTCCACAGTACTGTGTTTTCTTAGATGCTTGTACACCCGTGACCCTTCTGTACACCAAAGTTCGAACAGCAATTGGCTAATAAAGAATATACTTACTTACTTACTTCTACCTGATACGAAACTGGATTGTTTTTGTTTCTGCAACCTGCCTACAAAGCAAATCCTCTAAGCCGAGCGTCTCTTTAATCCTGCGTCTCAGCTGAGCAATAATAACTAGGTCAATCGGCGGCCAATCCCAGAACTATTTACAGACTCGTCGTTATCGACACGTGATCATAGCCAATAGGTCACGTGTAGGTCGAATATGTACACGTGCTTGTACGTGTCTGGCCCAAAAAGTGTGGTCATAGGCACAAGGCGTATATATAGTAGTGTATATAAACACTTATTGAAAAACATCATAGGCCCTAAAGCAACGAATATTCTGCTTTTTAAATCGCTTGATTCTCATAAAAAATTTATATATATATAAATTTATATATTTATATATATAGGTGATATATATATATTCGTATCAATTTTCAATAGGCCTATAAAGTTTACACTCTAATAAACTACATACACGACAATATATATTTATCTCTACAATATAATTTATGACCTCGCGTACATATAGGCCTATGCGTTATTATATAATTTTTATGTGTATTTTAATTTTTTACATACACACATATATGTATATATGTACGCATGTCATCCACTATGGACCACAAAGCTTGCATTTTTTAATGCGCTGACTGGCAACAACAGGACGCATATATAAGCACGTGGTCTCGTTAATGTTTTGAGCATGGTTTGGCTTAAAAGCAGTCCCACGTGGCCAATACATATACTTGACTACCATATACCTCGACGGTTTAACACGAATCGACAAAGAAGCGCAGTCTCATCTCAAACGCAATGATTCGAACCTTACGCCTAACGACGAAGGAACCCACGCCTTACCAGTCAACCACTTTATACCATAGTTCATCTATCAAAATACAGCCATCATAAAGCAAAGACTTGTGTTTTTTAAGATCGTCTAAATCTTCGAAGCAGTGTTACCACTCATAAAAAATTAAAAACCCAAGTTGGGACATTAAAAAAAGCCAAGAAATCCCAAGGTGAGTTTCTGCTGACTTTTAAAATTAATAAACGCATTAATATACGATAAAATATAATAGTACAATGCAATTATACCAATTCTGTAATAAAAATGTTCTATCTTTCGTTTCTGTCAGATCTTTCATTTTTACAATTTTATGAGTACTCGTTAATTGCTAACAATTAATAGTTAATATCCAAAGCAAATTAAAAATGTTTACATACATGTTTTTTAAATTTTCATCAGAGTCTGAATCACGTAAATTATTACTTCTATCGCACATCTCATTTTCTTATTTTTTAAAACAAGAATAAAGATAAAAGACTATGAAACTCATTTTTGAATATTATGATTACTACAAGAGTCCCAATACGATTTTCAATGGCCAAAACTAATTATTTATTTACGTACTGTTTCTTGATCATTATTTATTTTAAAACAAATTTTTATGCAATTTTTGTTTCTATTCGCAAACGTCATTCCCCCTAAAAATATTTACCCCCTAAAAAGTTTCGCCCCCTTCCTAAATAAATTCCTGCAGACGCCCGTAATAAAACTCAAAATATCATATCTTAAGGCTTAAAAAGCGCAAAAGCTGATGACTTCGGGAAAACTTTTGAAAAGGTACAGTCTGAATCTGCAGTTTCCTTTAGTCTTTAGAGTTATATTTTCTAAATATAGCAGTAGACTAGTATAGTACATTTAGTTATTAGAGTTATAAGTTAAAAATAGCAATAGACTACTATAGAACATGCTTGCGCGCATATTGCGCCATTTATTTATTGACCTCGATCATCCAGACCGTTGCAAAAATTTATTAAATTAGTGAAAATATGGTTTCAATAAAACCAGAAAAAACCCAAGCAAAAAACCCAAGGTCTCCAGGAAAAAACCCCATTTCCCAAGTTCGGATTAAAAAACCCAAGATCTTGTGAAAAAACCCAAGGAGTGGTAACGCTGCTTCTAAGTTCTAACGTTCAAAATGAACTTCATCGAATAATACAAAGTTACGTTATGGTTAAGCTTTATTATAACATTATGTGGAAACGTTTTAAAGGTGTCTAACTGCAGCTCTTTACTTGATTAGTTAATTTCATTATAAAGTTCTTTAAAATGTCCTTGTTTCATGCAAACAACGTTCCGGAACGTTCGTAAAAATTTGCTTCTATAAATCCCCTTCCATAGAAAATCTCCTATAGTCAATCCACGGCGTTAGAAGAGATTATTCCGTTCAGAGGAGACTTTCGCAGAACACCGTCCGATATATTCGGTTGTCACGTTTTGATTCTTGCCATACGAGCGGAAATTGATCTCGCATTACGAGTTCTTGTTCGCTGTCTTTGAAGTGAGCTTTTGTAGCGCATACATCTTGCTGTGGGCTGGTTCCCTTGTCGGGTCGAAAAGTAAAGCACAAACCATCTGTTGTGCTGTTCAGTAATCAGTGACCATAGAACATCATCTAGGTCTACACGTCTTCATACCCGTTACGTTAGGTTAAATTTAGGTATAGCTAAAGTTAACCTAGGTTAGGTTAGCTGCGGCTAGATTACAAATAGGTTAGGTTACATTAGACACAGATAAGGTTAGGTTAAGTTAGCATAGGTTAGATTAGAAATACGTTAGAATAAGTGAGTTCAGACTGGATTATGAACAGGTTAAAATAATAAGTAGGCTAAGTTTGGATAGATTAGATCACAAATAGACTAGGCCAAGTTAGGATAGGGCCTAGGTTAGATAAACAGGTTAGGTTCAGTTAGGGTATATTAGGCCCTACATTATAAATAGGTTAGGCTGAGTTAGGTAATGTTAAGTTATAAACAGGTTAGTCTAAGTTTGGGTATATATAGGTTAGAACAGTTTTCGGACGCGTCGTGCCTGAGTCAGAATTGGGGGACATTCAACTTCTCTTTTTATACCAAAAAGAGAAGTTGAATATTCTCCCAAGTGTGACTTTATACTTGCAGATATGAGTTTAGGACTCTTGATCCTAAAGGCATAGGCTAACACATAACACTTCGGAGAAATGGCGATTAATTAGCGGATATTTATGCTGATGAGATTTATTGTTGTCTGCAGCGGGTTAAAGTCTTCACCACGCCCGAGGCGACGATTTTGTTCCATCCGACACAACTGCGTGAAGTTTACCCTCGACGTTTGCTAAATCAAATTTTTAAATTAATTACTTAAATTTCGGATACACCATCTAAGGAAATTCTAGTTCAAAATAGAATCACGTGACGGCATAAAGGTTTTTGATTGGACCATGTGATAGCGCATAGCAACAATATATGACAGGCTAGAAAATTGGTCACTCGTTAAAAATCTAAATCATCCATTCGCCTTTCTTTAAAATAGAATTAACTCGTAACCTGAGAATGCTTCGAGCTGTGAGGTAATGTAGATTCTAAGTAAACAAGTCTGGCAGCCACAAAACGTTGTAAAATTTGCTAACCTAATGTCAAATACAACGCTCTACTTAGACACCTTTAAAAAGGTTTAATAAAATAATATAAAATCTCATGGTCACATTTAAAAGTTACCATCTTGAGCAAGAAAATGGGAATTTCAAGATTGTGAGACGTCAAGGCAACCGCAAGATGTCATCTACACTGGTTGTAATAATAATAATCTAATGACTATTTTTTACAAGAATATCTCTGTATTGTATAGACTATGTAAACCAAAGTGCGGTATAAGCAGTTGGTACTAATAAAGAGTATAATTACTTACTTACTATAGCATTACTATAATATTCCTCAAGCAGTTCAACTAGAATGGGCCAATGCCGAACTGCTATGCCTTACGAACATTTAGAACAGTTCAAAACAAAAATCGATATCGATGGATTTTAATGCCATAAAATGGCATTAAATTATTGTTACCTTCTGCAACTTACTTCTGCAAATTACCTTCTGAAACTTCACTGGACTCATTTAAGGCCAGACTCAAGATACGCTACTGACATAGCAACTTCGGTGGACTATTCGGCTGAGGAAATCCATAATCTTAAAAATAATACAGGAGCCAGTACTGGAATAAATAAATCATATGTGAGCATAGTTCGAGAATTCGCATTTTACGAATTTTAAGAATTTAAAAAATTCGCAAAATTAAAAATAATAGAAATCTTTGCCATGGCAACGAATTTTTTATTTGTTCACTTTTGAACTTTTTAAGCAAGTAAATGTCAATGTAGTAGACAATCAATCAGCCGTAAAAGATCGCTGACTAGCATCACAATAGTACTGTATTCAGTAACTGTTCTAATTGGAGTCTTGAACTTCGATTTCTATCATAGTTAGGGTGTGTGACTGTGAGTGTCAGTCAGTAGAACGAAAAACCACCAGTGCCCTAGCTCCAGTGTCACCAGTCAGCCACTTACACAGCTTGCAGCCAACATGGTTAAAAAGGGTTGGTAACGTTCACCAAGCTGTGTCCTCTACCTCATCGTCCTCTGATTCTGAGTCAGAAACAGCCCACTGCTCTCACTCGACTCTGGTTTCTGTATTTTCGCTATGCAAATGCTCCCGAATTCTGGCAGAACAACCAACAAATTTCTCGTCACTAAAACAACACTGTATTTTTGGATTACCATTCCTTCTCCTCCAAAATTACTACGTACTTCCACTCCGGTCCATGTTCTTTCATCTTTAAAAAATTAGATTTTAACTAAATTAACTTGTTACGTAATAAATTTTTATATTGAATATTTAAATTAAATTCTAAGCAGAAGCTTAACACAACAAATCATGACGTCATCACATTTGTTGTTGCTTACGCTGTTTTTGTAGAACCCACTATCAATGTGAAAAAGGCCCAACAATGGCCCAACGAATTTTTACGAATTTTTACGAATTTTAAAATAGACCAAAAATTCGCGAATTTTTACGAATTTTAAAACCGAAAGTCACGAATTCTCGAACTATGTATGTGAGTATACTGGAAGTTGAAAGGCTCCTGCGCACACAGCGAAACACAGCTGCTGGTCTTGATGGATTGCCTGCTTGGCTCTTTCAGAAATGTTCTTATGAGTTGGCGGAATTGGTAACTCATGTGTTTAATTGCTCTTTTGAAACTGGGACCATTCCAGATAACTGGCGCATCGCGGTGGTCACTCCTGTAAATAAAGTTTCCAAACCATCTACTCTGTCTGACTTCAGACCTATATCTGTAACTCCAATCCTGTCAAGAATCGCAGAAAAAATTGTTGTTTCTAAGTGGCTTAGACCCAATTTGCCCCAAGAAGCTCTAGAGGATCAGTTTGGCTTCAGACCAACTGGCAGTTGTACCAGTGCACTCACCTTCTTTCTACATCACGTCACCCAGATGCTAGAAAGTAACTCTTATGTGCGTTGTTTGTTAGTCGACTTCTCTAAAGCTTTTGATGTTGTTGACCATTCAGTTCTAATACCTAAAGTCATGGCTTTAAACATGCTGCCTGAAATTTCAAATTGGGTCATTGACTTTCTAAGTGGTCGATCTCAAGTCCTCAAATATGGCAATGTACTTTCTGATTCTACTTCCATTAATCGCAGTATTATCCAAGGGTCTGGTCTTGGTCCCACCCTCTACATTGTAATGGAGAGCGATCTTAAACCCGTCTCTCTGTCCAACATCCTTTTCAAATTTGCAGATGATACTAACCTTCTCACCCCCCAAAATTCTCCTGTTAGCTTGGAATCTGAATTTGATAATATTAAGGATTGGGCCTCCAGGAACAGAATGACACTTAATTTTTCCAAGACTAAAGAAATTGTATTTCATAGACCGAATCCAAGACACTTATCTCTTCCGGATCCTATCAGCAATGTTGAAAGAGTAAAAATTGGCAAATTGCTGGGTGTTCTTTTTCGAGAAGACTTAAAATTTGATGACCATGTTTCATTTATTTTGAAGATATGCAGCCAACGCCTATACCCCCTAAAAGTCCTCCGATCTCAAGGAATGCCTCCCAGCAAACTAAAGAACATTTTTCAAGCCCTTGTAGTCTCCCGACTAACGTATGCCATACCATCTTGGGGGGGATTCCTGTCGGCTGAGCTGGGTGGAAAAATTGAATCTTTTTTGCGCAGGGCTGGGCGCAGTAACCTCTTTAGTGGTGATGGTTTAACTTTAGAGAAGTTTTGTGAAAAAATTGAATTGAAGTTCTTCAAAAGCATCCAGTCACCCCAACACTGTCTTCACCAATTACTGCCTGCAGAGCACCTTCATAAATTCAACTTAAGAAAAAGGGGACATGCTTTTGAATTACCGCACTTTAATACATTGCTACATAAGAAATCCTTCATCATTCGCTCACTGTACAAGTATAAAAACTGGGTTAATGCTGGTTCTAGTACCTGTTCTGATATCTAAACTGGCTCTTTTTGTAGACCATAGTAATGCTTATGTTCCTTAGAATGTAAGGCTTAGATCATAACTTTAGTTATAGATAGGCCTATGTATGTAAATAAGACACTATCGTTTATTGTTTATAATACTGTATAATGTATATGTATGTAAATAAGACATTATATAGAATTGCTTGTGTTTAAACTGTCTTACAGTATTACTGATATTGTGATCCTTTTGTATGTATTGTTGTAAAGTATGAGCGTTTGTCTTATACTAATAAAAGATTACTTACTTACTTACTTACTTACTTACTTCAAGCAGGCTTGTAATGGGCCGCGTTGAACTTGTCAAAGCGCCTTTGTAACGGCATGTGTCGTGTTACGGCGCTGTAGAAATCGTCGTATTCATCATCATCATCATCATCATCATCATCATCATCATCATCATCATCATAATCATCATCATTTTTATCATCATCATCATCATCATTATCATAATGATCATCACCATCATCATTATTGGTAGACCATCCTGCAGTTCAATCAAAACCAATGCCATTATCAAAATTTAATACGGTCGATGACAATTATACTGGCAGCCACTAGATGTCGTTAATTGGTGAATTAAGGCCAGGAGCATCAGCTAGTGCCAGTCCCAACACCGAAAAAGGGAGGAAGGCGACGTTAACGGAATTTGTTGTCATAAGATGGGGTTAAATACTGTAAACTACTACTCGAAGCCCATGATCGGCTTCAACACCTCTAAATCAGATTTATCAACTGATATTAGACACCTTCTAAACGGGTGCCTACTGTGCTATAATAGAAGTCGACCGCAATATTCAATAGTCGTTTGGCTTTTCTGAAACAGCATGTCATACTGTCATACATAAAACAAACGATGAGAGAATAAACAAAAATCGATTGAAGAAAGTCTTACAAACTGAACTGAAATACAATTATTATCTTAAAATATGTCAACAGCCATCGTTAAACTCTGGAAATAATATCAATAACACAAGACAATAATCTTGGTAGTAAGTGCTGTTAGAAGCCTAAAGGTGACGCGAATTAAGTAGTTTTATAAACAAATGTGACACGACTAAAGTAGTTTTATAAACAGAATGTGACGCGTAGCCAATCGGCTACTGGGTACCCTTAGCCCCTTTAGGCTAATTTGGGCCACCCAGCCGGAAAGAGTGCTTGAATTATACACAGGTGCGTTTGAAGGGGATGATTACGTTCATCTCAGCATCGATTCCCGCTGCTACTCTAAATATGACAACTGGGGCGTGAGCGCCCTGTATTCCCAAGGGGAGCAGGGTTCATGTTGGCCCAATCATTGACCACTAAGGCTTGTTTGGGTTCATGCCCAACGCGACCTGGTTGCCTGGCAACCAACTTAAAGACATTATTATTGTCGTCGATTGCACTTGTCACTTACGCTGCTATCTCTCACTTGTGTGAGAGACAGCAGTATCTCTGTCCTCCTATTGGCGCTAAAGAAAGAATTTTGCCGCGTACCGTGGAGGCTCTGACGACGACCTTGAACTACGACCGGAAGTGTCGGGTAGAAACCGAAAGTGACGAAAGTGAGCAACCGGAAACGTCGAGAATGATGACGTCGAAGCAAGCCAAGACTTGATGTGGCTATGGAATGACAAGGTAATTAAATAATGTAAGGTAAGGTAAGCTGAGACGAGGCGCGGGGAGGAGAGGAGAAAAGCATCCATCCATCCATCCGTCCGTCCGTCCGTCCGTCCGTCCGTCCGTCCGTCCGTCCGTCCGTCCGTCCGTCCGTCCGTCCGTCCGTCCGTCCGTCCGTCCGTCCGTCCGTCCATCCAGTTATCCATCCACCCACCCACCCACCCACCCATTCATCCATCCACCCACCATTTAAACATCCATCCATCGATCCACCCACACACCAACCCATCCACCCATTCATTCATCCATCTATCCATCCATCCGTCCGTCCATCCATTTATCCACCCACCCATCCACCCATTCATCCACCCACCATTTAAACATCCATCCATCGATCCACCCACTAACCTATCCATCCATCCATTCACCCACTCACCCACCCACCCACCCATTCATCTGAACCCAGACAAAATAGACCCACGCCTGCACTGCCCACGTTAGTTCCTGTCCTGATCAGACATTAGCAGTGCACTTCTTCCCAGTGCAACGAGGTCTGTCAACTCTCAACCCTTTGTTCACGCTCGCCATCTATCGATCTGTCAACATTACACCGAGTAAATGCGCTATAAAAAACGACAACTGAACGATCATTGCTACAGGCCTACGAGAAGAGACACGAGAGCGGTTTAAGCGTAATAGGCGCCATGCGGGCCTACATATGAAAGGCCTAAGCAGGCTTGCAGATAGGCCTAAGCAGGCTCACAGGTAGGAGGTCTACGTATAGGTCTAAGCAGGCATACAGATAGGCCTGAGACAGGCATGCGAGTAGGCCTTTAGGCGGCCATACAGGTAGGCCTAAGTAGGCCTTGACATAGGCTTGTGGTGGTGTGGCATGCGTATACTGTAGGATTATAATCAAACTATGCGAGAGGTCATAGTCTTTAGCCAGGTAAATGCTTCGAGGTCGACCTAGAACCGCATAGCATAGGCCTATAGTCTCTTCAATTGCGCATCGTATTATCGCCCACGCGCGCACTTAAAAACTCGTCTGTCGGCGGCTAACGAATATACTGATGTGCTTTGTTATCGCGAAACCATTGTCTGGACTTGTTCAAGATTTCCACTTTCATGTGGCTCCTCCTTAAGTCGAAATCCTGGGGATGCTCCGTGGTGTAGTGGTTAGCGTGCTGGACTGTCAATCGAGACGTTTGGGGTTCAAATCCCCGCCAGGGCAGAAATTTCTGTCGATATTTCTGCTCCAGCTGCACCCACTAGCCAACTCAGCTATAATGCGAGGAGTACACTGGCCGTACACAGTCGGTGGGAAGATGAGGCGGCGAGGGAGAGGGCTGGCCACCCACCCTCATATGCCGAGGCGAAGAAAATGAATTCGCTAACACTTCATATACCCATGGCTGCCTCAGGGCTAGCTTAAGGGACTGACTGACCAATAGGGCCTACAATTATTGTACAACCACGTCATAATTATCCAAACCACAATCATCATCTTTGAAAACACTTAAGTCTTCAAGTCCACTTTTATTTATATGATGTATTGAACCCTTACAAGAGGTGTGTAAGGGACTGCTCTTCTTCCTATTCTTCAGTCGACTTTTTTAGGCCAACAAGTTTAGTGAACGTGATAAGAACCAGAGTGAATCACAGAATGGAATTTACAAAAGGGACAAACGAGGTCACGGTCCGGCAATTTGCATAATTACAAATTTATATAGCGCTATGGTTTTCAGGTGACATTCCAGACAACGACAAAGCTTAAATTATATCAAAAATTGATAGTTAGAAATGTTGAAAATTCAAGTTTATTTAAGACAGCGATTATAAATTAATGTAATTATGATGATGTGATATCAATGACAAAGTATACTCTTCAAAAACATTTAAGTTAACAACGTAAATATACGGGCGGTTAAAAAACTTGGTTGCTCAGGGCGGTGCACATGGCAATATAAAAAACGGTGCATCACAGTATATAAATATATGTATGTGTGTGTATCTATGTGTGTGTGTGTATGTGTACACGTGTGTGTGTATGTGTACATGTGTGTGTGTGTCTGTGTGTATGTGTATGTAAGTGCGCGCGTATCTGTATGTGTAGTTTTCTAAGGGGCAAAACGGACTGGTAGGCTACATTAAAACCCCATTTAACCCCGTACGCAGTGAAACCGGGCACCCAGTTGATCGAGCCCCAATTCGCATATGCAAATCAGTGACTTTACAGGTCGCGTTAATTACCCACCCAGCGGGGCTTGGCTAATTCGACCGTGAGGGGCCAAACAGAACTACCCAAGCTCGTCCTGACCCCCTCCTCGTAAGCACTTCGTCACCATTAAACCCCGCCGCTGCTGTGACATCGAGATAGCCAACCCTCCATAAAGATGTTAGATATGACACCCCTTCTGAGAAACCCCACTCGCCGTTATACCCCTCTTCTTAGCGCGAACAATAACAGCGTCCTCTATTTTCCATTTTACAATCGACGTTCCAAAACACTTGTCTGTTTGTTTGCATGCCTGCTCGTCCACCCGTATCCTGTGAACAGCCCCCTACTTCGTACCAACACCCCGTTCCCTACCGTTGTAGAAATTCCCGCGCTGAAGATCACGTGTTTTATATACACGACCCAAAACAATCGCCTTTGTTCTTTTGGCGCGCTTTTGCCATTGTGTCCGCGGACCTACTTTCTAGTCTCGCTGCTGCGCTCTGTATTATCGTCCGCACATAACAATTACTTAGCGGTCCTCTCGTGTGATGAATGGCGGTACAACCTGTTGCAGTCAAGTGGAGTTATTATGTAGGGTAGGCAGGCCTCTGTTGTAGGTTAGGCCCCGTTGTAGGCCTTCTGGTCGTTGCATCCGGGTTCTACTCGAAAGGCCTAACGATAGAAGTTTTGCAGGACGAAGAAGAGCTGCGTGAAATGCTGACTGACAAATACCAGATCTAGTAGAGAATGGGAGACAGACAGACAGACAGACAGACAGACAGACTGACAGACAGACAGACAGACAGACAGACAGACAGACAGACACACACACACACACACACACACACACACACAGACACGCACATACACTCATACACATACACACATATAGAAACATAGGCAGAGGCATACAAAGACATGCATTCAGTAACACTAACATACATGTAGCAGGAGAGACAATCACACATGCATACCAGACTGGCAGACGCACATGAATATAGGGACAGACAGAGAAGAACTCACAGATAGAGAGATAAACACAGACACGGACAGGCAGACACACAAACGGACAAAGAGACAGATACGCAGGCACATACGTAGACACGGACGATCTTATCTTGTTTGCCCACGTACAGCAGTGGGAGATAAGACAAGGGGATTTCCATTGCTTCTCATCCTCCCTCTCCTTTCTTCTCTCCCTCCACTCTCTCTCCCTCCCTCCTCCGAAGGCTGAGGCCAAGAAAATGAAGTCGGTATGCATCAGGTTTATCTTCTCTGATCTCTTAATCTCGTAGCATCGTATTTGCATAACCACGCCTACTGCACTTGTGGATATGTGTGTGTGTTTGTGTGGTTGTGTCTGTGTGTCTGTGTGTTTGTGTGGTTGTGTGTGTGTATGCTTGATGCCTCTGTGTTGTGTGTTTGTGTGCGTAAGCATGTGTTTGTGTGTGTGTTTGGGTGTTAAGCGTACACGCTCAATGTACACAAGTCTTAGCGTACGCTTCTTCAATGTACACCAATCCAACTCCATCCATCGTCCATTGAAACGCCGTCCTTTTCCAAGTACACGAAGTCCGTTAAGGTGACTTTTGGGTTCATCTGAGACGGTTACTGTGTAGGAACCTTGAGCAAGTCTTTCACCCACAATTGCTCAGCGCCATCGATTGATGCTTGGTCATCAGGTAGTGGCGCTTGATAAATGCGTAATAATAAGTAAACACAATTATAGGGCAGTAAGTAAGTAAGATACTCGTATTTGTTGCAATTGTAGCTGTGAATGTGGATAGCGCGATTGTTGCATGGTTAAATGGCTATTAATTTACGTGCGAGACGTGGTTAGTGCGAGTCTAGTGGTTAGGATGTCGGGCTGTGAACTGAGATGCCAGGGTTCAAATCCCCACTAACACTCTCTGTTAGAAGAAGGTATAAGCTGAATGCATCAGTTGTAAATATGTAGCTGGTTGACTGGCCGGTTGACTGTTTGACTGTTTGGCTGTTTGACTGGTAACCAGACTGCTGACTGGCTGGTTGACCGGTTTGTTGACTGGCTGGTTGACTGACTGGCTAGCTGGCTGGCTGCCTAGCTGTCTGGTTCGCTGGTTGACTGCTGGCTGGCTGGCTAGCTGGCTGGCTGGCTGGCTGGCTAGCTAGCTGGCTGCCTCGCTGTCTGGTTCGCTGGTTGACTGCTAGCTGGCTGGCTTCTGGCTGGCTGGCTGGCTGGCTGGCTGGCTTGGCTGGCTGGCTGGGCTGGCTGGCTGGAAGCATGACTAGATGCATGGATGGGTGACGAAGGGATGGATGGATGAGTTGGCGCAACATAAATGTATTCTGGGAGCTGCATAATACTCTTCATAAATCACAAAAACATGTTTGCCTTTTGTTTTCATGTTAACGATGTGTACAGAGGCCTAGTTTTTATTTCTTAACGAGGCTCTCAACAAATCCGATTATGTTTTTATCATCGCTTAAAAGTAGGCCTCAGACTATAGGTCTAATTTTTCTATGCATATAGGCCGAAATGTAAACAGGCCGATAGGCCTACAGAAACAGATATCGATCGGCCGAGGCCTCGGGTATCGAAGGTCTCGTCGCGAACGGAGTTGCCTCCTGACTTATTTGGTTCAAGAGCCGAAAACAAATACTTGGCAAATCTCCTTGAAAAAATCTAATCGCTTAAATGGTATATGTAAATATTCCCATAGCGCGATATTCATACGCAGTTAAATGCACAACACACGCATGCGTACGTACATACATACATACATACAATGTCATGCATACATATAAATACACATACATACATACATACATACATACATGCATGCATACACACATACATACATACATACATACATACATACATACATACATACATCCATACATACATACATACATACATACATACATACATCCATGCATGCATACATGCATGCATACATGCATACATGCATACGTACGTACATTCATACTGATTGACTGAGTGACTGAGTGACTGAGTGACTGACTGACTGACTGACTGACTGACTGACTGACTGACTGACTGACTGACTGACTGACTGACTGACTGACTGACTGACTGACTGACTGACTGACTGACTGACGATTGGATGAAATGGATGTATGTATGTAGGCTGTGGTACACAGCCAGAGGTAGCAGATATTTCAGCAAACAGAACTCCCGTCTGACTTTTGGACTTATTAATTAGCCCGACCTTTGCAATATTAATGAGCCCGACCTTTGAAACAGACGGGGTCTAGATTACAGACGGCGATGTCCAGACACGTCCAAACTAATGACCACAAAAACTGACCACTGGTCAATGCTGTCCAACGCGACGACATACACGCCCCAGAGTCCTTGTCACCCCCGCGGCGACCCGAGGCACAGGAGACGGTTAAGGGGGTGGGCAGCGATTGACCCACAGAGCAGACATGTAGCCCTGAACATGACCCTGCTATCGGATCTGACACGGTTGGACCCCATAACTGATGTCGCATTTCTACAACTAATTGCCGCGTTCACGGTCGAAAGGACCCCAAACGACTCGAATATTTGACACGTCGTGATACCTACCCTCTCTGTACGACCCCCCGATTACAATCATACCCAATCCCTCTGTAGTACGACGGCACGACCCCGCTTACCATTATACCCTGTACCGTTTCGTGTTGTGTTCCACATTGCTCGGTTCAGCTCCTCCTTTTGCAGGAGCGCACGTCAAAGTCTCCACGTACTTCAAAG
Source organism: Allolobophora icterica (assembly GCA_963556255.1). NCBI lineage: Eukaryota > Metazoa > Annelida > Clitellata > Crassiclitellata > Lumbricidae > Allolobophora > Allolobophora icterica. The sequence goes on from OY744613.1 coordinate 3,732,799, forward strand.
CGGCGAGTATAGACGGTCGGGGAAGGGTGTTGGGTTGTGGGAAAGAATTTCCCCCGCCTGCGAATAACAGACCCGGAACTTTAAACCCATTAGGAATGACGGAGGGGGTTAGAAGAGGACTGAACCGCGGGGAGCGTCGCGTCCCAAGTCTATTTCATGTCGACTAAGGAATCTCTTCGACGACCTACCCGGGTTCTGGTCAACGTATCGTAATCGTTTGCACGATATATCTTTTTCAATTAGGGGCCGTCTGGTCCGTGACGATGGGTCGGCCCACCTCGTTTAGTCTGGTAGACTATACCCCAAGGCAGTGTTCCACGACCCTTCGTTATTCGCCCCGACCCAGTTAGTTCGTCCCTGTTTTGACCCAACATCGATGTATACCTGATCACCTAAACGACATGCTCCGGATTTTTTGTGTAGTCTTGCGTTACGTTGATGCATTTGAAATACCTTGTTGTATTTTAAATACCTTGATGTGTTTTAAATACCATGTTGTATTTTAAATACCTCGATGTGTTTGAAATACCTTGTTGTATTTTAAATACCTTGAAGTGTTTGAAATACCTTGTGTGTTCAAAATACCTTTATGTGTTTGAAATATCTTGATGTGTTTGAAATACCTTGATGTGTTTCAAATACCTCTACGTATTGTTATTATACCTTAACGTATTTCAGACACCCCGATGTATTTTAAATATCTTGATGCTTCGAAATACCTTGACGTATTTTAGATACCTCGGTGTATCATTCTGAAGTCGCTACTATTTCCAACTAAATTCGTCCTACATCAATACAATACAACAATAACACAATACAACTGTATTTGATATTGCTCTCCTTCCAAGGTTCAGAAGTGCACACACGGCCATACGACAGAACATCGATGGCGCTCAGCAATTGTGAGTGAGTAGTTTCAGTTTAACGACACTGTGTGATAGCAAAGACCATTAACGTCGCCCTCCTCCTTCATCCAGGCGTGGGACTGGCACTGCCTGGTACTAAGGCACGGTAACAGTCTCAGGGGAAGAGGATCGAACTCCTACTCTCCGCGTTATAGGCAAGCGCTCTAAGCAATCAGCTACCGGGCCTCACCTGTGAATCCGCCTCATTCGCAGTTGCCCTCAGGAACTACTTCCCCTATATTTTCAACGTAATTGTCTGAACTGCAATTAATCGATGCCATTGTAATCCCGTATACACGCTCGATTACTCAAAGTCGTGTTCACAACACCGTGTCTAAATTTGCCATTGACAAGATGTTTATCTTAGAGCATAAACAGCCAGAGGGCATGCGTGACCATAACCTTGCTTTGACAATACGTTCAACTACTGCATTCCAGAAATTCGTCTCATTCATACATTTTTACGAGGGATTTTACAATAGTAGTATTTCCACGTCTTAATAAGAACCGCCTTGACAGGTAGACTTGCAATTATCTCTGCCGATTGTTATCAAACACTGACCGCAGGAGGATTAGGGTTGGGGTTGGTGTTGAGTTGGGGTGGGTTTAGGGTTGGGGTTGAGTTGCGATGGGCTTAGGCTTGGGTTGGTGTTGAGTTGTGGTGGGGTGGGTTAACGCTTAGGGTTGTGTTGAGTTAGGGTGGGGTGGGTTTAGGCTTGGGGTTGATGTTGAGTTGGGATGGGTTTAGGCTTGGGGTTTGTGTTGAGTTGAGGTGGAATGATGATGATGATGATGACGATGATGATAATGATGATGGTGATCATAACATAACATAACATAACATAACATAGTTCTTTATGATGATGATGTTGGTGATGATGATGACTCTGTGAGAGATGAAGATGATGATGATAATGGTGGTACTGATGCTGAGAATCTTTTTGTTTGCGCTGCCTTTGTCTGACGGGCGTCAATTGACATCCTGTGATAATTGGAAATTCCCAGAAAATGTTGCAAGGGGAGCAAACAAGCTACACGGAAGTTGCGCCTGTAAGTGTGTGTGTATGCTTGTATGTATGTGTGCATATGTGTGTATGTATGTGTGAGTATGTGTGAGTATGTGTGTATATGTCTGTATGTATGTGTGAGTATGTGAGCATATGTGTGTATGTATGTGTGAATATGTATGTGTATATGAGTATGCGTATGTGTCTATATGTGAATGGGTGCGTGTATATGCGTATGGATGTGTGTATGTTTGGGTGTGTATGCGTGTCTGTAAGTGTATGTGGAGAGTGTGTGCTTGTAGGACAGCATGTGACAACGCCTTGCCCTCCATTCAGCTAGAAGAGTTTGTTGACATAATATCAGTACCAAGAAACGAACGCTCATTTCCCGACCGTTTATTAAGGCCTCGAGTTCTTTCATTGTCCAGAAAATGAAAGGAAAAAGGTAATGGTTGAACGTTTTAGTGTGACCTAGATACCGTAATTATGTATGTATGTCTGTCTGTATGTATGTATGTATGTATGTCTGTCTGTATGTATGTATGTATTTATGTATGTATGTATGTATGCATGTATGTATTTATGTATGTATGTATGAATGTGTGTATGTGAGTGTGTATGTATGAAGGTATGTATGTAGGTATGTACATACGCATGTATGAATGTGTATATACATGTGTATGTATGCGTGCATGTATGTATTTATGTATGTATCTATGCATTTGTTTGTATGAATGTATGCATACATATGTATGTCTGCAATGTTATGTATGTATGTATACTTGTTTATATCTATCCACGCATTTGTATGTATGTATATATCTAGGTTTGGGTGCATGCATGAATGTATGTACATTGTACACATACCTATGTGTGCATGTATGTAACATGCATGTATGTAACATGCATGTAGGCCTATGTACATACATATGTAGGCTACATATCTACGTATGTTTGTGTATACTCCGGTCTAGAACGGTCCGCACACAGGGACCTTCCATAACAGCTGTGGTGAAGGATCTCACCCGATCAATTCACTGAAAAGTGAAGCAGGGTCGAGGCCATGCACATGGCTGATATAGAAAAACGTGTACATGTTTACATTTGTACAAGTGTGCGTACACATGTATGAATGAAAATGCGCACTTTTTCGTCTGTACAAAGTTCTTGAATCATTTCTATTTGCATATTCCGCCCACGTCTCACCCACCACCTCACCCACCGTGAGTAAGTGGGCGAATACGTGCCTGCGTTATTATTCGGCGGAGTTTGTGCGCATGTCTTGCAAATCCCTGATATTTGATACCCGCCGCTAGGGGGCGTTTGCATACTTAGTCAAAACAAAGACTACGCTGTTCGTACGTTCTTCTTCTAAGAAGGCCGATTCACTTCCGGTCCCATCTTCCACACTGGGGTTTCGCGCCAACTAGTCTGATACCGAGAGAGATAGACAAAGAGAGAGACACAGACCGACATACAGACAGGCAGGCAGACAGGCAGACAGACAGACAGACAGACAGACAGACAGACAGACAAGTGCAAGTGCAAATGCAAGTAGAAGTACAGAGATAGATAGACAAACACCGACAGACAGAAAGACACATACAGACACAGACGGACAGACAGACGGACAGACAGACAGACAGACAGACAGACACACAGACAGACACACAGAAATGGACAGACAGAAACAGAGAGACAGACACAGGCAGACGCACAGAGACAGACAGACACAGGCAGACGCACAGAGACAGACAGACACAGGCAGACGCACAGAGACAGACACACAGACAGACAGACGTGCGTGTCTGTGTGTGGGTGTATACGTGTGTATGTGGAAGGTGGGTGCTTTGGCAAGCCAGGCAGACAGACACAGAAAGAGGTACATCCAGTCAGACAGACAGAGAGACAGAAAGACAGACAGACAGAGACAAAGATAAGCTTATAAAGAAAAGAGGATTAAGGACCACAGTATCCGGATTAATAATAGCCACCAGAATCCATGCTTCGTCGGTGCAATAGCGACATCTGTTGGCCAACGGATCAAACGAGCGATAATAATAGACGTTGCGAACGATTTTTATGCAGACGTTTCGAGCATCCGACACAATACAACGACAACAGCAACAACAATACGGTCAATAGAACAACAATACCGTCAATACGATGAGATTAAGGAGATTTTTAAGGCGCTTATTAGTTTAAAGTCAGTCGATATGGATTAATAATATTATTGGTCGTCGCTAAGGGACTTACGT